>VZRO01000600.1:98448-364893 GCA_013397915.1 Daphoenositta chrysoptera | reverse complement strand
TCCGGATCACAGGATTTTTGGAGCTATATGGAGGGATCTCAGGATGGTGTGCACCAGGAAAACCAAAACTTTAGTGTCCACTTGCGTGATTTTGAGTGGAATGACTAACATCGTCTGCCTGCTGTACGTGGGCTGGGTGACCAACTACATTGCCAGTGTTTATGTGAAAGTGCAGGAGCCGATCTCAGAAAAAAAGTTAGAAGAAGACAAAGGGGACACTTTAAGGATTATAGAAAGGCTGGACCATTTGGAAAATGTCATCAAGCAGCACATCCAAGGTACCACCTCACCCCCGCTTGCTCGCCCTCCTCTCCCCTCTCCGCCCGCCGCTTGCCGTGTGCAGCCTCCATCCCCTCCCGCTGTGTCGGCCGTGTGTGCGAGTGTCGCGAGTGTCGCGTGTGTCGCGAGTGTCGCGATCGGCTGAGCCGTGGCCAGCCCGGAAGAGCCGGGGCTGCGCGGGGCGTGCGGGATCGCCGGGAGCGCTCCCGGAGCCCGGCGGGGAGCGGCGGAGGCGGGGGGGACCTGCGGGAGCCGCCCCCGCCCGCGGGGCTCGGCCTGGGGCTGCAATAAACCTCAGCTCCCTGCCTCTTCTGCTTTCCTCAAGTAGGGGTGCGCGGGGAGGGCTCGGCGCCAAGACTCGCTTCCCATCTTGCTGTTATTGTATTTTTTTTTTTAAATTTCTATTTGTTATTTTTCAAAATGGGTTGCTGCGAGTGGAATTCTTGCTCCCCTCCCCCGTTAAGCCTGACTGCTAATCCGTGCTGAGTCTCTGTTCCTTGGGGTGATGGAGGTTTTCCCGTAGTGCTGCTGTGGTACTGGGAGCCTCTTGGGATTATAACTGGGGCAATCTCTTTGTGTAATGCTTTTAATTTGATCTCCTTTTAATGGGTGCTCTGGGAGAAGGGCTGAAGTGGGAAAGCAGTGGGAGAGAATACGATTATTTCCTGTGAGTTTGGGATTTTACATGACTTTTGCTTTACTGGGGATCTTCAGTGTCTTCCTTTATATTTTCATCACCTGCGTGGCCTCATAGTGTCACTCTCTCAGCCTGCCAAGTGGATTGGATGGTAAGGGGGCTGGAGGGTAGCTGAGAGCCTGTACAAAATCTAGAGGGACCATCTTTCTCCGCTTCTTTATAACCTCCACTGAATGCTCAAACCCCAATTCCAGTCTCTCCTAAATCTGAAAAAGAAGAGTAGAACATGTGGTGAAGGATACCTATCACCAGTGCAAAAAATCTTGCTCACTTCCAGACAGCTTTGACCAACTGGTCTTCTGGGAATATGAAGCCAGTGGAGCGAGCAGGGTGGGTAATTCCGTGTGAGTTGGGCTTCCCTGCTGGTCAGTACACATAACTTTGTAATCTGTTAAAGCCCAGCTACTTTGCTTTGACTTGTGTTAATATGTTTTTAAATATGGCATATCATCATTCATTTTGTATATGCACTCATTTCTCAGGTAGTCTTGTCATCTTGCTCAAAGGAGTAAAATGCTGCTTTTTATAATGTTTTTTCCCCTTTCTTCCCTGAAGAATGGGTTATAGCAGCTTTTTCAAGTTTTAGGTTCCATCATGAAGACCTTAAGTTTTTCTTGATTCCTGAAATGGATTTTTAATAGGAAATGTATTCTTGTCTGTGTGCCAGTGGAGTGCACTGTGGAAGCATATATGAAGGCAGGGATTTTTCAAAAGGCTCTGGCTAAGAGTGAGATACACAAAGTTAATTGACTTCCCTTGTGAGGCTGGAGCATAACTCCTTCAGCTTTGTTGGTGTGAAACTCAAATAGCCTTGTTCATTTTCAAGGAAACGAACAACTATTTTCAAGGAAACTGATCACATTGGTGCCTTTGGTCAGTAGTTCTCAGCGTAGCAGAGAAAAGGTACAGTTAAATCAGGGGAGAGAATAGCATGGATTAGAGCATAAGCTTTTTTTTTTGGTGACTATCCATAAGCCAAACCAGATGGTTTTTTCCTTAAATAGTGCTCATTTTAAAGTTGAAGAGGGTCTTTTCAAAATTAACTAAGTGAACAGTTTGGTTATAACTACTAAAATATTAGGGGATTTAAAAAAAAGGCTTTACAGGCTTCTCATGCCTTATTGAAACTACTTAGTCTTAAAGATAAATAAATTAAATAAAAATCACAGATCTTTAGCTCAAAGTGGATTTTCTGTACTTTTATTTGCCAAATAATTATAACTGGGGTTCTCGCAGGAATTCCTGTGGCAGATACTGCAGAATAGGATGTTACAATAATCAGATTTTGCTTAGAATTGTGAGATGCTGTGAATTCTGGGTCATGGTGCAAAACTCACTGAAGTTACTGAAAGAAATATCCCAAGCTTGACTGGGTTTGATTTGAACTTGAAGGTCAGCTTTAAGAAATTATATGTTTGAGAGTTCTTGCCAGAAATTGAATAAACCAGCTGCTGTAATGGTTCTAGACATGGTTTATAAGGGTTATCTGTAGTTTGCTATTAAACTTTTCCTTGGACCACTTCTTTTTTGTGTTGGAGAGAGGTCTCAATAGCTCAGATGTTCTGCAATGCTGAACAGGCATGAAATTAGCACGGGTAATAGAATTACATTCCATAGGATATCCTGCAAATGCCAGAGAGCTTTAGCTGCTGCATTTTACACACGGGGTTGCGCTAATATTTCATTTTAATTTGCTTTCTGATTGAATTGTTTGATTAGATGCCATCTTAGAATTCCTTTAGCATATAAATTGCAATCTTGTAATATTTTATCAAGTGTCCTGGAAATAAGACGTGCCTTCGTATAAAACCCCCTTTAAAGTATGTATTTTTAAAAAGACATTTTCATGGCAAGAACAGTATCAGACTGAAAAGAGATTTCCAGGTAAGAGAGGTTCAGAGGGAGTCAAAGCCTGCATGCCTTGTGTTTGGAAGGAACGGTATGGACAGGGAAATCCCGGGCCACAGAAAGAAGAATCTTGTGGAGCTAAAGCTCGATGCTGAAACTTGAGCTGTCTGAAGCCTGGGAATCCTGAGTTCTTGGCTTGTGGCCAGACACAGCTCAAAAGGTAGCTTTGGTCAAATGACTTTACCTTTTTGCAATGATGACGACCTGCAGGATTTTCTGTGGCAGTGTGTTGTGGGATTGTGATGTTAATTACATCTGAATGCTCCCCAGCATTCAGTACCAAGGAGATTCTCCTCCCCCCAGCCCAAATCTTCAGCAGGAGGCACATGCTCCATGCTAGCAGGCAGCCCACTGAGAGAAACTTAGTTCCCATCTCCTTTTAAGTTTGCAAACAGGGTGGTGTCTTTCTTGAGATTATTTGTGTGTATGTGTTCATGTGCATGAATCAGACTGAGTAAAAGACCAGATGGGTAGCTTGATGCAAAATGCAGCCCTTTCCATGCCTGGCGAAGGTGTGAGGCACATGGACTGTGTAGTAGCACTGAGCTTTATTCCCAGAAAGTATGCTTTAGAGGGATGAGGCTAACAAGCATCAAATGAGATAAAAAACTGCTCTGTTGAGTTCCCAAGCACCAAACTGGCTCAAAGAACCCCAAACACTCTCACTGTATTAAAATCAATACAAGAGCGCTTCAGACAGATCACAACATATCCTTCATCTTAATAATGCATCATGCATTGGCTCTGACACCAAAAACTTGCCCTAAGTCGTATGTGCAGTTGGAAGATCGGGTGAGTGGGCAGGCTGCTCTTAATCTGATACTGAATTTGTATCAGTGACAATGTGGAAAAAAACTAGTAAAAAGGGAGACATGTATTGGTTTCTGTAACCTCACTTGAGGCCATCAGTTCATAGTTTCATTTTCCTTGAAAAGCTGAGCTATGATTAAACCCATATCACTCAAAACACCTCTGCACATCATCCTATCTTATTATGCAATGTCATTTTAGTATTTTTCAGCCTTCCTAGTTTTAATCAGATGATGTTTGTGTTCCAGAATTATCCTAAAAGATTATAGGCTATGAAATCTATATCATGAACTTGCTTCCTTGCCCCCACCCCATTCTTCCTCTCAACCCTTTGGACCTAAACAGAATAACTAAGCAGTTAAGACATAGACTAGATCTAAATTGAAGTTGTAACACACAGTTCATTTGTGGAGTAGCTGAATTCTTAGTTGAGGTCGATGGATGGTTACTAAGACCTCTGTGTCCAACTAGGATTTTGGTTGTCCATCCTTGTAAGCTGCTGCATCTGTTCTTATCAGTGGAATATCAGGCACTCTGTGGACTTACTTGGGAACATTTGTGAGAGAAGAGTTGTTTACATTATCTTTCATTCTGCTGCATAGAATGATTTGCTGTGTGGATTTACTTGAGCTAATATTAGCTATCCCACAGTTGGATATCTGATCACCCTCTGTGGTCAGCTGGGGGACAGAGAGGTCTCCAGTGTGTGATTCACTCAGTCCCTGTGTCAGGTGTTGAGTGAAATGATTTGCTTTCAGAAACTGCATATTTTGAGCTTGGGAACTAGGTCAACCCAAATTCTTAATTTTAGCCTGGGAAAGGTTTGAGTAAGTAAATGTTGTGTTTCTTATCTACCTTTTATTTCTTGATCTGAAACAAAGAAGAATGTCTTCTGTCTTCTACAGCCTGGCTAACTAACCCTAGCTGGGTTCTGTAAAGTCAGCTCAGTGGGATTCAAATGGCCACACCACCATGTCTCTTACTCCTGAGTTCCTTTCCTTTTGGGAATAATTAATAGCTAAATCCCCCCAGCTTATTTCCCTCAAGCTCAAAAGCAATTAGGCGTGTTTATCACTCACTGCAGCGTATTTATTCTACTGACAAACAAATGAGCACCAGGCAGCAGCCCTGGGAACACTCAGCTCTTGCTCCACTGCAGAGGGCTCTGTGTTCCCTGTCTCTGTGCAAGCAGAGAGATCTCCTGTCCCAATGTAGCTAATTGCAGTGGAAGCAACTCCTTGCATATGTAAGACAGGCAGGATTAATCCCATTATTTTTTCTCTTTAGGCTGTGACTTCTCAAGTCATTCTAGAAGGCTGCATGTCAGTACAGATTAATTGGAATTTAACTTTCATGTTCTGCCATGCTTAGGGATGAGTGCACTAAAGAAACCTTAATATAGTTATTTCAACTGGAAGACTTAATTTACTGTAAATTTTCAAGCAATACTGGAGGTGCAGGTATTTCAAGGACAATCTACTGAAGACTTAATGTTGTTGATTATGTTGGCTACAAGTTGATAGTATATTATTACTATTATTAAAATTTACTTTTTTGTGCTTTTAATATCTTTAGCTCCCTTCTAATTATATTCTTGGTGGTTCTTCCACTGAGGATTTATGTCACTGGGATTAGGATGCAGTGGGCAAAAGTGAGGAGTGGTAGTTTGGCCTTATTAAGGTAACTGGATTTCATTACTGGATATTGAATGATTCCTTTCATAACTAAAGTTGTTTTCTTCAGAATGAGGTTTCTGTTTTTTTTTATTTTCCATTTTCATGATTGTCATCTAGATTGCTTTGTTTCTTCACGTTTGTACAATGGGAATGGCATGACAGATTTATACAAGATTGGTTCTTTTGACAGAAACAAGAAAAGTTTTATTTGGCTACCAAGTGAGTGTGAATGATAGCTTTGTAGTTGGGAAGGGAATTGACCTGGATTCCGTTTCCTTCAATCATGACAATTTCTGTAGTTCACATGAAAGTCTTCAACAGAAGGATAAAAAAATGAATCAGGAGCAGAGCTGTGACTTCCATGCCCTCCACAACTTCCCTCATTGCTAAGCTAGAAAAGTTTGCCTTTTTCTCTGAAAAAGTTCATTTTTGTTGACATTTGTTATCTCTGCATAATGGCACAGCCTCAGTGGAAGGAGGGGGGGTTTTGGTGCAGTGTTTGAGCAGATGATGTATGGGCTGAGCAGAGATGGAGGAGAGAGCTCTTCTGCCTCGGGTCCTGCACTCAGTGCTTCATCTGTGCCACTCAGGTGTCCCTTAGGGCAGTGCTGCTCAGGTTGGCACGAGCAGCCTGCAGCTGTGCAGGGGTTCCAGCTGAGGCCTTTCCTGCCAGCTGGTTATGCTCCCTTTAGTACTAACGAGTGATTTTCATCTGTATGACCAGAACAGAGGAAAATGGATCTGAAAAGAAGCATAAAGCAAGACATATGCACAGCTGCTGGGGACTGTGTGTAATGTGTGAGATCAGCTTGGTCCTGGGCTCTCTCTCATGGCATCACATGAGACAGTTTTTGCCTCTCTCCACCTGACATTGCTCCCTTGCCTGTGCCAAGACACAGAAGCAGTTTACTCTAATTCTGCGTTCAACAGAGAGGTCTTGTCATCAATGTTACTTTGTGAAAGTGTACATAAGCTGTGGTGAGATGGGATAAGCTGATATTATCCCTCTGAATGTTAGAGACATGATGTGTAAAGAAAATCTATGGTGATTTAAAAAAGCAAATATTGGGCTCAGATCTTGAGACAGCAGTGGCAGTTGTGAAGATGGCTTGGCTGCCTGCTGAGGGTGATGGGGGGGATCCTTGTTTGTCATTGGAACAGCCCAGGAACTTGATCATCAGCTATTAATGTATGGAGTGTGGAAAGGAAAACAATGGAACATGAGTCCTCTGAAGCTGGTGAATAGCTGTCCTCATTTCTTGCAGCCATAAAATTATGTTGTCAGCCACTCTTGGCCTGGAGATCAGAGACTGGGCACTGTGGTGTCTTGGGATTGTCCCTGAGTCCAGAGCAGTGAAGTAATTTACTGGTCCACAATTAACAAAACGAATGAAGTTTAATTTCTGTCTAATGCAAAAGTGAAAACTAACTTTGTATTGTGAAAAACAACTTCATTCCTGTGAGGCAAATCCTTCTTCATTCATCTGCTATATTATTTTCCTTTTAATCATCTCTGGAGGTATCTTTCTGTGCTGTCCTTGGCCTTGCAGTGCTAGCTCTGTAGCCTCTTTAGAAACTTCTGGGCTCCTTCATTTTAGCAACTTGATAGACAGCCCAGTAACAAGCTGTTGGATTAGTGTGGAGAGATACTCTGGATAGACACTGAAATTCTCAGGTACGTGGAACTAAATGCTTTGACTTCATGCTGCTGTTATCTGCACCTGAATCTATTCTCCAGTTGTGCAATGCAGATGTGTTCTCTGTGCAACAACATTTTGTTTCTGTTTTCTCCACAAATTTTCTCTGCTCAACTGGTGTTTTGTAACTAAGGTGCTGTTTTTAACCTGATATCCTCTGTTTTCTGAGGGAAAGGCAGAGATGTTCAAGAGCTGAAACCATGATGGTGATTATTACAGTTCTCCAGCATCTCCTTTACTTGGCTTTGGAAATTAACAAACAAGAATATTCTGATTTCTGTTTTAGAATATGAAGATGGAAGGTCCAAGCTGCTACCTTGAAGCGCTCTGCCTTTAAAATGCCAACATGTCTTCTCAAGTCTGTGAGGGATTCTTACCATATTCGCTACTTAAATTGTGTTTCACACACACGAGATTTTAAAAATGTATTATTTCTATGACAACAACTCTGTGGCAGCTGGCAGGAATCCCAGCTGTCGGTGATCAGTGCCATATGAATGTGTAGTGGAACCCCTGACTCGGAGACCTTCATTCCCATGGATAAGGTGTGCAGGAGCAGGGCAGAGGAGAGGGACAGAGAGAACTGATATGGCCCCATTTTTACAGACTGCTGGTGGCAGGTTTGACTGGCTGCTGGAAGAATCAGACACGAGGTCCCTTCTCCCACAGGAAGAGCCCAGGGAGTGTGTGAGTCCTGCAGCAGCCACATCTGTTGTCCACTGACACAAATTTGTGGCTGACAGGAGCCCTGAAGTATGAGATTAGAGAGCTCTCCCAACATGCATGTTACAATTAGCACTTCCTAAATACCACATAATTGCCTAAATCTCTGCTTGTACACTGAAATTTCAGGAGCTCAGTGACCTTGTGTTAGTAGGGGTGTGGAAATCCTGTTGTAGTTTTGGTTTTGACATTTCCTATCTCCTAAATCAAGCCCTGTATTTTAAATGTGAATGTTTGAATTTTTCTTTTATTAGAGCTGTCACAGGTGATCTCTGAGAAAATAGGATTTCTATAAGCAGCTTTCTGAAGAGTGTAAGAAAAAGATAAAATTTCTGGTTTTTTTTTCTTCATAGATAGATTATCATTCTAGTCTTCATTTGAGGGAGATAATATAGATTTTTAGACTTGCTCATATGTAATCTGAATCTAGCTAAAGATCTCTTTCATGAATCATCCAACTAATGCAGAGAATTACCTGTCCCAGCTTTCATGGTGGATTCAAATTCCTTTGAAGCTTTTCTTTCTGCGTCAAGTCATGACTTGCCAGAGGCTTTGCAAGAAGATTTGGCATGCTGGAGGTGAAAGTAAAACTGTCAGATAAACTTTTCAAGCACTGCAGACTCAGTGAGTCTGTACTCATCCATTACAGGATTATCATTGCAATGAAATTATGGTTGGAGGAAACGTCTTTTGGGATTTCTCTGTGCACAGAATAAAAAGGGCTTGCAGAACTGAGCACAGAATCATTTTAAAAATAACTTTGTTGTATATATTTGTCTTTCTCTGAGGTATTTATAATTTTACCAGCTGTATATGGAATGATCATATTATGCCAGCCTTTCCCTCTTCTACTTGTGCTAACAGGAATATTTTGAGTTGCTCAAGCAAAGGGTGTGGGAGTAGTATGCTGTAATTTCTGTGGAATTTCTGATTAGAAAATGTGTTCACTTGACATTTAACAGTTTGGAGGATGAGGAGGGTCAAGGAGGAGAAAAGAACAGGAAAAGCTACAGGCTGCACAAGAATACCTGAATGTTTTATCCTTTTTAAGTTGATATTAAATTGCAGTTATTGAGTGGAAACTGTGGAGTCTGCACTGATGTTACTGAAACTGGTGAAACTGGTGCTAGTGAGTTTCCATGGACTGGAAAGAAGCGATGCATCTTTTTTGATTCTCTTCTGAAAGAGAGAGTTTTGCTTTCTTGTCACTCTCAAAACCAGTTTCACATCTAGTAGATTGCTACAAATATTTGCTTGTTAATTAACCCCAAATCGAGCATTCAAAAACTGAAGACTTTGATCTATTTGATTTAGTTTATATGGATCTTTTAAAACATGTGTAGCACCTTTAATGAAGTAAGAAATATTTTTTTTGCATACAGCCAGACTGGGCCTGGAACCAAACTTGTGATGCTTCTGGTCTCCAATATTATAATTGTGTGTTGTTGTTTTGACCCTGGTTTTTCAGTGTTAGAACTCCGTGACTTTACAACATGATGTCAGCCATAAAGGATTATGACATCATTAAACTTAGATGTAACTGAATGAGGTATTTCAGGCTTCTGTTTAGCTAATGTTTTCATGTGGCTGTAAAGCTGTACAAGTTTAAAATTAATTTAAAACTGTTAGACATAAAACAAACAGACCAACAATAAAAAAAATCAGACACTAGTTCCAAAGGGATGTATAAAGCTGTACACAATGCCAAGAAGACTGGTGAATTTAGGCACTAAAAGCAGCAAGACCAGAAAAAGCTGTAACAAAATGACAACAGAAGACTCAGCTTTGGATACATTATTCCCACTCGCTGCCGTTTTAACAGGAATGCTTTTGGTATAGAAATGTTTAAATCTCATTGATTTATTGTTATACTTCCTATAAGTGCAATTCTATCAACACACAAGTTTTCAGCACAGCTTATGTCTTTCTTACATAAAAAGACAAAATTTGTTTAAAGCACTTTCACAGTGCTGATTCTACTACTGTCATTTAAGTACTGAGACAAAATTATGCATGCAAATGAATATGGAAATATTAAATATATCTAAAATATTTTCTATATGAAAACTCTCTATAAAAATATGGTTAAGCTAAGGATCCATATGTCTTGTCTGGAAGGTAGGAAGGGCCTTCACCATTGCCTGACAGGGGCTTACATGGAAGAGTCTGTAAATGGTAATGCAAGAACCAAAGCAAGAGCTTGGTTAGAGCACATGGGAGTGTGTTTGCAAAATATCTCAGTGTGGTCTCACCTGGCAGTGCAAAGGATGGAAATATTGCCTGAAGTGTGTTGGAATCAGGTTTTCAGACAGCTGTCAGTGCTCTCTGCAGTAACTGAGAAATAGCTGGTGGCTAGGCTGATCCCTGCCCATTTTGTCTCTTTTCCTGGATGGCTGCAGATGCAGGTGGAATACTGGGCCCCAGAGTGAATGGGGAGCCACACTATTGATTTCTTGTTTGAAGAAGTAAGCAGAGGTAAAAGCTTTTTATGTGGCAACTGCCAGCTCTAGAGGGTAGGATTTTAATCTTTCAGCCCTGGATTCTTTTTTTTCGTAATTAAGATGCTCTTGGAGAATTTCTAAATTTATGACAGAGTAAAATTCCTTGTTATGAGGAAACCTGGAGACTTGAAAACACGTAAAAAGAAATTCAGTGTTGTAATGTGGGAAACATTCCTTAGCTCCTTGCAGTAACAACATGTCAATATGTTTTTGTCTGCTTGACAATATGTAGGAAATGCCTTTGATTTTGTAAAATTGCATGTAATTTCTCAACATTTCTTTTGATTCTATTGATTAAAGCTTTTCTGCCTGCCTGGAGACATTAAATAGCAAACCATCTGCTAAAAGTGGATTGGCAACATTCCTGAAAATTAACATTTAAAAAAAAAGTTTAGTCTAAATATATTTCAAAGACTGTTTCTATTTGTGTTCTGAGATGAAGAGGAAAACAAAAGCTGCTGTTTTAGTCTGGCAAAAGGTTGCAATACCTGGTGAAATACCAGTATTGTGTTCACACTATGGGGAGAGAGATGTTGACCATGGCAGAAAAGCAGAGGTACCAGGAGATGTGGTGCAGACGTGTCATTACTGACTCTGTCCCACGTGGCTCTGTGTTTCCCACCTGGATCCCTTTGACAGGGATCGATGGATAATCAGCCTCTCAGCCCAAGGTACCCTCTGGGTGGCTGTCAGCAGGGAAATACCCTGATTGCACTCACTAACTCTATGGGTTAAGTGTAGGTTACAGAGTAATCTCCAAGCCCCAAGTTTTGCTAAAACAATGAGGTGGTAAATATAAAACTGGGGTGATCATGGAGAGTGATTTTTTTTTTGATTCCGTTTATTTCTACACACCAATGACTTTCTGATTATGGTTTCTTACAAAGAGCATTGTGTTGGGCAGCTTTTGGGCTGTGAGTGGCTGTCCTGAAGCTGAGAACATGCTTACAGGAATAAGAACTCTTGGTATGTTTGAAGTGTTGGGTCAACCACAGGGAATGTTTCTTGGCAGGTTAAGAGAAAAAGCTTGTGCATTTAACCTGGCTTTTTGTGGCTGGTTTTGCCAGGTAAGTATGCCATGTAACTTCTTAAAAAAACTGTTTATCTGTCTTAAGGAAAGAAGGAACAGAGGAAGAGTTACTCAATGCTCTGTGTGTAGGCACAGATTCAGTGGAAGATAATTCTGGATATTTGCTTCTCCAGCAACTTGATTATCATTCTAACTGTCCAGTTGGGACAAACTTTTAACAAATAAAGTAATCTCTGAAGGCACTGTGCATTTACACCCTTTCTGTTACTAAAAAACAAGATACAAGGTTTTTATTTGAAAGTCAGAACAAGGAAGTCCTGGGAGCAGGTGTTCTGTCACAAGATTTTTTCCTTACATTAAAAACTTTAGGATACTGATAGATATTAAATTATTTTTTCAGACTGCATTCTTCCCACAGAAAGAATGTAACAGAGAGCCCCTGGATTGAGTTCTCAGTCAGTGATTCTACTCAAAGTTCTCGCTCTAAATTCTTATCTCTGTTGGATTCACATAAATTGCTGTCGTGGCCATCATACATCTGAGGAGCTGTGGGGCTGGGAGGGAGCAGAATGATCTGTGCAGAGCAGGATAAAACGCAGGGACTCACTTTCTCTGTCCCCTCTGCTGCCCCAGAATTCTGCCCTGGATTACCCACAGGCCAGGTCGGGATCATGTAGAGGGGCTTTTCCTTGCCTCCCATCTGTGCAGTTACATTTTCTTATCACCATGTACGCCACTGGGTCTGAAGCATGAAGATGGGGAAGGGAAAGAGGATTCAAAGTATTCCCAAGCGTAAAAGATTCTGTAATTATTATAGGAGTGACATAAAATATTGTGTGAAGTTACAGGCAATGGCAGGTATTAACCAATGTGTTCTCTGCTGCCTGTGTAATTTTAAAACTCGTGCTGAGCTGGCAGCCAGGCTGTTCTCTGTGTCAGTGTGTGCCATGGCATTGTCTGGCTGTTGTCACAATGAATGTGGTGCAGAGAGTGGGACTGGTTTAGCCACAATGACAACTTGTGACAGTGCAAGGTGTGACAGGAAAAAAATGATAAAACCACAATGTAGGATGTAGCAGTTTAGCTTTGCTACATTCAGCTAAGAAAAAAGGTCATTTTACTTTCAAAAATACTTCTAACTTACCTCTTTTACTATCTGTTCAATGTTTATGCTACACATTTATTAAGAGTGACTCTGAATTTGCCTTTCTTCTGTTTGATGGGAACAGATGTTATTTTCTCCCAACTTCTTGACACCTGGAAATGTCAGAATTCCCCATGCTCATTCAATTATCATCCAACAAGCAGGACTTATTCCAGCAATTTACCTAGAAGGACCAATTCAACACAAGATATCCTTTTCACTGCTATTAAAATAAACTTAAGAAGTCCTGTTTATTTCATTGGAATGAGTAGCTGTCTTTTAGATAAAAAAAGAATAAAAAAAAGAAATAAAAATGCTATTTTATGAAGTCACCTCAGCAGGAGTAACACTGGGAGTAGAAGGCCCTGGCTGAAGGAATTTACACATTTACATTTCACATCTTTCAGTTCTAGTATCTTAAGGGGAAGTCTTGCACCCCCCTTAAGTGGACAAACATACTTTTCCTACAGGGAACTATTGTGATTGATATTTGAGACCTGAGCACGGTGTTTTGGCCACATTCCTTTGCCCAGCACTGAGCAGGATATGTGTTTTTAAGTCATCTCATGTCTAGCAGTGTTTTTATTTTAGCTTGCCTTTGCAGCTCCAAACCCAAAATGTAAACTAAAATGGGTTGCCTAGAGACACAAAGGAGGTTGCAGTCAAGCAATTAGAATTTGGTTGAAAATTTAAATAGTTTAGACCTCTGCAGCAGTGCCATGTGGCAGGTTGTCCTAAAGGACCAGTGAAGAGCATGATTACCTTCCCCCCCCCCCCTTTTTTTTTTTCCTGTTAATTAACTTAATTAATATCTTCTGTTTTCTAGGAATGATTTCCCCCCCCCATTACCCTTACTATTTAAACCTTGTGCACCTGTGTTGTAATAAGTTAGGCATTTTCAGCTGGTGGACTTTGGGAACTTGTAGCTAAAAGTAGTTAGGAAAAGCTAAGTTAGGCTATGGGATGCCTGCTACAAATAAGCAGGAGTTTCCCATCCCATGGTGCTTATCTCTTTGGAAGAGATTGTTGAAAACTAAGTAACTGAGAAGATCTGTGCTAAATTCTGTAATCAGCCAGGTTTCAGTGAGTACTTAAAATGCAAAATACCATAAGGAGTAATGAAAATTTATTTTTTCTCTAGCAACTTGATCCACTTTACTAAAAAAAAGCATGGAAGGTAAGGTTAGTCTCCCTGTGTTCTTGTTATAACTTGTTTTCCAGAAATGTGGAAGCAGCCGGTTGTCCAACATGCTTCCTTCCTACTTCCTGAAGAATGCCATTTTTTAAGTGCCTCAATCTTGGAGCCCCATATAGACTTTGAACAAAGGCTCCAAGGTCTGAACGCCAGTTGTTTCCAGTTGTTCAGTGCATGCAACTTCCTGAATGACTGTTTGTGGATATATATGTTTTAAATTGGCTCGTGGTTATGTGTTTTTTTTTTGGATTATGACCTGTTTTAGGTATTGCCTCTTATGTGGCACAAAAAGTGCAGTCCAATCATTAGACAGTGTGAGTAAAAACCTTCACATTAGAAATTATGACAAAACACGTTGCTGTAAGAGGAGCAGAATTTCAGTAAAATGTTTTGTAAAAACTTATAAGTCCCATTTCTCTAGGTCTCCTAGATATGTTTTGAAATTTTTTTTTATAAGTTACTTTGGAGCCTCCACTGCTTAATCTCCTTTAATGTGTGTTAGCTTTCCAAGAAAAAAAAATTAAATTGCTTGAGGTATACCTCAGAATTTTCCCACAGGGAACTGGAGGTAAAACACCAGCTAATAGAAATTTGGAGGAATTCACACAATACATTTTAGTTATTATGTAATTGCTTAAAATTATTACCAGTAATGTTGGCATTAAAAGGAGGAATCAGATACCTACTGGGTTATCTCATAAGCTTTCTATTTTTTCCTTCTGAATCTGAATTATTAAGAAAGCAATCCATCTACCTTTCTAGTAACTTTGGAATCTAACAGTCAAATTGATGTAATCAGAGGTTAAAAATGTTGGTAATAACTATATCCATATAAGTCTCCTGCAGGTAATAGAGGGAGACACTGTAGGTACTCTCTTGTGCCAGTTGAAAAGCTGCCTTTATTAATACTCACTGTCAGACAATGTGCATGGGAAAGAACGCTCACCTGCTCCCAGTAATCTCCTGAACATTGCAAAATTTTCAGAAGTGCTTGCATTAACCCCAGAACTCAGTCCAAAGGAAAACTGGCATTATCTGCTCTTGTGCTCAGTGATCTGGTTTATTTGATCATGTCCTAGGTCTCTCCTAAACTTTTGGGAAGAATTCTTGAGCAGAAATGGGAATATTCATTCTGCTAATGTGACTGCAACATCCTGGTGTGAGCTGCAGCGTGTTCCCTTTTCCAACAGCTAAACTGAATTCTGATTGCAGATGGACGAGAAACTGGGACACAGCAAAATTAGCAGCAGTATTAGTGAATGAGACAGAAAATGTACTTTGCTATTTCCAGAGCCTGTGCAGAAGATCATCTGAGCTGACTGTCCATTTGCTCAGCCTGATGGGATCACATGGACTTTCAAAGGCTGTAAGTAGGAAGCACAGCAGCTGTTGGAATCCAGCATCTCTGGGAATGGGACAGTGAAACATCCAGCTGGGTCTTCACCACTCCAGTCTTAGTTTCAGGAGCCAGCTGTCCCATTTGCAAGGATCAGAGAATGTAAAAAAATGTGAAAACTACATGGAAAATTGCCAGGTTGCACGTGCACACTTACAGAGCTTGGGAGCCTCAGTCAGTGGAAAGGGGTGTGCTTTTGACAGGTTTTGGGCTTAATTATGACAAGCTTGGAAATGTCAAAATATACACCATGCCAGTGGGACAGGTAAAGTTTTCAATGTTTAAATTCGTGGAGGATAATTTCTGTCACTATCTGAAGATTTTTCCTGTTTACTCAGCACATGTGGTATCCCCCTATAAGAAATCAGCATTTGACAGCTGAGGGTGGCATTTTTGCATTCTTTAGAGCACTGACTTCACCACTTCAGTTAGCCAGTTTTTACACAATCACTTGCCCTTCTGCAGGAATCTGAACTTGAAAACAAATTGTCAGTAATGTTTTTTGCCATTGAGCAGCAGAAGGTAAGAATGTCAATAAGACCTACTGATGGCTAAGCTGAAGTTAAAAATTTTGGTGTATTATTCCTTGACATCTGTGTTTTCTAATTATTCTTAAATCAAAGTCAGCTTTACAAGACATACGATATTCTCAGTGCAGTGAGCACTGTCTTCACTCTGTATTAAGGTGCAAATAGAGGCCCCTGAGCCAGTCTGGAGGGGAATTACAACATCTATCTGGGTTTGCAGTTCTTAGTTTGCAGCATGCTCTCCCAGATTTCCATTTGGACCTCCACAGCCATTGCAGCAGGCTCATTATTGCTAATGGGATGATCAGTTACAGGAAAGATGAGTGTCTGGTGAAACCCTGCCTGCTTGAATAGCTGGGATCCAGAGTAATTCTTGCAATGAATGGTCCTGCCTGCTTTGGATATTACTGGGGGCTGTTCTACCAGCAGGTGGGGATGATTTTTCTTCCATTCTGGCACAGGTGACACGTTGAGCTTGCTGAGCTGATTAATATCCCTAAACAAAAGCTTCAGTGTTTACTCTTCTAGAAGGAGGCTTGTCAAATTCAATCAGTCATTATATTTACATGGTGAATGGTTTTTGGGATATATTGTAATCAGCCTGTGTATGAATATTTTTTCTGAAACAAAGCACAGAAACTTGACACTGTTTGGGCCCCTCTGCAATAAACAGAATGGTTAAAAGAATGTTTGCAGCAGGAAGATAAATATTGTTACATTTTTAATAAGTGCATTTTTTTCTTCCATAATGGAAATTCTTTTGCTGTTTTTGTTGGGAATCTTTGTCAGAGGACATACTTATCTCCTCTGGTTTAGGCTCAATTTATATGCTAACTGCTTTGGTAAAATGCCAGGTGACCTTGTGACAGTTTTGTACACATTTGGACTGGGGCCCTTGTGGTGTTTGTTTCTGTCACTAGTTTGGGTGAAGTTCCTTTTCTTGCTTTGCACTGCACAGGGAATACTGCCTTATACTTTTAAATTTGTAAAGAAGAAAAAAAGATGTGCAAGAATGTGCTGTGTTTCTTTTTGGGAACAGATTTTTATGGTGCAGAGGTACTTTCAGTCCACCTTTTTGAAATTGTGTGCTATTTCAAGGTGGCAGAGCAGGCACATTTGCAGGGTTACCATGTCCTGTTCAGGAAGAAAAAAATAAAATTGTGCAGTTTGGCCTAGCAAGGGAAACTCTGATAGTCCATCAGTTTTTGGTACTGTCAGCTCTGTACTTTGTATTACCTTGGCAAAATTTCAGCTAGCAGGCTTTTGTAGAGTTATGGATTGTCTTTACAATGACTGAAACTTGTAAAAAAATCTTATTTTATTTGGTGACTACAGAATGGTTGCTTTGTAAAGCATATATTTTCTGTAGTTTTCTGTAATGTAATTTAGTGCTGTAGCAAATGTTTTATACCTTGTTAGGAGAACTTCTCCAAATGAAATCTGAAAATTCACTTAGAGGCACCAAAGCCATTAAGAACTGTAGCAGTACTATACATGAACAAGAATTCCTGTTCATTATGATGAGCTGATACTTTCACAGTAAAATCCATTTTAACTCATGCCTGTGTAAGAACTGCCAAGCAACTTAATGACAGAAGGCAAATGTTTTTCTTTTAAAATTTCACTTTCATTTAATTCTTTACACATAGGTTACAAAAACCCCTCCAAACAACCAACCAAACCCCAAACCAATGTAATCACTCAAATCTTTCCCTAGAAGAACAATAAAGATGATTCTAGGTAACTAGGAATATTTTGTAAATTACTGCAAGCTTTTAACCAACACTATAAGGAACTGCAGTTTAAAAAATCCTGATTTTAGCATTAATTTGATAGAGTAAGGACAGGTATGAATAGAAATTCGTATGTGTGAATACAAAACCTCTGAAACCCCACATTTGCCAATTTTTAAAGGAATATCTGATCTTAATGTATATTATTGATTGGTTTTCCAACCCAGAAGCTCTGTTTAATTATTAATACATCTCTCTCCAGGAATCTCCAGTTCCTAATGTGTGTTTAAAAGCAAAACCTCTTCCCTTCCTCCCCCTGCCTCTGAGAGCCCTGAAACCCTGACCCTTGTGCCTTTGCCTGGCTAAGCTGGTGTTTGCTCAGAGCTGCAGTGCACCCTGTAGAAGAGCTGGGTTGCCATTTACTCTGTTAATATCTTAATTTCATTAAGCTTGTGCTAATGGCCTCAGAGCCGTGAACACTTTCCTTCTAATGGAATGTTTTGAGCTATTGATTCTTCAGCTGGCTTTAGTGTATGCCTTAAGGTACAAACAAAGTCAGGGGGCCAGCTCTTTGTTCTGCAGTACTCCAGAAGTATTCCAAGAAAAAGTATTCCAAATCAAGCTGCCCACCCTAAGTTTCACTGAGTTTTAGGTGCTTGGGTATTTTAATAAACAGGTTTTACTGAGACAGGAGTTCAATTAATGGAAATGGACATTCTGTACATCCATTTTCTCTTCCACACACAGATTTTCCCATAATGACTCTCCAGAATAGAAGCATCCAAGATTTGCATGTTTGATTTTTCTGATCTTGAAAATGTACACTGCCTTAGATTAACCTCCCAACTGCCTTCTAGAAGTTACTTAATTTTTTTTTTTTCCTTGTATTGGAGCTGGAAGTTTTCCAGACAAAATATTTTATTTTTTGAATTGCATAATACTTTTCTCATTCCTTAATCCTAATGACTCCTGCAGTCCTACTGGCTTGGTCAGTAAAGCCATGGTCAGCATGAGTGACAGTAGGATAATCTGCTTCACTATCCATTTTGATAGAAATTAATTCCACTCTGACCCTGTTGTTTTTCCAGACCAATATGTAGCCTGTTCCTTGACCAATTTTTGAAGGCAATGGCTGGAGCAATTACTGTTGAGTTTTTATGAGTACATAAAAGCCCAAGTGGTTTATTCTGTATATTCCAGATTGTTGTGAACGTGTAGTATTTTCTTCTTACGAGGTTTTTTTTTGTTTTCCTCAGTCATGTAAGAGTAAGAAAATGTGTGTGCAGAACATTAAAATTTATTATGGCAGTTGAATTGATGAGTTCAGCATATCCCTGTGTGCCAGTTAAGATGGAGAGGGCAAATGTTAGTTATTCACCTTGGGAAATACACATTTATTCCCTTGCAAAAACGTCCAGGGTAAACTTTGAAAAACATTTTAATGAAATAACCATCTTGAGAGAGAATTTCAGTGCAGCCTTTTTGTATCCTTATTTACTTGTGCAGCTGAGAGGAAGAAGGGGGAAACAAAACCCCCACACAAATGTATTTGTACAACAAAACAGAGAAAAACATATACTAGAAGCTTGCTTTCTTCCTAGTACACTTATTCAATAGTTTTACTGTGATAACTTTTAGAATTTTGCCTGAGGTTTTTCAGTTGATCACAACTTAAGGGAAAAAATAAACCCACACCAAATCCACAAACTTGGACAAGAGTCTGCTCCTTTCTTTGACTTGACAAAGGGCAGGATTTATTTTAAGAGGTGTGCTTAGCCTGGGCTTGACTTCTGAACTGAACTTCTTCTGCCTTGAATGTGTGTGGTAGGGTCTTTGTTTGGAGGCTGGGAACAGTGCAGAGGGCAGTGTTCTGGGTATGAAGTGCATTTAACATTTCCCCCTTCACTGCTTGTGTGCATGAGGTTCATGAGGATTTGCTGTTGCAGGCAAATGTTGAATTAAGATCATCAGTAAACAAACTGAGTAATTCCCTCAGTTTCTATATTTGATGGTGTTGTCCAGAAAGAGGAAGAAAAGGAATTCTCAGTGTTGCAGAGGGTCTCCTGTTCCTCTGTAGTCTCTTAAATTTCTTCCTGAAAGTTTCTGTGAGACTGAAACCTGCCTTGGAGCAAAGTTTTGTAGTAATACTCCAGTGACAATTAAATGTACTTGTGTCTTTTGCAAATTCCTTGCACAAGTCTGCTGAATGCTGCCCGAAATGTTTGGATTTTGCATGAAAGCATAGAAGATGGGAAAAAATAATAGAAATGACAAAAATTTAAATTTATTGTGTTCAAAGAAACAAAAAAGAAAAACCAAGACCCTAATTTTTAAAGGAAGTGTATTCTTAAACTTAACTGTTTCAAATTAATTCTAATACCATTTTGATTGGCAGTTTAGGTGACTTTGTGTCTCAATAACATTTAAATATTTTGTTTCACTTGGGTAACTACTTTGCATGATAATTTTCAAATTGCTCATTTTAAATCAGTGCTTTACAGGAACTCTACTGAAGCAGCAAGTCTTTCTTCTGCAGAATGAAAAGGAGCACAACCATGCACAAAGTGGATACTTTTAAATAAGACGTTCACAGGTCTAGTGTGAGCTCTGCTTAACTTTCTTCCTGCTCAGAGATGCCTTTGTTCGTAATAGAAAAGGACTCTGCACTGTATTAATGTTTTGCCTTAAACCTTGAGCAGCACTCTGGTTTTCACTTCCTTTCCCTATTGTGACCATTGCAGAGAGTGGGAGAAGGATTTAGCTGATGGAAAGTTTCCCTGTAAGGGAAGAGGCTCAACCCAACCCAGTGCAGAAGCCTTTACATTTCTCCATGAAAGCACCTGCTTCTCTCCACAAACAGTAGAGGGACTGAAGCTTAATAACCCTCATGCAGATCCCTGCTGGAAAAGGAGCTTAAGCTGACTCACCCACATGTAGATACCCACTTTGTAAGTGTTTACTGCCAGATGAGATCAACCCCACTTTAAAGGTTTGTCAGTCTAAATCTCTTGAAATCAATAGAGTTAATTATGTGAGTGAGGTTGGCCGGTTTTAAGCTGTCTTTTAGCAAGCAAAAAAAGCTTGTTTTTTCTTCTCTGCTAAACCAATATTTTGTTGTGTGTCATGTTAGGCATTAGCTCCTCTTATGAGGTGCTGTAGCCTTTTTAGGTTGGCTGGATCAGCCATATATGAGGTGTACTGTTAAAATAAATGCAGTCCCAAGATGTTTATCTCAGTATTTTAGCATGAATATAATTTTCTGTTGTATTTGTGAATATATGTATATATAAATGCTTTGTCATACTGGCTCTTTGTTCTGGTTGCATCTGTAATAATGCCCTATTTCACTGGTAGTTAAATCTTCATTGTATTGAGCCTTTTCCTTGGGATACTCAGGCTCATTTCAATAAAACAGTAGACTTAGGATGTATTGTACACAGTTGGAGCAATGCTGCAGAATCTAAACCAGGAACTAATACATAAGACAGGAGGCTAGTAAGCAAACGAGGTATTTCTGTGCAGACTGGAGATATTAATTTATATATACAAACTCAAGAAATTATTTCTGCTGCCATTTGGGAATTTTGAGCGACAAGCCATTATGAGTACTAAAAACCAATTTATAGTAATGCTTCCGTTCTAGCTTTTCCTTTAGGCTGCTGCTTCCACTGGGGACTGGGAATATGAGAATGGTTTCTTTTGTTTCGTGCAGATTTCAGTGTATCATCACAGAGATAACACATCATGTATGAGGCACAAGTTCTCACATTTTTTCTTTTTTCTTCTTTATCCTAAAGTATTACGGTAGGGCCAGGGTCACCTCAGCATGCTCTGTTACAAGCTTGCAGTTAAGTCACAACTTATCTTAAAAAAAATCCCAGTATTATAAAGAAGCAGTCACCGACAGGAAGGATTTGTTGTGTTTTGTCCTTTATTGTGGAAGTTACAAGAACAGGAAGTTTTTTCCCTGTGGTACAGCAGGACCTGCTGCACTTTGTGGCTTGGAGCTGAAGGGCACTTCCCAAAGCACGGGGTAATTTCTCCTGGTGAAGAAATTACCTTCTCTGATAGAGTGGGAAAAGTGAAAATGGAAATCACAAGGGATTGAGACCCTTGGCTTCAGTGGGAAGTGGATGTTGGCTGTTATGGGTACCCTCGGTGCAATTTGGGTGGTTGCCAGCCTCTGTTTATACAAGGGGAAAAGGAAAGCACACACTCTGAAAGCAATTTAATTAGACTTGGGTCTCAGGGGCTACTGGTCTGGTGGCTTTCACAAGCACTAAAGGATTTATTCATTCCATTAAAAAGTGAAAGCAGGGAAAATAATAAAAAGTGAGGGGGAAAAGAATAGTTTTAAATGCTGCCAGTTAGAAGGAATTTGTAATGTAAAGATGATGGAATGTTTCGATTTTTAAAGTCTTCATCTAAAGTCCAAGATGTGGAAAAAAAAAGTATGAAGTGTTTCCCAGGTAACCTGAACCTCTTTTAAGGTCATTTAAATATTTTGTGTGTCATCCCTCACCCACTGGAGATCCAAAAGGGCATCTGTTGTTCAAGCCAGTGCCATATGCCAGCATTTGAATGTGCATATTGGTTTTTAAGGAGGATAACCCCCCACAAAACAAAGATGAACTAGAAGCAGCTGATGCCCTGTGATAGCATAGTTTAAAATTCTTTAAATAGTCTCCAGCTCTCTTGAGATCAAGTGAAAAATAAATTTCAATCTGCATAACTGAGGACACGTTCTGCTCAGTGTACATGGTACCACAGGCTGTGCTGTGCTGCTCTGGGCTAACCAGACCTACCCTCATCTGGACATCCAGCTTTGCCTTGTGCTGGACCAGCCCCTTCAGAGCCAGTTTGGGCTGGGTTTAAATACTCATTTAAAATCAGTGCACTCCAGGAAGGGTGGTTCTGGTATTCACAGTGCTAGGCTGCAATTTAGAAAGCCTGGGTTTAATGCAGTTCCATGGGTATATATGTATTTTTTGTCTGCAGACAAAACAAACTAATGAGCCGGACTGGGTAATGACAAGATGAATATAAATAGCCCTGTGCTTTAGCATAGCATAATGTTATGCACAGTTGCCAGCTGGTTGTCACAACTTGTTACCTGCCTTGGCAATGTCACATTACAGGTTTGGATGTGTTTATGACAGGAGAGAGTCTGAAGGTCATGCAGGTCTCACCTCAGTGCTTTTTTTATTAAAGATTTACCTTTCATATTTTTCTTCTTATTTCTCTGAGGATACCTTTTAAAGTTTTTCCTGTGTCAAATTAATTTTATTCAGTATGTTTATTTACTTCTAGGATGGCTAGGCATAAAATGGGAAGATTCAAGGCAAGAAAAAAAGAAAGCAAGCAGCAGATTCTGGTACATGGTGCACCTTGAAGTTAAATGGACACTTAATTTGGGACATCAGGCAAATTAAAGCTGGTTGGTTCCATCCACTTAGTTCTGGTTGTATATAAAGAGCTAAACAGTTGCTGCTCATTATATGTAAGATACTAATTAGGGTGCTTAAAATGTGTGTGAAACAACATATGGTATGTGAACTCATAAATGAGATTTTTCTGGCCATAGGATTCATTCATTATTTGATAAGAAAATTTATTGACATCACAAAATGAATTAATCCAAATTAATTTTTAGATCCTTTTATGAGCTTTTTATATGTGGCCACAGAGCAGGTGATTGTCCAGTGGTTGCCATCAAAAATTCAGTCTAAAATTTTTGTGAGTTTGCAGCGTCTGACATTTTTTTTCTTCAGTAGAGAATTAGTTCAGTTCACAGTGTTCCAAACTCTTAATGGCATTGAATCAATCATGATGGTTAGGAATGAACTATATTGTCTAATCCTACTTTTGATAAGGAGCATTTGTTGAATTTCTTGGTTTGGCAGGGCTGGAGGGGCACAGGCTTTTTCTGAGCTCTGGGTGGAAGAAAGTGCTAGTAAAAGGTTTTTAGTCCAGAAATATATTATGCCCTTTGCATATGGCATTAATTGTCCCAAAATGTGGCAGGGAGTCCTGAGAGTATTGTGATACAAGTAAACAGTTTGTGTTAACAAATTAATCTGCACAGTTTGGGCTTTTCTAGGAAAATCTTGTTGAATTGCCAAATTTGGGTAGACATTTCAAGGCAACAGCTATTTCTGGTTAGTTTGAGGCTGGCAGCTGCAGTTGTCTGGGACTTTCCAGGAGCTGCTTATCACAAAGTGTTTTACCTTCTGCCAGCCATGAAAGTTGTTATTGAAATGAAAGATGTTACCAAGATTCATCAGGAGATTCACAGGGCTCTGACTTTATTGAATTTCTCACCTCAGACAGACAATGACCGATGTTCTGACCTTGTCTCGTGGGTTTTTCTGTAGATTAATGTCTTCTGCACTTTTTCTCCTGCTTTTGTTCTTCACCCTTCTGGTAAGTCCTGCTGGCTTACAGTCACTGCCTGGAGATATTCATGGATGATAAGCCCTTGAGATTTCTATCCCAGCAACACTTGAAAAACAAGTACCAATTCTGAGTTTCCAACTGATGTTCAAATATAATGAATGCCCCTAGAGAAAAAAAGCAGCGCTAACTCAAAACCCCTGCCCTTTCCAGACCCCTCACAGAATTAAACAAGCAACCTGCTTGCACCTGCAAGAAGGTATGAACTAAGAAAATCAGGTTTATTTTGATGCTACAGTTTTGGCAAACCATACAATCAAATTCTTCCCATTTCCAGAATGGGCTTGGGAAGGAAGTGGCTTCTCTAAGGAAATAATTCAAAGCCTGAGAAATGTGAATAGTTTTATGGTATTGATTATTAATGAAGTCAAGGGGAAGAAAGATATGACTACCTTTTTTTTTAAAAGAAATTTCTTTGCAAAATGTCACCGTTATTCTTACTAACTGAATTGGCACTCTTCTTCTGGCAGCTAAGACTGCACAAAAATAAAACCTGGGTTCTAATCTTGCTTATAATAAAACAAATGTCCCCAGTTAGTGTCTGCCAATATTTGGTGTTGCTAGAGTGCAAATCAGTTAAATCTCTACATGCTGCAGTATCTAGATGAATATCTAAGGCTCCAGGCTCTTACTTTAATAACAGCCAGGACTTAGCAAAGACAGTTTTCTCTGAGCCCTGCATTTTCCTGTCTTTGTGCATGGTCTTCTTAGAGTCTGGTCTTGCAAATCTTGCAATTAAAGTATCACTATCCCCAAAGACTGATCTTTTAATTTGTAGTTTTAAAGCAGTCTCTTTTCATGAAGTAAAAGGAAATTGCATATAAATTATGAGTACCTTTTGTATAACTGGGATGTTGTACAGCACTAAACCTTACAAATGCTTCCTGTTGTATAGACTACATGAATATTTTATTTATGAACATTCAAAACAGGATGATCTTGAATTTATTAAGCAGTGAACAATTAAAAGAAATAATTGCAGATTAAAAGTAGGTGAAGTGATTTGAATTGTAAAGTAGAAGAAAGAAATTCAAGGTAATACAAAGTTTGAGTGGAGGATCCCTTCCTGTCATATGCATACATTGAATTTGGGAGCATAAGTTCATATTAAGTCACATGTAAATTAGGGCTGACATTATACTGTCCTGCCTGGCATCTCTGAATAATTAACAGGGGGAAAAAAGAATTGTACAGTAGATCTTCGGTTTGGAATTCCCTAAATTTAAATATCTAATTCTGAATATATCACTGAACGTTCCACTTCCTCTCAGTCTCCTTACAAATCCTCTTACATCTGGGCATCACCATGTGAAATTTGTATTTTCACATAACCGTACTCTACAGCCAATAGAGTGAAACTGTCTTAAATTTAAATGCTTAGAAAATAATTTTGTTTCAACTGGGAACCACAGAGTAAATTGAAGGGGGAAATTAGAAAATTAAGTTGTCTATATTGTATAACATTAGTTCTCGGAATCGTTCAAAATTTTACTGTGAGTGGCAAAACTTGTTACTCAAAATATGTTAATCTGTACGTAAACACATATTTTTTTCCATTGTGAAAATGGCATCAGGTGGGACCCTTCTGGAAGCAGCCCAGCCTGGTGGGGAAGTGGATGTGGGATGTGTGAGTCTGTCCCTGATGCAGCTCTGGAGCAGGGAATGTGAGGGCTCCTCTTCCTGCTTTGGGTAGTCATGATTCAACCTCCAGGACTAATCCACCTCTCAGTGGGGGATTTTTCACAGCTGCAGTCCAGCTTCAAATCGTACTATATCAAAAGTAAACTCTGAATCTCAGCAAAAGAGGCTGGAAAGTGCAGCATCCTCCTCATCTTAGGGGACAGATCTGCTGGGGCAATGTGTGAAAAAGCTGCAGTGAACAGAAGGATCCCTTTAACTGCACATCACTCTTACTGCATCTGCTCTCCAGAATTGTTGTATGAAACAATATTTTGTTTTAAAATTTCCCTGAATTTGGCCAGAATAATCTTTTTAAAATAACGACAATTAAAGAACTAGGACTAGAGTAACTTCTGTACTGCAGTGCCAGTAGGTAGTGACTTTTATACTGCAACCAGGAGCTGCTGACAGCTGTAGTGTCAAGCATTTTAGTGGTTCTTCATTCAAATTTATTTCAATTTTATTCAGTGAAAAATACTATTTCAGCCTTTCATTTAGTCTGGGGTGAAAACAAATTTTTGAGTATAGTGTTTACAGGATAAACAATTACTCTATGAACCATGTATAGTTATTGATACCAACCCCATTATATGAAAGGTAGACAGAGACAGCTTAGATGAGAAAGCTGCTCAATATTTGAAAGAAATTTAACTTGCAAGGCTGTGAGATTTGGGATTTGGTTTCTTTTTGCTAGTCATAAAACAAACTGCAGAGTTTGCCTGTGAGAGTAATGGAAAGTTAAGGAAAGTATGGAAAATGGAAAGTAAAGGAAAAAAGTCTTCTGTAGGAATTAGCACAGAGGCCTGGAACAAAATTCTAAAACAGTGATATCTCAGATTAAAAGTGATCCCTTTGTCTGGTCTTGGTTTGCTACAATAGAGTGTGTATTGGAGTTTGCCAGTGCTAGGAAGATGTATTTAGTTTGTATTCAACCAGCAATCAATTTCAAGATACAGATGGCTAAAGGATGTGTTAATTCAGTGTTATTTGTCAAAAATGTGTACTGTATAATTTTTTTTTTCAGGCCTCTCATTCAGTTTACTGAGATACTAGGCAAACATCTTGAGGGAAAATGATAACATTGAGAAGACTTAGTGGTTCGTTTCATGTAATTGGAACTCATTTAAGACTTCATTTTTTCAGCCAGCTCTGGTAAAGATGTAGCCTTTGGAGGGCATAATGCCTGTTAAGTCACCAAGACTTCTGCTCCTTACAAATGAACACATTGGAGCTTTAAAAAGAGAACTGCTCTTTGAAGCTGCTGAATAGTCTCATGCACAGGTTCTTCTGCTGCATGATCTCTGTACTCTGCTTAAATTACCTTTTAAAAGTTTCTAACTTATGTTGAATTTCAGTCACCAAGAATTTTTATTCAAGAGTGAAAAAAATTCTATGTAGTTCAGTTGACTGCTGGATCAGATCTTAGATGTGTCAATTCTGCAACTGACTTCTGGCTTTGTTAGTTATTAGCAAGAAGAACTTTTAAGTACCTTGTAGGAAAGTGATAATTAGGAAAAAAAAAAGGTGGGGAACAATATTGTTTATAAATCAAATCTGTAATGCCTTTTGCAGTTGTCCCTGTGGTGAAGCAGATGTTTCAGGTTGTTGTGGTTTAGTTGTGGAGTTCTTTGAGGCAAACTGAGTTTTGACTTTTGGGGATGTTCGATTGCAGCAGTGCCATTCATGGAGATGGGCAGCTCCTCTGACAGTCACATTCAAACTTTTGCAACCACTGGCCTGAATTAAAAGCTCAGAGGAGGGCAAGAGCTGGGGCAGAGCAGAGTTGCAGTGCTCCCAAAGAGCAGCCCTGTCTGATCTCCCTGCTGCCCTCCTGCACCTGTTTGCATTTTCATTTAGCAAAGTCCTTGGGTTTTAGTGATTAATGGATGGCTGCTCTGTGTAATTAGGACATCACCTACGTATTTTTCTTGTGTTTTGATTTGAAATGTGCTAGCTGTTAGGGAATCGTCAATGTATTGCCTCTGATAACTTTTCAAATGCAAATTTAAATCTCGTACTTCTCTGCAGTAATTGGAAAAATGAAGTCAATATTTGACTTTTTCAAAAGTATTGCCTCCTTTTCTTAATCTGTGTTGAAATTTGATGCAGTTGTTCTCTTAGTGCAGCTTATGTAGGTGAAAAAGGTGTTTAATGTAGTAGGCATCATAGTAGCTGTATCATCAGGTATCTGTGGGTCTGGCTTTGAAAATGTCCATAAGTTCCATAAGCATATGAGTGGGATGTTTTTCTGGGTTGGTTTTATGTTTCCCATTGAAATCTTGGTATTTCTTCCATTATACAATCACTCCACACCACCAATGAAAGTAAATTTGGTGTGGGAAGGAGTCATCAAAGCAAAATATCTTTCACTAGTAGGTAAGACAGGATCCTTGGAAAGGAATTTGACCTTGTTCCTATTGGGTAACTCCTAGAAAGGCTTTAATAGGTATTAAATGTGCACTCCCATAGGCTTGCAGGCTGACTGAAGGGAAGATTCTTATCACTTTTGGGTGACAAGTTTCCTTGGCATCTCTCAGCAGCAAGTGCAGCTGTGCTTGCTGTATCATGTTCAGGTCAGCCCTAAGAAGACAGGGCTGTGTTTTGGAAGGGCGGATTTGGATGCAGTAGCTGAAGTAGCAATGGTCCCTGACTGCTGGGGAAGTCCCTGTGCTTTCAGCAGGAATGGGGGAACAGAAGATGTATCCAGTCCTGAAAAACCCAGGCTCTGTGGGGGTAGCAAATGCTGGCAGAAGGACATGGAAAAGAGCTGGTTCTCCGACCACTTGAGCTGTCTCGGGAGTAACGTTCGTGAGTTTGGCTTACATTTCTGCAGGGAAACTGCCCAGGTGAATTCAGGTGATGCTGGAAACCTGGACAATGTGGAATTGTGCCCTGTTTTCAGAGCCACAGTGTTGCCCAGCTGTCAGAGGTACAGGAAGGGAAAGGAGCTGTGTGTGTACAAGCACAGCACTCACTCCTCTCCAGCTCCAGGGCTTCGTTTGCTCCCACTGTTAGGATGTCTGGATGTTGGCAATGCATTTATCCTCACTTCCCTGAAATGGGAAGGTGCTGCTCACTGCAGTTTTCCTGATGGGAGCAGAGATGGATGGGTGCAGATGCGTGTGCCTGAGGGTGTCCATAGAAGTGCTGCAAATTGAATCTGAGTCTCTGGACTCTGGGGTTGATACATTTAATTGCTGTCACATCCCTCCAGCTTTGAGCTATCCTGTGTTGTTGTGAAACCCTAATCGTGCTGAAGTGGGCTTGTTTTGCTATTGCTTTCTAAATCTTCTGCATGTACCTGAGCATTGCTGAAGTACTCTCAGTCAAAGAAATGATTCATGCCAAGGTGAGTTATCTGATTTTCCATTTTTTTTGTTGAGAACCTAACCTTGAAGTGCACATTTTGCACTGAGCTGAGAAATTCTTCTTTGTGACCTCCATAGATTCCTACCAAACTGCAGAACTTCTCTGACTGATGGAATTCCATTTTTTCTGGGATGTAACTCATGTCTTTACCTGCTTTATTTTCCCAGTTGTCAATTTAGATTTGTGTTTGTTTATACTAACTTTAAACAGGTTTTTTGGGGATTTCTTTTTATGAGTGTTTTAGCCTGTTACCATTCCGTAAATGGAGAAAGCTTCTCAAACTAATGTCTGAGCAACCAATCTTCTGCTTGGGTGTGTGAAGCTGCTTCAATATTAAAAAAGGAAAAATATTTCCATAGCAACCTATTAGAAGCACAGGATGTTTTTGCTGTGTAGGGTTTTTGTTGTTGATGTTGTTACACCCTTACAGTGGAGATTTTTGACTGCTGTAACTGAGCCATAAAAAGTAGCCAGTAATAGCACAGCAACATTTGTTTTTCTGTTTAGGACTTTGTTCTGCATATATACTTTTATAAATAAATGTAAGCTGTTATTAATGAAATTACCTCAGGTTTCTAAAACAGCTACACATTTTGTCCACATTATCCAGCATTTCTTTTGAGTCCTGATACAGAAGAATCAACAAACCTGCAGAGCAGAAGATGAGAAAGCAAAAGGAAGTTAACCACCACGCTCAAACAGCTGCATGAGCTGCTCTCTATCTCCCCAAAGAAGAAACACACTTCGGCATTTATTTTCATTAAGGGGTGGATGTGCATCACTGTACCTGTGCTAGAGAACCTCAGGATAATGGAATGAGCCTAAATATTCAATTTCTGCTTTGGTTACATAAGGAATTTGCACATTGCCATCCAAAGCAGCCTTGTTCAGTCCTTTTTGGGTGGTGTTCCAGGTCATTTCCAGTCATTATGGGTGGGCAGTAACAACAAGGAAGGCTCTGGACTTTCCCAGTTAGGCTTTGTTGTGTTGCCACATTAAATAACAGTCAGCAACAAGATTGCACTTGGCTTCATAAGCAAAGTGACAAAACACTGCTGCTCCTGAGTAGCTCCTTGTTTCATGACCATGTTGGTTAGGATTCCTGTTGCAAAATGAGGAATTTCTTTTGGCACCTGGTTGGCTGAAGGCTGGGACAGAGTGGGTATTTCAGGCTGCTCAGCCTTTCCTTTTGGTGGTGATTATGATTATCTTCGATTTTTCTGCATTTAAATGTCTGTGTCATAGAGGAACCCAAGAAAACCATTTTGGTTTTTTAAAACATCTTTCCTGAGAAGTTCTGTATCAGCTCTACATTGTCTCTTGCTTAGTTCCAAATCCTTTGTTTCCTGTCTTGCACCTCTTTACAGTATTCCAGATCCAGTCCCACTGCACTGACTGGAATTACATCTCTTTAGAGACATGGTTTAGTTGTGGACTTGGCAGTGTTAGGTTGGGCTCAATCTAAAGGTTTTTTACAACCTAAATGATATGAGGGAATAATGAAGAAACAGAAGAGGCAGTATGTAATTTAAGGATGCATTTTTTTAAAAAGATATACAAGATGGCATTTATTTGGCTTAAAGAAATTATTTCTTTGTACATTCAGCATATTTTGGTAGTAATATCTGGAATACTTGAATTTTGCCCCAGGACCTTGCAGTTGACTTCTCTACTGCACTCTAACCCTTTTAGCATTGTAAAACTCAATGGCCTTGAATAAACATTTAAGTAGACAGTGAGTGGTCTCTCAAGAGTTGACTGAAGAAGTGGGGCCTCGTTTTTACATTTGGTGAAGTAACTGATTAACAAAGAGGATTAGAGAGTGGGGAGCGCTGCCCTAATCCTGTCACTTCCATGTTATGATTATGTGGAAGACTTGCTCATTTAGTTCAAACTGATTCTTTTTTTAAAAAAAGTGATGTCACTATCTATTTAATTAAAAATGCGAAGGGGAAGTTCAGAACAGTTGGATTCACTGCATGGGAATGTGACCGTTTTGCACCAATTTACTCAGTACCAGTAAAAAGTTATTAATTTGGGTTATGCACTTCTCTGTAGATCCACAGGCTGGTACATTTTGAGATTGATACAGGAAATCCATACTTGTCACTGCTTAGCTTGGCTGTAATGTCACACCACTGGTATCAACCAAGTGACACCACTTTACATTTGTGTCTCTTTAGCTTAGGAAAGCCGTGGTGATTGTTGAGGCTGCTGATGTAACAATAATATTGTGTTGCATGTATCCTGACTGGTGTTTGGATACTGGTGTGACTGACAAGATCTGTGCATTAATTAAGTTTAGGATGTGATTTGTAGATTCTTACTGAGTTTATATGAAAATGTATTTGCAAACTGCAGGAATCTTGTCATATATATAATTTGCTTTCCTGAGCCTTGTTGACAGTAAAACTTCAGGCTGAGAGAGGTAGCTCTTCACGTGGTCAATTTGTGAACCTCCAGTTTAACTCAGCTGCTGTTGGCTCTTCTGGGATTGGTGTCCAGAGGCCTCTTTGAAGAGCTGTCAGTTTAGCTGGCAGGTGTTTATTCTGCAGGGGTGTTATCTCTGGGCAGAGCTGATCCCTATTTCAGAATAGCTGTGACACCAGTAAGCACTGAGGCTAACATTTCTGAGAGAAAATTCAAATAGCTTGATCCAAAAGGCTGCACTACATCAAGGGAAAACTTGACTTCTGGTAGCTTACTTAATGTCTGACCTGCCCCAGAACTCCATCATCCATAGTTCAGTGATCATCTCCCACTTATTGGTAAGGCTTCTTGCACCAGGAATTCTGGTATCCTAAAAGTTCCATTAACATTGTGGGATTCTGAGGAAGGTCTTTTCTTATTTCTGAAAGAAGAGTTTACTCTCTTTTCTTTTTAATTTGAAGATTTGGAGTTGTTTCTTACCAATTCTTCGCTCATGGTTACTTACGACCAACAGATCTCTTCTATTTTCTTTTTTAGCACTAGAGTAGTTAGCTACTAATAAGCTGCATCTTATAGCTGGAATATATCTATGTGGCTGAAACCACAGGTCATAGAGGGATATTGAAATTAAAATGAGTCAAAGCTTTGTTCTTCTCTGAAGATATTTTACTAATAGTGTTTTGAGCACATCAGTTTTTCAAGCTGATAGTCTCCTTTTGTGCTACTTTTCAAGGTGGTGAAAATGTATTAAAATTAAGTAGACAATGTACATACATAATGCCAAAAATTGCATTGCTTTGTAGATTAGGTACCTGAACTTCATCCCATGGTGAAATGCAAGTTTAGTGTGATTTGGTGTGAAGAGAAACCAATTTTCATGGCTTTGTAGTTCAGTTAGTGTAGCATTTCATTACAGTGACTGGGAACCCTCTGCCTTCTTTCCTCTGAGTTAAATCCAGAATTTTCTAAGGCTCAAAGTAATGTGTACTTTTTCTTGTTTTATCTTTACTCTCAGGATTTGCTAATACTCCCACAGCTGCCTTACATGTCATTCTGTTTTTCTCAGAGGTATCCAGGCAATTCCCTTTTTTCCCCACTTCCCCTGAAGAGTTTCAAAGATCCAAAAACAGAAACCCAAAGATTGGTTCAAGAGATTACAGAAAGGCTGTGTTCAGGTTTGCATCTGTGTTCTGCTAGGGACACTTAAAGACTGCCATAGACTTTTAAAGTCCTTGATCTCTGTGCCTGAAATCCCCACCTGTACAGTTTTGGCTTGTTTCATGAGAGAATGCTAAATTCTTGTGTGATATCTAATGGGAGTCACTGGTGTGCCATTACTCTGGTCAGCTGCTGCCTCTTCTCTCAGCTCTGTGTTTTCACTCTGCCACACAGACCCCTCAAGTCTCCTGGCTGCTCAGAAGTCTGCTAAATCTGATTCTGGTTGGAAAAGATGTAATGACTAAACAGGATTTTGCTGTGTGCTACAGGCAAATCTCTTTGTGCTCATCAGGAGCTGTGCTATGACCAGTACTGGAGAGTGGGAGTGTTAATTTATAATTACAAAATCTCCTATGTGAATATTGATTCACCTACAATTAAAAAAAAAGAGAGGTGCCTTTTATGCTTTGAGAAAGAATCCTCAAGAGCCCCGTCATGAATGTGTTAATGCATTTTGTAAGAGTGTGTTCCTGCAGCACATTCCAACCCCAAATGAGAGGCATGCCAGGTCATTTTGCATGCCTGTCAATTATTGGAATGTAACAGATGTGAAACTTGAAGGCAAACTGCTGTGGAGCAGCTCCTGTCCTGGCTAGGGCTCTGTGTTTGTGAATAATATCAGTGTCTTCCACAGGTGTGTGAAAATGTGTAGATCACCAGGAGCACTTGGAAGTATCTAGAGATAGCAGTGCTGTGTTTCAGATATGCCAAAGGTTGGAGATATTAGAATTCTGATTCAGCCCTATAGTTTGACTTGATATAAATTATATTTTCAGGTATAATTTTATTTTACTTTTAACAGGACCTACTTACAAAATTCTGCTCCAGATGTCTCTTCTGTCAAGAAAACCCTGCTTGTATGAGTTTTATGTTTCCATAAAACAGTACAAGTACTCCGCTCCTAGTCAAAATAGCTTTTAAACAACCTGTGAGAGAGAACAGAATTATGGATTTGAGTATTAGTATCTATTGAGTATCAAACTTATTTAGCTTGATACTATTCTTACCTAATTCTGAAAGGTTTATCCAAAGCTCTTCCCTGTTTTCTTGTCTGTGTAACCTAAGGCAGGCAGAGTCCAGCATCTGGAATAAACAGCACCTTGAACAAGTGAGACATGGAGAACTTGAGATGTTTTAGTTTTGTCATACAAAGTCCAGTAATGTGTGCTAAAGTTGAGGTCGATCCTTCCCTCACTCAGTGGTGATGAGACAGCTTTTCTGTGGGGCAGTAGATATGTGGGTGTTGAAGAAGGTGTGCTGAACAGCAGATCATAGTGTCAGAGTCCAGAGCTTTTCCTCGGACGCCTTTAGCTTGAGTTGAATACTCCTGAGGCATTCAAACCAATGCAAGCTGAGGGTATCATAGGGGTTTTTGTTCTTCGTGCTTTTTTAATCAATCAGTTGCTTAAAACGCTTCTGTGGTTTAAGGTGAATGGCCAGTTATCGTAGAATTTTATAGCAGCTTTAACAAAAAACTTTACTAAGTTATATTTCATAATCCCTTCACTTCAGTCAGCAGAGCAATTGCTGACATCTCTTGGGGAAACAGCATGTGTTTTTTCTTCTCCCCATTATGAGTTTGGGAAGGTTCACTTCCTCACCCTCCGTGGTGTGTCCACATGAACCCAAACCCCTCTCCATTGCTTGTCTCCTTTGGAAACTTTGCCTACACAGTGGGCATCGTTTGTCTCTGTCCTAATTCCCTTCTGACTGTAAATGCAACAGGAACATTTGCAAAGAATAAATCTTTTCAGTGTATTGACAAAGCTGCTTCTGTAATTGTGTTAGCTGAACCAGACTATGAGCTGAAATCCTTTTTGAATTAGGGTTTATGTAACTCTAACCCAATTCCTGGCTAAGCCTTGCAGCTCGATCCAGAGCAGTGAGCACTGTCAGCTCCTGGGTTTTGCTGCAGTTTGAAATGTGTGGCCAACACACTAAAGCTGGGAGTGCTCAGCCTGCTCTTCCACCTTGGGTTTGCCCTGCTTCACAGTCATTTCCCTGTGGCAGTGTCACCTGGAAAAGGAGGAGAAAAGGCTCAGGTGTAGCCGAGGGTGTGGTCATTTTTGAGCAGAACAGTTTGGGATGCAGCGAGGAAGCCAAAGGAGCGTGGCTGGCTGCTGGAGTTTCCAGAAGCTCCGTGTGGATGGAGCCGAGGTGGCGTGGAAAAGCACAGTCCACTCTGGGATGCTTTTATCTCAAATAATTTCCTGTGAGCACAGGGAGGCTGCAAGAGAGGATGGAGGGCTCTCACCTGTCACAGGATCTTTGTTACAGGCTTAGGAGTGAGGGAAGGCCTCCCATCCTTTTGATGCCCGAAGGATAGGCTGGAAATAAATCCCCATAGGCCGATATCTATAGAGCAGGTATTTGTTTATTTCAATGCTGGTGATGAGGGGGATTTTTCCTCCTAGCTCACCCACCTTTGTCAAGTGCAGTGGTATATTTATACAGTAAATTATGCTTAATGTGGCTATGNCTCGGTCTCTCTGGTCTTAACCGGTCTAAATTCTTTGTTTTGTGGCTAATTGGCTCTGCATTTGCCAACTTCTCATTAGTACTACCCTTATCTATCTCTGAAGCTACACACCTGCTGAATCTTTTTCTCTCTTTTTGTCTATTCAGCATTTAAGCAACTAGTTAACCGTATACTAGTCATTACATTGTATAAAAAGTTACTCATATTAGATACATGAGTATCAAAAGTTATGATTTAGGTTACATAAGTAAAAACTATAGTTATAGGTATCAGAAGTTATGATTTAAGCTACATAAGTAAAAACTTATGATTTAGCCTGTATAAGTGTAGAAGGCTATTGTTTCAGGTTACAGGGTATATTGATATTAAGGTTACATAGATATCTTTTAACTCAAGCTATATGAGCTCCTTGTTACTTTGACTTAGGTTATACAGACATCACTTTGCTTTCTGTAGCTCCCCACTCTTACATTCTTTCACCATTGTGTTGTTTGGAAAACGGGGGTGAAAAGCAATGGAGCAATAGCATAGGTAAAGAGCTGGAAATTTCTGTGTTCTCTAAGGTTATTAAAGGTCTCTTAAGGAGTGAATGCACAACCAATTTTTTTCGAAGCTGTAATTACACCAATGTTTCAAAACAAAACCACAAAGTCCTCCCAGACCTGCATCCTGACTTTGCTACAGCTCTAGAGGTTTTTTTAATTGTTCAACTTTGCCTGTGTTTCCAAAATACCATTTTCATAATGTTTTCTCACTACACAAAATTACCCAAAGTCCGTTGCACAGTGAGTGAAATACATTACACTAGGTATTAAAAAAGAGGAATTGGCTTGATAACACCAAAATCTCAATGGGAATGAAAACCCATTCACAGTAGCACGTTACACAAATTATGTGAGTTTTGTGCTAGATAAAGATGCTTAATAAGAGGCAAAAAGGAAAACAAATAGTTTTATGACAACAATCCTGATGGTCTGGGTTCTTTTGCATTTTATAGACTTTGACATTTGTAATTTTTTCAAAAAGAAAATATTTTTAAATTATCAGGCCATTTTTTAGTTTTTAACATTTGTAAAGAAGAAGTAGTTAGGATGTTGCATTCTTCTTACTGTAGTTATTTGGAAATATCACAAGGTGCAATTTGAAGTTGGAGCAAAAAAGGAACTTTGTGCAAAACAGATGATGTTTTTCTTGCCAGACATTGGTATTTAACTCTTTTTCAGTTCCTGAACATGAAAACTTCAGTACAAAGTAAAAAAAAAGCAATTGACCTATTCAGCTTCTATAAAGATTTTAGCACACATCCAGTGGCATTAAGTTTTGGACAAAATTCCTGGTAAGTAATTAGTAAGACGAAAATCAGCTTAATTTTTCACTCAAATAATATTTGACTCTCAGCTACAGATTAGAGATCTCACAAAAGCTTCCATAGTCTGCATTTGAAGACTAGTAATAAACTCCCTATTGGATTATGACTGGTGGTTTTTCAGCTTCTGAGGAAAGAGGGGATTAATTGAAAATGTCAGGTTGGGTTTGCTGGATTTTTGAGGGGACGGTGGGAAGGGTGACAGGGTCTTTTTATTCCTTCCCCAGTTTCGGAGATGAGAGTCCTCCCAGATATGATGAGTGTAAATTTGGAGCTGAGTTCAAACTGATCCTTGAGATTTGCATGCATAAAAGATTTTCTCAGAAGTCATTAAGAAGTCTTTGCAGTTGAGTGAGATTTTCATGAGAATTAAAGTGGCCGTGCTAGGCAGCACCTACTGTCAGGATACTGCTCAGGGAGAAGATGGAACAGAAACTCCATCTGGACTCCTGAACAGGTTTATCAGGTGGTGACTGAATCTGTACTTTGAGCTTGAGGCTGATGATGTTTTGTGATAAATATCAAGAAAAAATACTTGTAAATTCACATTGGAGGCTTACAGAAGGGATGTGTGGTTTAATTTTTAAATAGTTTTTTATTTATTAGATATTCTGATGAATTATTCTGTGATCCTTTTGACTTGCTGAAAAGCTGACTGTCTCAGATTTTGAGTTACCAAAAGAGGTGCTATGAGCATGTTTCCCAAAGGTTTACAGTGGTGTTAGGTAAAATGCAGCCAGTCTTTGACAGTGCTGAGGAAAACAAGTCAATCCTTGTTTTCAGTGTCGCTGGACACTGACAGCAGAATATCTGAGTTAATACATGGAGCTGCAGCTCTATTCCGTAAGCCTGACAGTCTCTCCTTACTGTTTTGACAAAGATTGTTGATTTCCATATTCAACCTTTTCTCTATTTGCTGTTGTTCACACTGTTAATCTAATGTGATGGTGTGAAAAAATCGACTGGTTCTTTTTTTAAGACTTCTTGGGGCTTGATGTCTTTTACCTGCTGGGCTTTTGCCTACAGAACAACTGTTGCACTGCAATTTCACATCAATTTTCATCATGTTACACATAGATTTTATTTATATTTAATATATAATACACCTATATATTGTCTCTGTAAATATTTACATATCATTATAATACATATATTGCATGATTGTTGTAATATACAGATATTAGATTATATTTGTATAAACATATAATGTTTTTTCAATAATAGGCACATTTTTGTCATGTATTTCCTTGCGTTTCTTTTCATCTGTGGAGATGTATACATAATTTCTATGAATAATTACAACTTTTATGCATCTCTACTCTTGAGTTGTTCTGTAGAGAGTATCCAGCAAAATTATCATCTATATGGAGTACTTCCCAATAGTAATTTACTCTGTAGCATGTAGCCTGCTGGGACTTATTATGCAAATGCTGTATTTGCTGGCTCAACCCCATATTTTTCTGAAAGAATGTTTTTTTCATTGCTTTGGGGAAAAAGTTTTGACAAGGTCAGTATTCACTTCTTTCCTTACCTGTTACCCCTGTCCTTCCATTACAAAAAAAGTAAAGCAGATTACCTCCCATTGCTTGTATAAATGTGTCCTAATTGCTCCATCTCAGTAAAGGCACTGAATTCCCACATGCAGACAGAATGAAACACTTGCTGTGGGGATGAAAAAAACCCTGCAGAGGTAGCCCTGAGTTTGAAAATAACTTTCAACTTCTCAGTATAAGGTCTGGTGTTTCATTCCTTAGCAGCAGTCAGCTGGAGACAGAAACATGGGTAGCTGAGGCACAGTTAGATCCATGTCCTTTGGTCATGTGCATTGCTGTGCTTTGGAGGAGCTGCAACACAAATATCTGAACTACAGAAGGAGATGCTGCTGATGAAATGGGAGGCTAAGGAAAGTTGCTATCTTCCAATATTTTCAAATTAAAAAATATATTGAATAATACTGCTCAAGAATATGTTGTAGGCAACAAATGAGTCTTAAAATTACCCTAATAACATGAAATTACCCTAAACCATAAGATTTTTCTTTTCTGAGTTTCATAATAATTTCTTCTTATCGGTTTTTAATTTCAAGCTGCAGAACTTGACAGCAGCTGTTTCAAGTAAATGCAGTTACTGTGATATTGGAATTTTTTTGTGGCTTCATTATGCTCTGTATGAATTCTTGACTTGTGTATTGTTGTAAGAACTTTGTAGAACTCACTCTTTCCCCGGTGTATCCACGCACAGGGCAAATGGATTCTGTTGGTAAATTCACTACTCCGTAGCATGGGCCCAATTCCTGTTAGTGAAAGTGCTTTGTGCTGCTTAAGTGATGCATAAATGCATCACAGAGGTTTTTTATTTCTCTGTATGTATTTGAGCGTGACCTTTGCTCACTGGGGCTGGTGGCAGAGCAGCCACAGGGTTTGAGGAGCAAGTTTGAGACTTGTCACTGTGGCTCAGCTGTGCAAAGCCCCTGGCAGCGTGGGGCCAGCAGGAACAGGGCTGGAACACGCTCGGGGCCACAGGCAGGAGGTAAAGCTGGGGATTCAGTTCCCAACCGGGCTGGGGCTGGACCCTGCAGTGCCGGGACAGACGGGACAGACGGATGGAGCCCATCGCTCCCCCCGGGCTCAGCTTCCAGGCGGCACCGCAGGCAGAGGTGCCAGTCCCAGGGCTGTTCCCAGCCTGGCACTCTGCTCCCCAGGGCATCCACCCCAGGGCATCCATCCCAGGGAACAAATCCATCCTGGGTGTTCTGCCTGGGGCTTGGGAATCAGTCCCAGTCACTGCTTTGGCAGTCTTGAGCTCTGCCTTTGTGAAAGGGGAAGGTGAGGGAGCGAGGATGAAAGCTTAGTGCAGAGTTTGGTTTATTTTTTACTGCTTTTGGACATGGGTGGCACTAAATGAAGTGAGATGGGGAATTTTCTTTTGGTAATACTGATAACCTGCAAGTTGTCAGTGTTATCTATAATCCCCTTAGCTTTTTTTTGGTTTTAAGACTCTTGCTGTCCTTTTCCCTCTGACTGATTGAGGCATTCTGGGGCTTTAATCAGACTGCTTTGAAAGCTTTGTATCTGTCATTTTCTTCATGTGCCAAACAAGTCTTCTAATTTTATTAGCCAGTTTTTCATGAACAAATATTGCTTAGTTGGACCACGTGGGTGCTTCTTGCTTTCCAAAGGCAGACAACATCTCCTTTTACTTTTAAAATAATCTTTTTTCTTTAAAGTGCTGCAAAATGACTGTGTAGCAGAGGGTAGACTTGAGATCTGAAGAGGAACCAGTTTTTTCCTTCTGTGGTTGCTTGCCCTTATTTCAGACAGGTGTATGGATGATATTCAGAACAGGAAGAGCAAGTTAAAAACTGGCAATAATGAACAGGCCATGTAAAATTCCCCTTTCTGCTCACTTAATTATTTAAAAGTATGCTAAAAATTCCATGTATGACATGAAAAGATATACTTACTTTTATGCTGCTGGAAAGAAAAAGTTTTGTGTGGAACTAGAGTGGGAGTAAAGAAAAACAAGAGCACATTGTGTTTGGGAGGCAAATCAAATTCTCTTTAGCCGTGCTATTTTCAGACCTTGTGTGCTGGAGGATTGAGGAATAGTTTTCTGAGGGATCTGCTCCAAAAGATTACTTGTACACACATCTTGGAGTTCAGAAAGCCAAAGGGAGTATGATTTATTTTTTTTGTTGCACTGAGATTGAGAGCCTTATTCCCCTCTGCTATGCATCTCTCGTTTGATTTTAGCTGGAATAGGGTCAGTAACACCAATTCCCGGAACATTTTGTGATGTTACATTAATGTAAAGCTGTTGGAATCTAATGCTGCTTGATAATATGCAAGTGATACAGCACAGATGAGATGTGAAGAATAATAAGGCCCAGAAACGTCATGAAATTTTGAAAATATTCATAAGAAAATCTGTTCAGAAATCTGAGAGCTGTATGGGAGAGCAGTACTGAGTCGTAAGTAAAATTTAGTCAGTGTGAATTGGTGTAACTTCAAAGACAGATGAGGTTAAAGGAATCCTTCATTTTTGCCCTGGTATTTAAGAAATTAGGCAAATTGGCAACATCTCTAACTTTCTAAGAATCTCACCAAAGCAAGTAGAGATGTGGCATCAACAGTGTTGTCAAAGTAGCTAAACCTTGAACTGTGTTATTTTGAATTTTTAGTATGTTATGATGGAAACCAAGACATGCAGCTAGATTTTTTTCTTCCCTTAGCCCCTGAAAATACAGTTTTTCCTGTGATGTGCTTTGAAGAGAGACCACTATAGTGTTTCTACTCTAAATTGTCTTTTAACATTCTGATCAGAGATGAAACAATGTTGTTCCCTAGTTAATATTTGTACCTATTTCTTGGGACCTAAAAATGTTAAACCTGAGTGAGATCTGCAGGAACACTAAAGCTGGACTTTTCTGTGAGCAGTAAAGCAAACTGTAGAATATTGAAGTTAGAAGTGCTGTGTACACAAGGTTACCAAAAGGAAAAGAATCCTCATTTGAAGCCAGTGGCAGCAAGCTCCCCATGTGTTACACTGATGCCCTGTTACTGTGCCAGTTTCATTGCCTGCTGTGCATTCACGTGAATTAAAATGCATTAACAGGGGCTCAGGTCTTCAGTTTCACTCACAGACAGCAACAGGAGAGCCCTTTTGATGGATCTACTCTATTCAGTTAGGCTGAAGCCAAAGTGGATCAACAAGAGACACGGAAGAGAGAAGCAAACAGGAGAGAAATGGGGATGTTGCTGGAGATGATGAGCATTTGGTTAAAAATAAAAGCTTAACTTGGACTTTATTATGGAGCTGGTATTTGTTAATATGGAATAAGTGAAGCTGTGGAGCATGAACAAATTGTGTGTGAGAGAAAGTGAGTTTTAAGGAAGGACTAAAATGTGAGTCAGGCAGCCAGGTGTCAGAGGTAAAATGCCTCCTGCACTGCCACTCCTTCTGCTGCTCACTTTAGGTCTAGTGCTGCTCTCAGAGAATTAAGATTACTAACATGCCATTACTCTTAGCTGCTCTCTTATTTCCTGCCATTTCTATTTTGGGAGAGGCCAGAGGCCTGCACTGAATGCTCCCTGCTTGTGGAGCCCTGTGCAAACATCAGTCAGAGTTCCTGCCCTGAACGATTTGCACTGCAACAAGCAATCATGGTATGCAAATGAAACAAGCGAGTGGATGGGCAGGAGGACACAAAAGAATGTAGAGAAAATTAGAGGCTGCTTTATTATTGGCCTGGCTCTGTGCATGATTCGTTTCAACAATCCTGTCAGCCCACAGAACTCTACTTTATCTGTCACTTCAGATGGTGACAGACTGAGGCCAGTTGAGGTTTGCCACCAAGTTTCATTAGATGTGAAAGTGAATTTGAATCGAATGTTGCTTTCCACCCGGATTGTACCTTTTTGTAGGCAGTGGTATGGTGCTTTTTGTAACATCTCTCCAGTCTGTTTTCCTGTTACACCACTTTTTATTACCTAACAGTACTGGATCAAATTAAAGATGTTCTGTCTTGAGCAGCAGCCATGAACAAGAGCAGGGCAAGCATGCATAGAAATGTTTTCCATTCCCTTCTGAAACTTCAACCATTTTCACCCCGTGGATTTACTGAGATAGGTTTCAGTGTTTAATGCTACCTTTTTTTTGAACATTGAACCTTTGTTTTCCACGCCCATTCCCTCCATTTCCCCTTCCATCAGTGTAATCTGCTCCTTACCTCACTGGACAATCACTTCCAAAGCTAAGCATTCCTTCTGCCAGGCCTTTTTCTTGGAATCAGTGATATATTGTACAGATTTGATAGCCTGGCTAACAGACAATAAAAATGCATATCACTGATCTAGTTCACATTAACTTGTGGAAATATCTAAGGTAGAAACTATTTTATCTGGGCTTTTCTGGTCACTGTCCCATCCCTGTGTCATGTGCATCTGACCTGTACCTATGCACATTTTGCTCAGAGGCATGAATTTAAATGAATTTCTTAACATTATGTCATTATTTATATAACCAATAGTGGCATTGATAGCTAAGGATGGCGTGCAAAAGAGGGTGACTCACTCTTCAGTGTGACTTTTTTGACAATGCTTTATTTTACATAAAAATGATATTCTTGTTTCAGTGGCTCTTGACTACACACTAGGTATTCTGAATTTCTCTGTCAGAACTGTGTGTCTCAAATATCTTTAAAGCTTAGGAGGGAAGAGTAAATGAAGTTAAGATGCAGTCTCTCCTAGGTGTTGTTAGACTTATTTTAAATGACTTTTTTATGGCTTTGGTTTTTACTATTGTTTGTTTCTCACAATTGCATTTCTTCACATACTGTTTTCATATAACCTGCACTCTGACACAAGGGTTGAAAATACATTTGCTAAAAGATCAGCCAGAAAACTAATAAAACTGTTTGATTGGTTTTCTGGTGAAATTTCACTATAGAGGAGAAGATAAAGCTCCATGCACCTGAAAGGTTTCCTGTAGGGAAGATGAATGCCCATGCAGGAGGCACAGCCTGCTTGAGATTTTGCTGTGTGATGCTCTCATACATATTTCATCTAAATGTACATTAAATTACAAATAACAGCAAAACCAGTGTAAGTAACAAGTAGTGTGATTGAGAAGTCTGCAGGAGAATGTTGGTGATGTCATTCCATTTGCCTTAGGCTGTTATTAATAATGTGCTGCCCTTCATTCCTGGAAAAAGCGTGGAAGCCTGGAAGCACTGAATGTGTGATTCTGGGGGTTACAGGTGCAGCACAGGCTTTGCATTCAGAGTTGGTCTCTCACTGCTGCTGCTGCAATGCCACTTTTCTCCCCTCCTGCACACTGGGGACCCCTTTTCATTAAGTATGGGGACCTGTGAAGGAAGACACTGCTGGCTCTTGGTCTGTAGATTTGTTAGCCTGAGAGGAAAGGATGTTACAGTTCTTTGAAAAAAACCCAAACGTTATTGTGGCACTCTGATGCCTGTCATCTGATATCCCAGGTGAGATAAAGGAAGTGTTTAGAAAATGTTAGAAAACTTACAAACCCATATATTGCAACACCTTCAAACAAACCTCTCAACAAACCCTATGGCTCTTCTCCCAGGATGGGCTCTGTAACCTCTGGTGGGAACAGTGCAGAAAGTAACTGGTTATAGATGATTGAAATAAAGGTATTTGGATAATTAGCTTTGATCTAGGCCTGCCTTCATCTAGTAAAATATTTAATGATCATCATTTTGAGGTAGAGCTGAGTGCTTTTCCTGACTTTAAGTGTGTGAGTAGTTGTGAAGTGAGGCTGCTATTGAAGAGTTTTTTTGACAGGCCTAGAAGACAATGAATAAATAACATTTATCTGTGTAACTGCTACTGTTTGGTCTCACTAATTACCCTTATGCCATATGTGGTTTACTTTGTGGCTTTCCCCCCCCGTTTTAAAGAGGTTAAGAACAAATTTTCTGCACAATGCTGATTGCATCAGTGTGCACAAAAGTCATCCATGTCTGTCAGAGTCTGCAGGGAGGTGTCAGAGGATAGACCAGGCTCTGTTGGGTGGTGCTGGGCAATAGGACAAGAGGCAAGGGGAGAAACTGAAGCACAGGAGGTTCCACCTGAACTTGAGGAAAAACTCCTTGATTGTGCATTGATCATGCACTGGAACAGGCTGCCCAGAGACACTGTGGGGTTCCCTCACTGGAGATATTCCAGACCCATCTGGATGCAATCCTGTGCCCTGTGCTCTGGGATGGCCCTGCTCCAGCAGGGAGGTTGGACAAGATGAGCACTGTGGGCCCTTCCAGCCTGACCCGTCCTGTGATTCTGTGTCTACCACGTGTTACTTTAAAACAGGATTCTTTTAATAATGCAGGACAATTATTAGAACAATTAGATGTTATTGAGATCTTTCCTGAGTCTGGGAAATCACAGGTAATAACATAAGATCTGATATGATTTCAACATATGCCTTGCTTTTTGTCAGTGATTTGGCAGCAGTGTTAGAAGAGGAAAAATCAGCTAAGAGGAACTCTCACTAAGGAACAGCAGCTTGTTACATGAAGTGCCTACTCAAAATAGGTATTTTTATTATTTTTTTAAATGCATTCCACATTTTTGTTGCTTTTCTGGATAGAACATATTACGTGGAATGCAAACAGAGAAACAGAGTGGGCAGATCTCTCACAAGTGGTGTGAGCTATGTGAGAAGGACACCCTGGGGACAGTGCCCTCTGAAATGCTCAAGAGCTGCAGAAGATGAAGTACTCAAGTGTTGTTATTCACAGCAGAGGCTGATAGACCAGATTGTTTCTGCATCATGCCCTTACTTAGGTCCTAGAAAATGCACTTGAGTGGGGGCTTAAGAGGGTCTACAGAATTTATTTATGGAGCCTCTCACAGTATAACTTATTTTTAGATTACAAAAGAGCAGAGTGCATTTTTCAACAATATAATTTCTCTGTTGTTGTGAACTGTTTCTAACCAGGATCTAGAATAAAACAAGGATTAAACTAATCTCAGGGACCAAGAAAAAGTTATCCAAAGTGTTATGAGGAAGAGTGAAGTTCTTGTAGCTTGAATATGCTCTTTTTCTCTTTGTTTCTCTGAAATTTCTACACTTTGAGCATCTCTTATAAATACAGAAACTGCATTCATTAGTAAGGATGAACTCAAGTAACTTCAGGTGACCAATTAGTGGTAATTTAAACGCTGGGAAGTAGATTGTAGCCACCTGTATCCAATCTAGCATCACTGATTGAGGGGAGGTGACTCCAGTAAGCTGAAGGGCAGGGCAGCAGTGGAGACCTTGTTCTTCCACCCAGCAGCACAGTGTGGTCTCACGCAGGAAAACTCTCAGTGATGAGTACCCAGTAATCTTCCCGGTAGGAATTAACTTGCAATTCCCTGAATATATTGCAGGCTGGGGGGTGCTTTGTTGTGAGTAGCAGGATGTATTTTCCCTGCACGAAGATACCTTTCATATCAAAATTGGTGAGTTAGACCTAAAACATTGCAGTGATATTTCCTGGTGGTCTGTGGTAAATAAATAGTTGAGATTCAGAGTCAAATGATGATCTAGCAGTGGCATGGCAGATCAGACTACTTTTAATTTAGTCTCCTTTCTAATAAATTATAAACAGTTTTGGGTGTAGGTTGGGCTGAGTACATACAGGAGTTACCACTGTACAAGCAGGACTGTCAAATTTGGTGTGCATATCTAGACTTACTCATTAAATATTGAATCCTCAATTATCCTTCTGTAAATGCCCTTAAAAATAGACAGTGGTCACAGCTCACAGGTCAAGCCATTTGCATTTGTTCCCCCCATCTCACACAGTCTCACTTAAATGCACACTCGCTCTTTTATTTTCTGTGTATTACAGAATTAATTCATACAGGGGCTGCAGTGGACGCTTTGGATTTTCTGATTTTATTATTTTGTTCTGTGTTCTCAGCAAGCTGTTGTCAGCTCGGTGGCTGAGCTGTGCAGTTTGATGGGGGGGTCACAGGTGTGGGACCTCCAGTGCTGCAGGAGTGAGGACTCCATCAGAAACCCACTTCGTTAAAGACAGCTGGGTACACGTGCATCATAATCATTATTTTTGTGATATGCAGCCTGACAGGTGTAATGACCCCTAAAGTTATGCTCATATTTGTTTCAGAAGTTATATTGAAGTGCCTGAGCTTTTCTTTAACTTTTATTTCTCTTTTCCTCTTGCTTTCCAAAAGAAGTGTTGCTAATGAGCACTCCTTTCAGCAGCTTAGTCCTGTGCTTGGCTTGGAGGTTTCTGATGCCAGTGGGGTTGCCCACATGATGAGCATTATGTCCATATTCTGCAGCAGCCTACAGGAAAGATGTCTGGCAAGGCAGGAATGAAGAAAAAAAAAGTCTAAAATTGTATTGTTATTCCCATTAAAAGCATGTTATCAAAACAGTTCTTTACAATTAGTTTCCCTTGACGGCTCTTCACAGGAAAAGAAATAAATCTCAAGATTCTTATCCACTGAACCAAATCCCAGTGTAATTACTCCCATGTGATACTACTGAAAGGAATATGACTGCAGAGATAAAACCTAAAAGCAAAATCTGTCTCCATGGTTTTGTTCCAGAGCTGAGGAAAGTGAGGGCAATTAGTTGACCTAGACAGGGTTTACACACAGTCCTAGTCTGGTTTTTGATGTCTGCTGCAAAACAGTCCTGAAACCTGACTCATTTACAGCCACAGGTAATGAGCAGACTGGAATTCTAAAGATGTGCTCATGAGAGTTCCCTGTCCAAGCCACAGGCAGACAGTCTGGAAGTAAAAGTAATGTCCTTCTACAGTCTTATTATTGTTTGTATTTTGAATATGGGAAAGAAATATCACTTCTTAATTAATCTGTGTGCTGGCTCCCCTTGTATGCAGCTGCTACAAAGGATCTCACTCTGTTTTTAAGGTGCACAAATTGGCAAAAGGTTGTGGCTCTTACCACATATGACTGATCTTTATAGAGGTTCCCCAGACAATTCCTATAGAAAAGAAATGCTGCAGAGAGGAAGATATTTATGAAGCAGTTTCAGGAGGCTCATTGATTTCCAGAACATGCAGGAACTTCAGGTAAAATAAACATTTAAAGGGCAGCCTAGCATTTTAAGGGACAGGTGGCAAGAATAATTTGTATCTGCCGTTATATTTATAAACATGGCATTTAGGAAACCTCAGATGCTGTATAAAAGCTTGTCACTATTTGGTTGCTTACTAAACAGGAGGAAAAACTGTTAGTAATGAAACTATGTGAAAATAAGAGGTATCTAATGTTATACCTTAGGAGCAGAAGCAGATTGTTTGTTCCCCAGGTCAGGTTAAAACCAACAATAACAGCAAATGAACATTTTTTTGGCTCTCCTTCCTTAGGTTTTGACTTTAATTTTTGCACCCTTAGAATGAGAAATGCTACAAGCGAAGTGGGATATTTTTGGATTGTTAGGAAGAGATTTTGGTGGGTTTCATTGCCAGTGCTAACTGTGCAGTGGCAATACCCACATTCCTGCAAACTGAATTGCAACCTAGTGATACTGGGTTACTTTTTATTTTAGTTTTTGCTCAAGCTAGTTCTGCATCATTACATCTCTGACTTTATAAACAGGTACTGGGTTAACACTTTGCAGGTGTTGCCAATTGTTTCTTTTAGGAACAATAATCTCAGCTGTTAACACTGATGTCCTTGATTAAAATTAGCAAGTGCTATTAGCAAAGACCAACAGTCTGATTTGTTTCAGGTGAGGTGGTTCTTTGTTTCTGGCTTGTGTGTCCCCTGGTGTAAATGCTCAGTGATCAAAATCTAGTTAACAGTTTTACGGAAGAAATATTGGTCAGTAGAGAATTCTCTTTGTTTTCTCTTTCCCACACTGGCGTTGGCTTTGGAATGCTAGCAGGGAACAATAAATCCAAGTCAGGTTTTTCATCTAATCTTGTTTTCTCCTAATCCGTGCTGTCAGGCCAGTGGCACGTGAACAGCCACGTACTTGCTATGCAAGGTATTGTTTGTGAAGCTTTTTTCTTCAGGGTGAAGCTATGATATCAAGGTTGATTTTTGTCAAATGCTTTTGTTTGCTGTGTTGTCCCAGATTACTAGGGGCCTAGACACCATGACTAGCAATGTCTCTTAAAGTCAGAGACTTGAAGTTTATTTTTTAATTGAAAAAAAAACCAGGTTAAAAGCTGGTCTTAATTGTCCTTTGCCTGTGTTTAAATGAGTGGGGAGTAACTGTATGTTCATTAGATTGAAAGCATAGCAAGATGCAAAGGTTTGAAACCTTAGAGTAAGTAAATTTAGATTGAAGACTGATTTTTAATGATCAAAGTAAATGACAGAAGTGTTTTTTTAATTCAAATGTAGTCCTTAATGCTTTTTGTTCTAGAGTAGAGACTGCCATAGTTGAATCATTGATGCAGAATTTACAACCCTGATCTGGATTAAATTTTGGAAAGACTTGTGTAAACTGCAAGTTACTGGGGTAAAACTGGGTGAGGTTAGAGAGCTCCTGAGTGGGAGGTGGAATGTCAGGAGCAGTGGGGCTTTCTGCCCTTAGTCTGAAAATATAAAGAACTCCTAAAAAATTCCTTTGGGCATGAAATTGCACAATGTATTGCAGGTATAGGGGGTTTTGGGTCAGTGTAAGGTCATCAGTTATACTGTACTAAATTAAATGTTAGAACAATATCATAAATTAAAGTTACTGCTTTGTTGTCTTTCCATGAAGAAGCTGAATGAGTAAATTCACTTGTGGTGAATTTAATGTCTGGCGAGCCATTAGAATGGCTCCAGTGCAATTACTTTTGTAGATCATAATAGTCTTGAAAAGTAAATAGTTTATAAAAGCAAAAACCTTGAAGGAAATTACAGAAGGCATAATGGCTTTTTGAGAGGCATGCCTTTGCATCCATATATACTTTTTTTTTTTAAATCCAACAAAATTAAATTGGTCTAGTAGTTATTTCTGCAATATTTTTTTATCTCCTGCAATCCAGCAAATCGTTAATGAGTGTTTGTCCAGTCAGAGCAGCAGGGGTCTCGATTGCCAGAATGTTTGTTAGAGGGGAGGAGGGCATCATCAAAGACTTTTTTCTTCTCCTCTGCTTTTTTAAAATATAATAAGAATTTTTAAAAGAAAACTAAAAGAAGGTTAAACAAAAGTCATTCTCTGCTTGCAGTTTCTATGGCTGAAGGGCCCCCACACTTGTCATTTTTGGAGGCATCAGAATTGTTCCTGGCTTTGTCCCCACTGCAGGCAGTGACAAAGGTATCACACCCTGTTTTACAGAATTGGGTGCAGTGAGCTGTAGTTGTAAAAATGCACCTTAGGTCAGTGCTTGAGGTCTCCACAAATTTTTTTTCCTGTGGAGACACTTTCCTTTTCACTTTTCCTTTTTGCAGTATGATTTATGTCTCATTCTCATAGCCATCTTCTTGAGTTTTCCTTTTGTTGTTCCATGCCACTTCTGCTCTTCTCCACGTACTTGGGGTTCTCCCAGCTCTCTTCTTACACATTGAATCTCACTTGCTGAGGCAGAACCATGTGTTTCCTCTCTTTTTGGGAGAAGGTTATCCAGACAACTGACATGCAAAGTGTGTTTGGAAGATGGGGTGGCCAGAACATTCACCAGCTATGGGACTCAAAAGTTAGCCTGTCACCACCTCAGCTGGCACTGAAAATCCTGTTTGATCCTGGATCCTAATTTCTCTGAGCCAAACGTGTCTGGGTCCTGCTTCTGCACTTATCTGTCGTTCTTTAACAACTCATGATGTCCAGAGTCACAGAAACCCTCGATTTTTCACACAGCGACTATTTAATCTGAGAAGTTGAGGGGGCAGTGGGGGAAGGCCAATAAATTAGATGTGCTGATGTGACTCTAAGAAAAGACACATGTTGCTCTTAGAGGACTTTTAGGATACAGTTGTTAGGGTTTGATTGTTCCCTGCTGTGGTGTAAGATACTCCAGGGGGACTGTATGATGTAGACAGCAATATATCATCCACTGTGCTCTCCAAAGTGGCTGATCATGGAACCTACGACCAAAAAGACCTTGTACATTCTGATCTTTTCCCCAGTTTTTACTTTCTCATGACCTTCTCACGACCTGCATCTTACCTTGCTCTGTTTGCCATTAGCACATGCTTTATTTTCCTTATAACAGCAAATTCAGTTTGCTATAGGGAGCCATGGATATTATTATAATAATAAACAGGAATAGGTAATAGGCTGCAGAAATTACTGTAGAGAATTGGCCTCACTCCACAAATCACCCACCCATTTATGTGCTGACTGTTGTAATATTTATATGAAGGTGCTATATGAATGTATATGAGCATTTTTATGTATATGCATCTCCCTATAATCCACTCTTCAGTCCACCTGGGAAAGAAGTCTTCAAATTTGGAGGTGAAATCCAGGGAAAAAGTCAGTGTATTAATTAGTTTCATGCACACGTATAAGTTGGAGTATAAGGATTGTCAACTATGTATCTGATTATTTTAAACTTCTAATTTTAAGACGTTTCTACTCTCTGTGAAGCTGGAAAATGAAATGTGGGAAAGTGTATGTAAATCCATTGTTGAAATAATGTTGATACAGAACAGCCATAGGAGTGCCCTGTGAGGCACCTTCCTGTGGGAGGCACAGGGACACACGAGTGCTCACCCAGCAGCAATTTGTGTCCTGAAGCTCTTCAGCCAATTCTCTGTTTCTAGGCCTGTTCTGCTTTTTGGGGATGGTAACTGACTTGGAGTGGGGCTTCTTGATGTTGTTCTTTTGGTTCACAGTTGTGGTTTTTTAGAGCGTGTCATGATTCCTCTGTTTCTAAGCTGTGACCTCCTCCAGACCTGTTTATTTCTTGAAAATTCTACTTAAGAATCTTCAGAATTTCACTTTGTGAGGCACATAATATTACACTTAATAAGAATATATGCACTAGAGTTTAACTTTGGAGAAAGTGTGTTATTCCCAGAGTTGAAAGGGTAATTCATCTTTGAATGAGTCAATATATCATGTTGTAAGTGCAAAATGGAGATGTTTTAGTATCCAGTATCCCCAAGGCATGCCAACAAGAATGCCTTTTTGAGATTTCGGACAAGTAAATGTTTAAAATTATTGTAACCTTGGTGGAACTGTAATTTTTTCTTGCCTCTGCCAATACAAAAGACGGAACAATTCTACTTTTTTAGATGCACAAATTATAGTCCTATCATGTTTCTCATTCTGAACGAACTGAAAGTATTTCCTCTAATAACTGCACTAGTTCCATGTAATGAGTTGGATGAATGAAGAGATTTTGAAAAAGAAAAATCATAAAATGGGCAGTCTGTTTTCATCACTTTGGTAGGTCACAATATTATATAAGGTCATTAACTATCACTGCAGCCAGTTTTCAGATGGCATTTAGAGTTGTGTACAGACATCAGATTTGAAGTTCTACCTACTCTTGCAAAGGACAACTTCTTTTCCATGCAAGAAATAGATTTTGTGTAAACAAATAAAAATCTATATTCATAAAGCCTGTGAACCAATTAATGTGGTGGTTTCTGTCCAGTTGGGAGTCACATTTAAAACCATACCACTTAAAAACTTAGGACTTTTCTTCCTGATATGGATGTAAACAAAGCAAATGCTTATTTATTTGGTGTGCAGACAATACAGAGACGTGGTGCATTTTTTGGAAGAGAAGATGCATTTCTTAAGTGTTTTTAACTTCAGCAATATAGTGGAATAATTGATTTGTGCTGGGGATAGGGAATTCTGTGATCTGTTTGTAAATCTGAAAGTATTTTGGGATTGAAAACCCACCATAGGACATGTTTAGGTAATAGAAGTGAATAGGGAGAGATGCAGGACTGCCTCCATCCCAGTGCATGGAATTTTTCTATAGCTTTTTAAAATTATTTTTCAGTAGAAGGGGCAGCAAACAACCTATGGAAAGCTCTTGCTTTCCTCTCCTGTGCTTTGCTGGCCTGAGTTTTGGTTGTTTAATGTAGAGTGCTGAGGATCTGTGGCTGGACGTGCCTATGTACCTGCCCCTGGCCTCTCACAATCACTGCCTGCCTTTGAAAAACAGTGTGAGTCCATCAGAACCCTCTGGTAAAGGTGATTGTTTCCACACTTGTGACCAATACTTCCGTAGATAATTTCCCCCCGCCTCCAAACTCTTCTGTGGACAGGCTTCTGCAGCAGAGCAAAAGCTTAGAGATGTTAGTGGTTGAGTTTGTTCCATAGTCCAGCTGTCTTCTTGGTGGGCAGAGTAAGATTTGCCTCCTGGCTTCCTGGCTGATATTCTTTTGAAATAATGCATTATGTTCAAACTTGATCTAGCACAAGATATTCCTTAAGCAAGGTTGGGCTTTTCTTTTTTCGTTGTCTTTTGCTTATTTTCATTTTGAAATGCTGATATTTGTGTTGCAGTTTAACCATTATTAAATAATACTTAGTTATCATGAAAAGAACAGACCTAATAATTTCTGAAAATGTACTGATACAGCTTTGCTTCTCTTACATACTGACATATATTTTGTGGTGTGAAATAAAAGCTCACATTACTTTCTATTATACTAGGAAATTGCTTTTAGCCTGTTCATTTGTAGCTGTATTTTACCAGTTTTATCCAGGTGTAGCTCATGTGCCTGACAGCATCATTGTTATTTGACAGGCAAAAGTATGCAGAAATTTCCCCTTAAGTCATTGGGGGAATCTTCTCCTCTGTGTAAACAGGCTGCCTGGTTTGTCCCTACGAAATGGGTAGGATGGCATTGTGGATGTACCTGTGGAATGCACAGACTGGATTTTGGGGCTGCAGAAGGTTCTCTGTGAGGTATTGGAAACATCAGAGACTGGTCTTGTGAGTCCCCTCAGTCCGGGGACAGCCCCAGCTCGGTGGATTTCCCAGGAATGTGCAGCAGAGAGGATAAGGCAGTGCAGTCCCACCGCTGCTGCCTTTCCCCTTCCTTTGGGCTGGGATGTTTGCATTGCTGAGGCAGCAGCTCCCATTAGCAGAGGCAGTAATTCATTTAGGGTGGGAGTTACTTACAGTACAGCTGTGCTGCTTTGATGGTGCCATCTGCCATCCATGGGTGGGAGCCAGCTTCCCGCAGGCTGCACATTCCAAGAGAAACTTTCCTTAAGACACCCAGACATCCCTGCAGGGAGCCTGCACGCCCCATAAAACGCAGGAGCAGAGGAAACTGCTGGAGTCGCTTGGCTGAGATCTGCATCTTCAGACTGTGGTGCTAGGATCTGAAATAGTTGTGTCTAATTGAGGGGGAATCATCAGGAGCAAGCCTGCTGGCCAATTTTCGTTTCCTCTCTTTTTAGATGAACTGCCTAATTCAGCTTGGTAAGGTGCAGCCAGCCACGTCTGTCAGGGCATAGCTAGAAGAGTGAAATTGCAAATTGCCATCTAAAGAGATCATCCTCTTAATTGCAGCAGGCCTTAATTCACATTCCATGGGCGTATTTTTGCATTATTGCTTAATCAAAAAGCTACTGGAGCCAGATATTTTTGTGGATGTGTCTGTGTCCTAGATCTCTCCTGGTGTCTGCTGCATTGCCTGTGTCAAGTGAGGTTTTCCAGCTCCGTTAAATGGAGGCTTTGCTGCCAGGGCCCCGTGTCAGAGGAGCTCGCTGTGAGCAGGGCAGGCAAAGCTGTGGAGCAATTTGCCTTTTTCTGGGCCAGTTGAAGCTGATGAAGTGAAAGCACCTGCTTGGTTCAGCCACTTGGTTTATGCTGCCCTGTGCACTGGGGAGTGAAAATCTTATTAGAACCAGAGGGCAGCGCTGGTCAGAATCACAGATCATATCAGCACAGAGTGAAGCTGTGGGTTTTACGTGCTTATTTTGCAGCAGAACAGAGGATTGCCTTCCAGAGGGTAGATCTCGAAGACCTCTTGAGCTATACAAATCAAGGGAGGTGTTTAGACATAATGTAATATCTGTAACAAGTGAAAACTTGGTTGGTCTAATAAATGGGAAAATAATGGGAAAACAAGTTTTGCCCAAGTCTGTGTTTCAGAGAAAGCTAATGAATGTTTTTAATAAAACTGTTTGTCAAGTATTGCTTTAATTTATTCCTTATTTAAAAAGAAAATAGATTATTTCAAGAAAGTTATATCTCTTCTTCCACGCTTAGGATACGGAGACTTTCCTTCATAACTTGGCAATGCTTTCTTGGCTTTTTGTGTCAGCCAGTATTTGCTGAGTGCAATTGAACTTTGTGTGAAAGTTTTCTCTGAGAAGAGCTGATTGATGAGCTTTGCTTTACATACTGTTTACTTGAATGCATTTTAGCCTCTTGGCAATAACACTGCCCACTTTCCTCTTGTTTTGGAGTTAATGTACCCCACGCACAGCATGCAGAAGGACCACAGTCCCTGGTCTGAGGAATGACTGTATATCCTATATAGTCCTTCTCCAAAACACTGCAATTGCAGTGTCCCCAGTGGAAGGGGAGAGAAGTCAGCACAGGGAGTAGTGGCAATTCAACTGGAGGCCAATTGTACATTGCAGACAAACACTGGTTGTCTTCCTAAGTGTTTTTGCTGTGGCTGGAGGCAGCCTGCTGGAGCTCATCTGAGCATGGCAACTCCTTTAGACTTTGTTTGTAATATTGAATAATAATCTTGACACTTGCATGAGAGCTGTGTCAGTTTACAGTGACAATTTAAATAATTAACAAACAGCAGCTATTTGCCATCTGTCCCTTAGATCAGCCCTGAACCCATATGCAACTTAGTGTTGGTTGAATGGGTTAACTTTCTCTTAAAATTTTTGAATTAGCAAGCAACTCTCTATTCCACTTTAGTTTCAGCATTTTTTTTTTCCTCTAGATGCGGCTCTTTTGTGAGAAAAAAGGGAAAAAACCCAAAACTACAAAAAAGGTAGACACTGAACATGTGAGCTGTACTGATGATTTCTGTGGGACTGTTCATTTTCCAGAGCAAAGGGCTGTGGTTCTCCAAGAGGGTGAAGAAGAGGACAAATGAGGCTCCTGTTCCCAGTCAGTTGCAGAGCCTTGCTGTCCTGTTTGACAGCAAGACTCAAATTCCTACAAAATTTGTGTGGGATGGGGACTACTGAGGTTGCTTGCCCACTGAGTGATTCCAGGATGGCAATTCAGCCGTTATGGAACAGCTCTTGGGAATCTGAAGCCCAGGTGTGTCAGACCCCTGATTTCCATGGAATGTTTCGATTCCCTTAGTTCAGTGAGCTGAATTCCTGTTTTGGATGGACTCTGTCTTGGGTGTCACAAGCCAAACTGCTCCTCCTGGAGCTCCGTACCCCTTGCAGAACTAATGAGGCACTCCCACCTCAGCAATGCCATTACAGTGGTTTGGGATTCAGGAAAGAAGCGTGGCTGGATCCCTACCAGCAAGCCCACCCTGACACACAACCCCCTGGGATAACCGGGAGGTGGGTGCAGCTGCCTTTGAAGTTGTGGCTCAGATGCCTGAGCCCAGTGATCTTTTCAAAGGAAAACTGATCCCACTTGGCCACCCAGGAGCCCTCTTCAAACACGAGCAGCAGCCCAGCTTAGAGCAGAGCTTGATGTCACTGTGGGCACTTAGGCTGGGGGGATTTCAGTGAGCAGAAATGGGTATAAAAAGCAGTTACGATAATAATTGGAGTTGTGTTTAAACAGAGTGGAGATAATTAGGGTGTGGCTGTATTTATGCACACAGGGGTTTTAGAAAGCAATGTTTTATTCAGTCTTTGAGGGCTCCAGCCTGCCCTGCTGGTGTTAGCTGTTCTTCACTTGCCTGAAGCTTGGCATTGCTTAGCCTGATGGTCTCTGAGTAGCATCAACTCAAATAGAATTGCTGTGCTGGGTAAGTTTTAGAATAGATTTCTGAGAGAAATAGGAAGGAACAAAAATTCTGCTTAAAAAAACCCTCCCAAACTTGCTTAGTTGCATAAATGCAAGGGACAAAGCAGTGTTTTTCATGCAAAAAGATATTGTGGTATGTCAGCATGTTGGCACTGATGGTGAATAAGCTGTTTTAAATATACATCCCAGAAATAGGAAATATGCTAGGATGTGATATTTCAGTCTGGGAACCTGTCTTAAATGGATGAAAAAGGACACAAAACGTTACCATGTAGTTGGAATTTTGGACTTTAATGAGAAGTCAATAAAAAGTGATCATGCACACTCTCTGTAGGCAGCTGTTAAGCAAGTAAGTTTTTAAACATTTCTACAAAATGTTGGCTAGCAAAGCAGCACACTGTGGTAATAAGAGTTGCAATGTCAACCTTTATGCATGAATAAATGTATAGATATGTTTTAATGGCATTTCTGAGGTTGATGTTGTAATAGCTGCCTTCATTAATGATCTTTCAAAGCCAAGTGAAGGCATTATTACACAGATTAAATCATCCTCTAACAGTACCAAGGTAATACATTGGTGATGGATTTGGAAGGCTGTTTTGCAGAGAGAGCTCCAAACAGTTCAAGTTCTTGGATATTGTAAAAATTTTGTAGACTTAAAAGACAATTTCCGCTGTGTCTGACTGCTTTCCAAGGACGCATAAATGTATTCTCATAATCAACCTTGCTGGAAGCATGAGGCTGAAAGTTACAGGAGGAATTAATTCTGTAATTATTGTTCCTGAGAATGAAAACAGAAACAGAGAAAGTGGCCCTATCTCCTGTGAAAACCTTTTGTTTTCCAAAATGAAAGCTGCGAACCTTTTGACTTTTTTCCTCCTTTGTTTCTTTTCTGTTCCTGATACCAGTGACTTTTTTCCCCAAAAGTACACAGAGATTCTGAAATATGAACCATGCTATTTTGTCCATAATAGCTGTGATGCCACCAACAGCATCAAGCTATTAAACAGGGAAAGAGAGGACCTTTTCTCCTTGGATCTTAGCTCTTGTATTTAATTCTGATTTAGAGGACAGATCAGGAATAGTGTCTAACACAACATAAATGCATGCATATGAATTTAGTCAGGGAACAAGCTTCTTGGGAAATCAAATTAATTGCCCACTAGATATTAACATCTATGATTTTGCAAAGTAATTTAGCACTTCCCTATGACTGAGATTGATCAGTGGGATGTAACCCATAAACTGCACGTTCCTGCTTTTTCAACAAGCACATTCTTCAGGCTGTGTTTGAGAAATATTAAAAGAAGTTAAATTTGAAACTATGATAATGTAGGTCACTATTTAAACTATTTTAAAGTTTTTATTGAAATGAATAAAAGCAAAGTCATTGTTTTTAAGAGTATACTTCATTTTTGTGAGAGTAGGTACTCCACTCTTGTTTTGGGTGGTGTAGAAATATATTGCTGTTTAATAGGAAATGTAAAAGTGTTGGAATATTTATGTTATGACTCAAATCTCCTGTGTTATCATGGAGTGAAACCTGGGCAAATTTCCCGAGCAACTTCAAGAGGGACATTAAGCCTTGTTGAAAGAAATGATGTTTGTAAATGTTGAAATTGTGAAATGGACTAGGAGTGGTGGTCTGCAAGTTGTGTTGTTTTCTTTCAGGTAAAAAGCCACCATTGAAATGCAATAATTGCACATTTTTAATTGTAGAGCTTTTTCCTGTGTTTTGGGTAATACTGCAAATAGTTGTGGGTTCCAAAGCCAGGAAATGCAGCATGAGATCTGCAGTATGAATTGGATTGCCAGGCCTGCTCTTTGTAGGGTTTTTTGTATTGTTTTGTTTTTCTGAAGGAAAGTTATCTCAAGCCCTGTAGTTTGTGCTGATTCTCATTCCTGGTGGCTCTCATCAAACCAGTCTTTGAGTGGGAAAAAATCCTACCTGTCTGATGCATCTGAGGATAAATAAAAATAAGTGTTTTACCTTTCCACTCCCTCCAACAGCTGGGGTTTCACTGGGAAGGTAATTGATAAATTCAAGAGTAGCAGGAATGAAAATGATTTTGGAAGGAAAGACAGAAGTTTTCACAGTAGCACATTCAGAGATGCAGTGTTTTTACAAGTACTGCTGTAAAATTAATATGAACAAATACCTTGATTTTTTTTTTTCTATATCGTAGCAACACACATTCTCAGTAAATAGCAGGAAGGAGAGCATTACCAGATGAAACTACTATGCTGAAGTTCACCCTAGGGATTTACTTAGGTTCTGCTTTAATTATGGAGAGAGTTTCAGTTTTGAAGTTGATTTTCAATTCTTACTAGATGCATTTCTGTAGATGGAATAATCCTTCCTTCATGAAATAGAATTGTTAAAAAAAATGACTGTGTTAATAATTCAAATTTTAGACTCTTGGCATGCAAATGTTCCTAGTAAAAAGAAGAGCAAACTCTGTGTAGAGTGCTTAGTTTGCAAAGAATTCAGCATCAGAGTTTAGTATTGCTCTGGAGCACAGTTATCTGAAAGCGAAATGTATGAAAACAATAAAATACAAGTACAATGTGTAAGGGTTTTCGGGGTTGGTTGCCTGGGAAGTCAGGCAACTTAAGTAAGAAAAGTGGAAATATTTCCATTATTTTTTTGCAAAACCGCTCATTAAAACTTGTAAGTGCTTAACTAAACAAAACCTTAATTGAAAGTGTCAGAAGTGATCCATGGCTGCATTACAATTTTCTTCTTTATGCATCATTTCCTTTGCCATTTAGTTGGATACCAACTCTGACCTATCAGTTCAGACACAAAATGTTCATCCTGGTTTCTTTGTGCTCTGTAAAAAGAGTTAAAATGGGCTGAGACTGAAAAAGATATGAGCTTTATTGGTTGGGTGTTTTTTTTTTCTAGAGCAACATCAGTGTTCAGAAGAGGTGGCCACAGGACAGGTTTATGAATGGAAAAGGCTTTATTCCATCTGTACTCTGTATCCTTGAGCCTGATTTTTTAATACAACATTTTTTATGAAAGGTGAAAGGTATTATAACGCCTCTAACAATGGCTTTGTTAAATCCAGGTATCTGTAGTAAAATGGGTGATATAAAAATCCTTAACTGGCATAGATAAAGATAGCAATCTAATTAACTGGCATTGTTTCAAATTCATCGTAGCCAGTGTATCTTGCTATTATCACATAGATTTTTGTGTACAGGATAAATATTTCTCCAAGAAAATGCTAATGGGGACATATTTTTGATGAACATGCTACTCACTTTGTGAGTTTATGTAGCAAGAGTCAGTTATAAACTCACTTTGAATAAATACATCTGAAGCCTTTTAGTACACAGTAAGTTATTTGCTACTCAGAACAGGTTCTCACCATGCTCTGTGTAGTTCTGCAGAGTTGGGTGGAATGGTTCTGCTCGATGCCTGCTGAGGATCTGCACTCGTAGCAGTCAGACACTTCAGAGAAGGGTTTTTTCCTAAGGAATTCAGCCCTCTGAGAGCACTGATGGGAGCTGACCCTATCTCCCATTGAGCTTGTGGAGAAATGGTACGTAGGAATATCTGAAGCTGTTGAGTAATCCAGTTTATTGAATGCATTCTTGAGCTTTCCAGACCTTGATCCTTCCTCTGAATCGTGGGTGTATTTTACAATTGTCTTGCAGCCTGTGTGGCAACGCCCGGGCAAAGTTGTTTTTAGCAGTTTCAAAAGGAATACAAGTTCTTGTGTGCTTTAGAGGCAGTCAGGAAAGCTTGCCCTGTGTTCACCTGAGCTGCTTTGCTCTGTAATGGTTAAAATTAGGTCTGAAAAGTTTCTTTCTTTGAGATGTCAGCAGGCAAGACAACCCCTCAAAACCCGGGAGTGGAAATTTATCTATTGTATCCTCACCCTGCTCTGCTTATCAAATTGTTTTCAAAGACTCATTCAGATGTAAGGCTATTTTAAAGGGAAATCACCTGAGTCTTGGCCCCAGGTAGTCTTTCTCGGGGCAATATAGGATTCATCTGTCTTTTGAAGCTGACAGTTCTATCAATTTACATCTTCTGTTTTACAGTCCCTTTATGTTTTGAAGAGGAAAATTCATGATCATTTTTCACAGAAAAAAAAAAAACCAAAACCTTTCTGATTGTCTCTGCAGTGAGAGATAAAGAATAAGTTTTGAAAAAATATAATAGTGGAAAACTAGGCTAGCAGGGAAGATTATACTATGCTGTTTTGCTGGGAAGTGTGGAAATTGAAGGTTTGAACCTGAACAGAATATGAATGAATTTCCGCCCTTTTAACCCCAGTGGTTCATCAGGTGTCTGTTCTCATCAATTAATATAATCCTCCATTGTCCTCAGAAATGGTCCTGTACCAAGCAAAATTCTGGACTGTAAACTGCACTGAGAAATGAATGCCAATCACAGTAAACACTAGATCCAGGTCTCTCTGCATATTGTGACTCTTAAAACAAATGTCATCTGGACTAAAATAAACCCCAGCTGGAACATGGGTTCCAAGGAACTTGGAGCCTAGAGAAAACAGAATATAGAAAAGCGTTGTGTAGTTGGATTTCTTTCAGATGAAGGTTGGTAAGTGCAGGAAAAAATGAAAGCTCAGATCAGTAATTTCACATTCTGGCAGGAAGATGTGTGTAATAAAGTCCCTGGGCTATAAAGAGTTTGGCATGTGGAGTCCCATGAAGAAACTGATAGTCATCTCTGTTTGCCTGAGAGAAAACAACCTTTAATGTATAAGCCAAGCCTAAACTGGGAAATGAAGCATATTGCAGGAATATAAACTGGGGTTTATGACTGTTTTTAATGGCACTTAATGGAAAGCTATTTATACGACTCAAACAGCACATTTGTGTGTGTGACCGCCCTTCCTTGCAGTTTTTGGCTCTGTGTATTTCTTAGTTCACAGAGGCAAGGAAGGGTTCACTGACACGCCACCTCTGAAAGGCGCTGCTCATTCAGCAAGGGCCTTGGGATTTCCACAAGGAGATTTATTCATGAGAGTCCTTCAGTGGGCTTGTATTCAAGTAGGAGGTGAGAGTTTCCTCGGAAAACAAGAGGTATCTTACATTTGCATCCTTAAGAGGTTGTTACTAAACTTGTCTTTGGAACCACGGCGTGATGTGCACAGGAAGGCATAAAAGCGAATTGCTGCTGGCTCGTGTTGAATGCAAGCACACCAAAGTGACAGAGAAATTCAGTAAGATGTACTTGGCTTGGAAATCTATCTTATTTATGCTGTCAGTTGCACTCCTTCTGAGGTGACGAGCTGTGCTGAGAGCCTCTCCCCCTGCTCCTGTGGAAGCATTAATCTGCAGGAGCCTGACGATGCCTGGTTTTGGAGTCACATGGCCAGAGCCACTCCAGGCAGGTCACACAGATTAATGTAATCTGTGTTCATCTCAAACACCACAGCTCATACTGCAGATTAGTTCCTCGCTCCCTGATTACAGCTGACCTCTTTTTCTGACATGCCCTTACATTTTACCTTACAAAGAATGTAAGGCACAACCAAGTATTGCATTAATTACCCTATTTAATACCAGTCATGCTTTCAACTTTTGGCAGAGGCTCACTAAGAAAGAGATCCAAAAGGATGTCTTGTGTAAAACTGGAAAGAGATCATGTCGTACTCTGCTTGTTTTCCTTTGTTACTAGGCTCCCATCAATAAATATATCACTATTATGAATAGTTAATCCTTTCCCTCTCACTAAAATTCAGAGTAACAGAGGTATTACTACATTTTAATTCAATGTGGTAACTCATTGCTGTAACACACCACACTAATAGCTCTGCCATTTCAGATAAAGTGATGAAAGGTTATGCATTTTTATTTAGCCTCTTTCAGGCCAGTGTCCAAAACTGGAACGTTACTTTCATGAATTAAGTTCTACAAATACCTACAAGTGATGCATTGTTTCTGTATGACCAGCATTACATGAGAACCAAGGGGCTTGTGTTTCTCTGGCCAGACCTTCTCCTGATGAAAATATTGTTCTGGGACTTCAGCTACAGCTTTTGCATTTCTGACCCTTGGAGTCAAAAAAGTGTTGATTACCAAGCAGAAGCAGACTGAGTTTCTCTTCCCAATTTTCTTTTTCTCTCTTACATTTTAAAAATGCCTAACCACGCGTATTTCACAGGATCAGAGTTTGCTGCATGGATTTTGATTAATAAGTTACACTGCATAATTACCTGCTTCAGAAATTGCCAGTGTGTTATGTAATACACGGGTTGTGTAATGAGCACTGCACTGTACAGTGCAGAATGCATGGTATAATGTGTGTATTATATAATGAACATAGAGCTGCTCCTAGGAAGGCTTTTCTGGTGTGTTGTCCTGTCTCTGGCAGCAGCCAGTGTATATGAAGGAAAGAAAAAAATGTGTTGAACATAAGCTTCCCTGAAATATTCTCCTGGCTTTCAGCAATTAGTACTTCAGGGAATTGTGGCAGTGGTTACCACTCCAGAGTGAAAATAACCCTTCAGTGAACCTGGAAGCCTCTTCTGCTGGTGAATTCATGTCTAGTGTTTGTCTAAAACAGCCTGTGAAATGAGCTGTGGGACACAGGTTACGCTGCCCGGGGACTGATGCAGTTCACTGGGCAGTAAAATAGCAATAAATAGGTAAAGCAGAGGCACCTGTTTCTTTTCTGAACGATCCCACAGGGCAATGTCATCATGGCACACTTTCACTGTGTGCTTTACATCACATGGAGCATGTTGGTCAGCATCGTGAAGAATCTTAAGCTTATGCCAGTTAATTTCTTCAAAATTTTAGAGGAAGAAGGAAGGTAAGTTTGGAAGTTTTGTCATCAAGTTTTCAGTTGTAGTTTTGAAATTGAAATTAATAAGCTTTCCTGTAGACTGTCATACTGCACCAGGTACTGATAAGTGTATTTCCATGTGACAGGCATGCTAGTCATTATTAGAGTACCTTATGATCTTTCTCAGGTGGATTTAGATGTTAGGCAGAAATATTGTTTTGTGAAAGTTACAGAGACCTCAGGCTACTTAAATAGATATCACCAGTTCCTTGCAGAAAACAAAAACAAGGCAAGACTTTGTATGTGTTATTTAAAATTAGGCAGACTCCTTCAAATGGATTACTGCAATAATAAACAGAGGAAAATGTACAATTTAAAGCTTTTAAATTGGTAATATCAATTATCTGCTGAAGTTATGGGAAAAGAAAATGAAGTAACCATGTTTTCACTTTATTTTAGTTCTAGTGTTTTCCCTTCCTTTTCAGCTCACAGATACTTTTCTTGTGCTTTTTAACATTTTATCTAGGAATATGTCAAAGAAAACCTACGAGTTTAATTCATGTTGTCAGGAGTTTATTCCAGTATCGTCTCTTTCTCAAATGGTAGAAAAATTTTCCTTTTTGTTTAGACATTTGGGAAAGAGGAGGAAGAAAGAAAAAAGATTCAAAATGGGAAAAGGAAAAAAACACTAATGAAAGAAATACGTGTTTTTGCAGAGAAACAAAAGCTGTGGAAAAGAAATTAATTTGTGAAAGTACCTCTCTCCAGGTATAAATATATAAATATCTACTTGATTACAGAAGCAGTGTTTTGAAAATCTGTTCCCTTTTCCTTGTTCTGTAGATACTTTTAGGTTATGCCATGTGAATGTATCTGTACTGTTCATACTGACTGAAAATGAGATTTTTCTTTTTTTTGTCTGCAAGGTTCTGAGAACACATTCTTTTCTGATTTCTTGAGATTACAAATTCCTTTGAAGCAAAATAGTCAAATTTTGGAAGAATTGAATGCAGACACTTGATTCACTTGAACATCCACTATAAGTTTCCTCCTTTCTCCCATCTTTCTAGCTGGGATTTAAGGTCTGGCTAGTTCCTGTGATATGGCACGGTCTGTATAAGTTTCTGCAATGAGAGTGAAATTCCATTAGTTCTCTCCCAGCTGCTGTTCTCTAGGAGTTTAATTTTGTCTCTGTCTGGGGATGTTCTCCCAGGCTGCAGACGATGGGTTTGGGGTCTAACCCAGCGCAGTTGGGGTTTGCTTTGGTAAATCAGCAGAGAGGGAGGGGCTGGTGGTCGTGGGGAGAGCTGTGAGGGTGCAGTGCTGCTGTGCCATTAGGAAGGCTCCCTGAGTTGTGCCTCTGAACGATGGCAGCGTGGTCTGGGTTCGTTTGGTTGATCATGCAGCTGGGGAGCTGCTGGAGGAACCAGGCTGTGCGTTCAGAAAGCAGAAGAAGAGCTGCTGTATTAAGGTGCAAAGGCAGCAGCCAGGCTGCCCGAATAGAAATTCATTTCTCAAGCTGCAATAAAGCCTGCATGGAATGGAATCTTAATTTCAGGGTGCTGGTTCCCAGCTGGGCCACAAGGTGCGGCTCAGAATTTGCCTGAGGAGCTGAGCTTTGTAGGGCGTGATGTGGTGCCAAATCCTGCTCTGCAGTGTCAGTGGGGTGTCAGCTGGTAATCCAGAGCATCCAAAGGTGGTACCTGCTGGGTTTGGATCTGCAGAGAGCCTGTGCATTCACACCCTGCATTGCTCTCAGGACTCAGCACCTCCTAAGAAATTTCCTGATACTGTCAGTGGGATTTGGATCCAGTCACCCTCCATGGTTCAACGCAAGGGTGTTCAGATCAGGGACTTTCTGACCTCTTCCAACTTCTAGTAAGACAAAGGGCTAAGGCAGAGAAAGAATTAGTCTGTTGTGGTATGCTTAGATGGATATTTCTGTACCTTTCAAGGAGGAGCATGTCCTAAATTACACCATTAATATATCCTGTATTGCGTTCATGGTCTGATGTTAACACCAACTGGCAGGTGCTGGCCTGCTACCCAGTAGTAAGCTGAAAATTTGCAAATTGCTTTTCCATTACTGCTCTTGTGTGAGAGTTCCTGATTTAATTTGAACCAGAGGATGTGGCATTAGTGCTCTGTCAGTAACAGAGAACTATATAACATCCCAATCTCAAGAATGTTGTCCCTTTTGCAAATCTTGCTCTATTTATTTCTTTAGGAGTTGGTCGCATTTATGAGAAGTAAACATGTTCAGTTAATAAAAAGGATATTTTTTTTTTAGTTTCTTTACCTTGAAAATTCTGTAAAATATGTAAGTTGGACCTTTAAAATAACGTAGATAAAAGTAGAGAGCCTTGCTGCTTCTTCTGGGTAATTGGAAATTGCTGCTGTTTAACAGACTTCCTAAATTGATTTATGCTGCTCCTGAGCACCCTGTAGCAGCGTTTTCAATGCTTTGGAAAGTAGATAATCATTTCAAAATTAAGTCATTCTATCAAATCTGACCTGGAGGGATCAGGTTTTATGTGTTGCCCTAAAATCTACAGAAATTCTGCTTTGGGTCCTCGAAAAATTTGAGATTAGAAGAAAAGCAGGCTCTGAACAAGAGTTCTGTACAACTACTGTGATTTGCCTTTTGTAACTATCTCATAAAGTTAGATAGTTCCCTCTCCTCAAGCAATTATAACTTAATTTCTTTATATTAATTCTGTTTCTTATTCAGAGTTTTATCTCTTCATTACACACTCTAGCTGTAATTTAGCTTTTAAAGTATTGCTGATTAAAAAGAGATTTATTTCACTGAGCTAAACATTATTTTAAAATGGATATAGAGGCATCTGCTAACATACCTCCCTCTGAATATTGTTAATTGTATGAGCAGAGCTATCTAGAAGTCATTTTTGCCATTATCAGATGCTTTCAGGGATTGTTAAGTTTTTCATTTAATGACTTCCAAAGAGTTTTTGCCATTTATCATTAAAAAGGGGACTTGAAAATAGGTTGATTGTTCCAGTGGTAACCAATCAGTAGTCAAGGTGCTCATGTGGGATAAGACTTTGAATCTCTGATCCTTCTTTTTCAATTCTTTCAGTTGAGGGTTTAAATATCTTTTTGGCACTGATGAAAATTTAACTTCTAGAGCTCAGGATTCATCCTTGATGGAGTGTCTTGTCTGAATATATTTCAGCAAAAGTTTTAGTTCTTTCTGGTGACTCATTGTTGTCTTACAATAATTTAAAATTTTCTATAGGCCAGAGTTACAGGTAGAATAGCAGCTTATTTATTTGTTAGACTGCTTTAAATATTACATGAAAAAAAGAAACTGCATAGATGTGCCTTTCACTTAAGGAATATTAATGGCCTAATTTTCTATTTTATTTAAACTTCTTTTTTGTGTGTTGGATTAAACAGTCTTTGTGTTTCATGTTCACATTTTGGATAGAATCAAATTAATCAGAGACTTGGCATTTAGAAAAGGAAAACGGAAGCAACATAAGTGTAGCCTGAAGGTTTCTTTCATTTATGTGGTCCTTGGGGAGGGTAGTCAAATCAGAAAAACCAATCCAAGCTGCATAGTCCGTAACAAGTTATAAAACTAAAAAATTAGGGAATGCTGGATTTCCCTATGAAGTCTGCCTTACAAAACTGGGTGTGCAATATGAAATTCATCACTGGACTATGATCCAGTAGAGAGCATCAAAACAGTTAAAATGCAATCTGAACTGCCAGGTATGTAGTTGAAATCATAGACTTTTATAGGGAAACTTTTTGATTACTTGAATATACCCAGTATCTTACCCTTTTGATAAAATGTTGAATTTTAGCATTAAGAAATCTCCTTGCATGATAGCAAGATGAAACAGTAAAATAAGTAATGTTATTATGCATGAGGAGCGTCAATAAATATCCATTTGTACTCTTCATCTCTGTGATTATCATGCTTCAAATATAAATCCAGCACAATACCTTATTATGTATGCTGGAAAACAATCCATGGAAGATTTTCTAATGAAGAATTATTTTGTCTTGTTGAAAGATATATCTGCTGATGGTTTCATTTATAAGGTAAAATGAAAGGTGATTAAAATGAACACTTTATTAACAGCACGCCATCACAGTGGTTTAGTATCTTCTCTTGTGTTTTAGCTCAGTTCTGTCTCTGAAAAGCAACAAAGGGAAGTGTTTTATCATATCTTGAGCTAAGTTGTGTAATGGTAGGTGATTCTGGATGAATCATGCAATGGCCACCTTTTTTTCCCAATGTATCTAGTCCAGAAAAAAAAGGCATATTGTGTAGAACCCCAGAGAAAAATCTTAGGCTGTTGAGCGAGCACCTGGATATGAATCACAAGAAGTGCAAGGTGAAATATTGTCTTGTTTACAGACTCGGTGTCTCTGGTGGAGTGCTTGTATTACTGCTGTCAAAAAGACATTGCTAAAGGCTTAGGTAGCCTTCAGTGCTGCTTTCTGCATCTCAGGCCAGGTGCTGACCTGCTCACATTCCTTGGATTGGAATGCTGTGGAACATCGTGTTGTTTTGTTGGAGCCATTTGGATTTGGGAATTGTAGAATCATTAAGGTTGGAAAAGACATCGAAGAGTATCAGGTCCAACCTTTGACTGAGTAGCACCGTGCCTGCTAAACCACGTAGTGAAATGCCATGACCACTCATTTTTTGAACACTTCTAGGGATGGTGACCCCAACACTTCCCTGGGGAGCCTGTTCCAATGCTCAGCCACTCTTCTAGTGAAATACATTTTCCTAATATCCAGCCTGAATCTCCCGTGGCCCAAGAGATCATTTCCTCTTGTCAGTCCTGGCCTCTGGTGATTGTACATCACATCACATTACACAAATGCAAGTAGCTGTTTAAACCAGAAAGCTGTGGAGAATCTGGTACAAAGCTAAAATCCAGTGGGATACCTTTGGTTTACTTGCCAGGATGGTGTACGAGTCACTAAAAAAATGTTATCTCCTCACAGACAGTCCATCCTGTCCATCTGCCTAGAACTGTAGGACAAGTCCTGCTGCCCCACAAATGACAAAGAACCAGGCAGAAAATTGGCATGTTCTTGTCACACGTTTTGTGAACACACAGGTATTGACTAAAAGGAAATGGGGACTGGCAGAGAGAAGAAAAAGATGATTGCAGTCTTGATCTTGCCACAGAATGTCCTCTGTGCTTATCCTGAGGTAAGAGAGATGGCTAACGAGAGGGCTGGCACTGCTGGGGAAGAGCAGGGGAGAAAGAGGCAATTATAGAGACATACTGAAGTTTGGGAACATGTCTTTGAAGCAAACCTGTCATGGAAAAATGAAGAAATAGTCAAAATGACAACATGTAATGCTTGCAGTATGCAAAACTTGTTTGTTGCATTCATGCTCTTGTTTGAGAAAATGAATTACGGAGTGTCCTAAACGAAGAAAGGGACTGCTTCACATCCCAGTAATGGCACATTAATGCTGTGTACTGTGCTAAAAGCTAAAAGTGGCTTCTGGAAGGAGTATAGTTACATTTAATTTTTTTACAACCTAGAATAAAATTTGGTATTAAAGTGTAAGCATATTGTATGCCATGAAATACTGTAATTAAGAAATACAGCATTATCAAGTCTAAGCATTTTAAACTCAAATACTTGAATCACAAAATTGACAAATAAAGGTATAATTTAAAAATATTGAGTTTCCATGATGCATTTCAGTTTTTGGACCTTATTTTAGGACTTGCAGATTTGTTCTGCAGTCTAAGTGGTAGAAATTTTATTTTCTGAAAGAAAGCTGGAGTTGTCAATTTCAGACAAGTGGCTAGAAGAAGCATTAGTAAGAAACAAAGCTAACGCCAGCAAGAGTGGGTTTTGCCATGTATGGTACGTTGTGTGCATGTGAAGCACTCCATATGCTCCATGTCCAGCTTGGAGTGGAAGCTGACCCCAAGGAGTGTGTCAGCTGTCACATCTCACTCTTCATTCACTGTCATCTGTGATGTGAAGGGGTCACGTTATCTGTGGACTTACTGGGAATTAGGCTCTTCCTGGTGCTGGAGAAGTGCCAGTTTCCGGCAGATGAGAATCCACAAGTGTGGTTTTCCAGTTTGTAACTTTTGTATACCTGTGTTAACAAAGGGTTACCTGTTGAGATGGGGTGGTTTGTCAGCCCTCTGAAGGGGTCAGACCCTCGTTTTAGGCACCTATGCTCTTTGGCTTCTCTGGAAATCTGCTGTAGATCAAATTACCTCGTTGTAATTAATTTTTGACACCTAAAAATAAAAACAGTTGAAGGGAATTGCCTCTGGGGGTTAATTCTGTCAGCAGTTACCAATAACATAAATAAAGAAGTCTTCTGGAATCAGTTGTGTGCTCCCAGTTCAGGTGAGTCAACCGACTTCTCTTTTTTGTCATAGCTCAGTGAATTCAAAGTGCTTTGCACTTGAGCCCTGCTGCAAACCCCTGTGAAGTGCTCTACTTGAGCGAGTTCTGCTGCCAGTTGAAAATCATCTGAACAGTTCCCCTGGGGTAAAAGGTTTCTGAGCTGGAGTGTAGAAGTCCTTTCTCTCAGAACCCTCCTAGCCATTATGCACTGGTGGTGCCTTTCCCACCTCACTGGGTTGCTTCTGTGCAGGAATGTGTAACTGAGGAGTTCTTACATCACCCCATTTTGAGAGAGACAGCATCAATCAGCAGCAGCCCCTGACCCTTCCCCATTGAGGCTCATCATGAGCTTGTGCCAGAAGATTTAGCTGGGAGAGCTGTCACTCCTCACTCACTTTGCTGTGATTGTTGTTGGGGAAGTTACAAACTGCAGCTCAGTGGAATGACACAGTTTGATTTTGTGTGTTGAGAGAAAAACAGCTGTGAAATTTTGTGAAAGACCTTCAGGAATTTTTTTTCCCTGCCCTTTCTTCTTGCTTCATCTTGTCAGTGGGAAGGAGTGTAAAAAAGCAGCTTGCATGATAATTAAGTGCCAGATCTGGAACTATCTCCTGGTCCCTGGAAAACCTCAAGTATCAAAGGAAAAGGAGAAGTGTGAGTTTAACTCTAAGGCAGAGCTCCACTGAAGGGCTGCAGATTTATTGAGCGTTAAATGTCAGTACCAATGTAATAAAGATGGTACACAGTCGATGATGAGAACTTTTCTGAAGAAAAATCCTTTTCAATAAGTTGTCAACCTGTCTGGAGTCGTGAATTGTTATTAAAAACCAAAAAGACAAAACCAACAAAAGACAGGTAGGGAGAGAATGGAAGCACCTTCTGCGCTGCTCAGCTTTCAGAGGCCTTTCTGCAAGCTTAGTCCTACGTTTGTTATTTTGGAGTGTTGATCTGTTTTGATAATTAACTGCTTCAGGAAGGGGCATATTTTAAATCTGTCGTGCTTCACAGGTGTTTCTTTTCTTGCCCAGAGAGGCCTGGGTGAAGCACAGCTGGAGCAGAATGCAAGGCTACGTGTATACTGTGGGCTTCATTAAGCAAAACTCTCATCTGAAGTGCACTCGAAGCGCTGTTTCTATGGTACGGTCTAAAAAGAGCACAGCAGAAAATCCTGCATGTTCTCCTGGGGATGGGGAGTTATGTAAACGTTATGCTTTGGATACTGAGAAGTTTAAAAAAATGTGTATGTCATGGCTAGGAAGGTATTTTGAGAAGTGAGGGTGGGGAGTGCACAGTAACGCCGTGAGTAGGACTGGAATTCCACTTCAGTCTAGCAAACAGCACCGTGCTGCCTCTGAGGATGGATTTTCAGTGGTCTAGGACCAAGCTTAGTGTTTGCTGGTCAAGGTCGGGGAATTTGGGACAGGATGCAGCTCCTAGGTGCCGTGGCTGGGTCAATATTGCAGGAATCCATTTGTAGGAAGGCTTGCTGAGCTGAGGCTGCCCATTACCATCTGTGGCTGTCAAGAAGCAGAGCCAGAGTTTCTGTTCCTTGCAGGCAAGGAATCTGATTGAGGTAATTCTTCAGTGTGTAAAATCAAAAATCACTGTAAAATTTATAACCTCCTCTACTCACAGCCTGCTTTCCATTTTGTAAACTCTCTGTGATGACAGTAATCTTCTTGAGGTTTTTTTTCATTATTCCATTTGATCTTCTGAACATTGCAGCTGACAATGCTTTAAACAAATCCAGTATTTACAAAAAATGTATAAATACACATTGTCTCAGCTAAAAATCTGATTATCGAGTGTGGTGGGTACTCCTGGATTTTTCTTAAAGATGTTAAATTTTGCTTTGACAGCCTTGCAGAGTCCAACAGGTTGAGAAGAGAGCTGTTGGGTAGATACTGCTGCATTATGCTTGAGGCTCTTTCACTTCAGTTGCTGTATCTCATTTACTCTTTCAGCATTTTTCTCTATTCCTGGTCCCAGGCTAGTTTTTCATCATAAATAACAGGAACAAGAAAAAAAATTAATTAAAAAAATCCCTCTTCTAGAGCATATTAAAGACATTATTTATTTAAAGGGTTTAAATTTATTGTCTTAATGCCAATGCCACATGCTAATTATAAGCCAGTTCAGCAGCAACTGCAGACTTCATTTTTTGGAAGACTTTGTCTACTGCTTGAGGCTGATGACACTTCTGTGTTTTGATCATTTAGAGTGTGGGACTCACATGCCAAACATACCTGTCTTTTAAACAATAGATCTTGAATGGAATAAAGAGCTCTTTATCTGAGCACCTGATAGATGATACTTTTACCACTAAAGAACCACAAGCTAAATACTAGAGAAATCCAGACCTTTCTATTACAAATGAAAAATAAAGCCATATTTAATACGGTGGAGTGATGTGGTTAATAACTGTAAAGATGCAAATGTCTTGCTGAAGATGAAACTGGGCAAGAAGCTGAGGCAGCCTGCTGCATTGCCTGAAGTGGAAAATCAATGTCTTTGTTTTGCTGTAGGGAATACTGGATGAGGCTGTTCCCAGCTCCCAGTGGGTGTCATTAGGAGCACAAGTACAGCTCAGCTGTACAGAGGTAGCTGGCATGTATGTTTGATGAAGAGAAACTAAGAACATCTGTCCTGATACTTAAGACTATAAGAGAGCATTGGAATCTGTTGTTCCTCAGAGCATTTGCCAAAATGCATTCCTGACCAAGTCACTGAACAGCGAGGATTTAATAATGCTGCAGCTAATGAGTGATTTCAGCTTTGTGTGTGGAAATGGAAATGTTTTGGTAAAGCACTAAACGTGTATTATTATTATGGATGGATTACGGTTGAAAGGATTACGAACTGAATGCAACCCAGCAAATTTAACTTACACAAGTTGCACTCATGTCAATTAGTGTTCTCCTCCGAAAACAAGGCTGCTTTGTTAAATGCTTGTGTCAGGACCTCCTGCTGCTGTGCTCGCTGCTGTTGCTCCCTGTAGGAGGATTACCCAGCTATCACAACATCTCAGAATCACTGTGGGTATTTGGTTGACCTTCAAGATTCTTTGGAAGAGGTAATAGGTTATCTGTCTGCATTGGCTGCTTCTTCCACCCATCTGCCAAATTGATGTGATCAGCTTCACCAGCCAGGTGTATCTCATGGAAGATAACTTCATTCTGCTGTCACTTTTTCTCAGCTTGTCAGTCTTTTTTTAGTTGGACAGTACCTTCTTGAAAGCTTTTGTTTGCTAGCCAGAGTGATGGCTACGCAAAAATGTAAGGAGATAATAAAATATGGATCATTTCCCATCTTCTGAATCAGTAAAAGGAGTAAATTTAAAAACTTTTTGCAAGTAAGCACAATCGATAGCTGGTCCCATAAAATGCACCCAACTGCTCTTAACACTGTTTTTTATTCAATACTGGATCTTGTTCAGTGTGTCCTGTGGGATTTGGCAGAGAATTCTAACAAGCTGCACTGTTTTCAGAATGGTACCCTGAAAGCTCTGTCCATGTGTGAAGACAAAATGTTCTGGTAAGCTGGGCAGAACTGGTACCCTGGCATCACATTGCCCCACCTGTCCTTGTCCTCATGGTACAGTGGAAATTAAGGCACTCTTGTTCCTGGAAGGAGAAACTGCAGGTGGCAGGAATGTGCACAGGAGCTGAACCCCTGCTCCCCCAGGGTTGTTTTCTCTGGTGGTTCCTTTGGGGGTTACAGCGGTCGCGGGCCTGATGGGGAAGAGAAGCCAATGTGTCTCTCTGCCCTAATTTACACACTGAATCTTGGCTTCTCTTTGACCTAAAATGATCTCTTTAAGCTGGATTAGTCTGAGAGTCCCTTTGTACTGGGAACAAAGGATTTATCATCTTCCTGTATTGTTTTTGTGAAATCTCCTCTGACTCTCTCCAGATAAATTACATCCGCTCTGTTTTTAGTGGTGTACAAAGCAAGTACAGGTACCAAAATAAGATCCTGATCTCTTCAGGGGAGAACAGGCATTGTTCCAAAGGAGACTGGAAACCTGACAAGAGAATCAAGGAAAAGAACCATGAGAAAGCCAGTCTAAACAGTGATATGTGCCCCAGAGAGGACTGTTGCAGAGCAGTGTTTGTAAAGAGATGAGCTTCAGGTGGAGGACAGAAGGTCAGGTGGGAGGAGAAGGAACTTTAAAAACAAATATTGTGACTATAAAGCATATCTGCAAACTGAAGAGTAGCTGGGGGATCAATGGAATGAGGTTTCTGTAGCACATGTGGGAGGATAGGCTTCTTACTAACATATTCAGAGCTGGGGAGAAAAAGAGGGAACTTTTCGCTGAAATGTCAAGACAATAAAAGCAGCTTTTCTGCTTTTGAAAAGGAAACATTTGTTTGAAACTGTACAGGAAAATAACAACATACCTTGTGTAGCAGGGCTTAGCTTTCTTAATACCATGTCAAAGCTTTAAAACAGTATGAAACTTTCTTTTAATGTCCATCAAGTAAAATTTTCTAGTCAGAGTTGGGCTTGAGTAATATAAACTAACATTAATACTCTTTGGAAAGCCTGTTGTCATGAATTGCCTTCAGGATAGGTAATAAATATGGTAAAGGTTTTAACAGCACATCAAGAACATCACAGAGCTATAGAGATTTCTATTGACAAAGACTTTTAAAAAGAAGCAAAGCATAGCTGCAGTTGGAGAGTATGTGCTAATTAGTAAGCTGATGTGTCAGCATCATCACCAAGTTTCTCAGTATGGGGGACCATAGTTTCACAAGTTGCTTTATGGGCTCTTAAAAAGAAGCATCAATAGAATAGTCAAACCAATGGAAAATACTTTTAATACGTTTTCTTTTATAGATCACTTTAATTTTTGCAAGGTTGAGGATAGATAATTGCACTCGGTAGCTACCAAAACCGAGCGATGTTTCCCTTTGTATTCTGGGGAGTGCTGTGCACATCTGATAGCCTGACCTTGCAGATAAAATTTCTGGCTTTTGCACATTTTGCATTTCTCCTAGCCATTGACATAAAACCCATTATCAGTAGTGTGTCACCAGAGAGCATTCTTGACTTAAAAGCTGTTCCTTCTGAGTTGCCAGTTGGTTTTACAGGCTGGATTGCCCTCGTTAAGTAATGAGCTTGATAGTGCTGGTGGCTGTTAGGAATGCAAACTGCTTCCCAAACTTAAAGACAGAATTCTCAAGGCTAATCTAAATTCTCATTCAATAGTTTCTCATTGGCTTTTCATGAAGACTTCCATTTATTAAGAGAACAGTTTGGTATTTAATTTCACAGAAAGAGTAATGATCTTTCTAAAAGTTTTTGAATTTTCATCCAAGTAATTAATCTCATCTACGCATAAGCTAAAAGCTTGCATGAATATATTTGCTTCAGTGAATTTTAACTGATTAGAAAAATGTTTTTGTTGTAGAAATTGTGGGAATGCTCCACTTGTGTCTATCCTTTACTGTTCCAAATAACATTTCTAAAATGTAGCTAGCAAAATTTTCTGAAGTATTGGAATACCATGATAGATTATGATATACCTAATCAGTAAAGCATAAATTAATAAGAGAGCAAATTGGTATATAATCAACCTCAAATAAACATACTCTTAAAAAGGCAGATTTTTTCCTTTTTAGTAGTAAGCCCCAGTATTTTCTTCTGGCTGTCATCCAGATCTTTTCTCTTCAGTGTCTTTATTACAATAGTTTCTTTGCTCAGAACAAGCTCCCTGATACCTTCCTACTGGATGTTCCTCTTTTTTCTTACACATTTAGAACTAGCTGGTGTTCAACATTGATGGAAACACAAATCACCTAGAAGCTGACATTCAGTAGGTCATGGCAGCCTGTAGGACATAGGAAAAGCAGCCTTATAAGCCCATTTCTCTACATATCACAGTCAGACATATGCAAAATCCCAAGTTGCATTTTTGCAGTGTCACTTTGTATGAGCCAAGTACGGGTGTGGATGGGCACTGGGACAGGGAGCTGGTCATGGCACCAAGCCTGCCAGAGTTCAGGGAGCATCTGGACAACGCTCTCAGGCACATGGTTTAGTTTTGGGTAGTCCTGCCAGCAGCAGGGAGTTGGGCTTGGTGTGATCCTTAAGGGTCTCTTCCGATTTGAGATAAAATGTTCTATGATTCTGTGAAACGGTTTTTAACAAAAAAAAAATTATTCTATGACTGCTATAGGAAAACATATCCGAGTCAATTTTGCATTAAGCACTGAATGTAAAATAAGCTGTGAAAATTGTAAGTTTGGGTATCAAAGACTTTTTATTTAAATGGAAACCGGAGATTCACGTGGCCCTCATGGTTTTTTTTTTTTTTGCCATTGAGATGAAGACTGTGGGTCAGGTTTTTCTTTGTGAAAACAGAGAAATTGCAGACAGATTTGGAGTTTTTTAATCAGCTACAGAGTTATTTGCTTTCTTGATCTGAGGGAATAAATTCTTAGATACGACTGTGTAAATAGGCATTAATCTCAATGATCATGCAGAGTGGCCTCCCTGACCTTGGAAAGAGCCCTGATTTTGCCTGGATTTATCATGGAGAATCAACAGCAATTACAATGAAATTGCAAATGTCCTTGTGGGGTCTTCAGTCCTCCAGAGCTAGTTTTTCACAAAGTCTCATAGGATAAATATTTCAGCTTATTACACCGACTTGTTTGGAAGCTACTCTGAGGAAGAAGAGGGAAAAAATGAGATCGGGGGCAGAAAATGCAGCTTGATTTCCTGGCTGGGGGATCCATATGTGTTTTCATGCTCAATTAACTGTGCTTATACTCTTGACTTTATGTAAAGACTGTTTTCATTTAATAGTTAGCCTATGATCTGGGCAGTATTGGAGATAAAAGAAATACTAATGATTTTAGATGCAAAGGCAGAACTATTTCCCTTACAGGGGAAGGCATTCTTTTAAATATTTGAAAAGATGAGAAGAAAAAAGCCCCAACAACTTAACCTATACAGCTGTTTTTAAATAATGCACATGGAAAGTATTACTAAAAGCTGCATAGAAACCTATTTATGTTGGTTGGAAACATCCTCCTGAAAATTTGGGGTGTTGCTTGTTACAGTGCAGGTCTTCTGCCCTGCTGTTTTAATTTTAATAACACTTTTCCCCCCTACTGATCAGCTGGAAGTGGTTCAGATGGAAGATGGGAAGAATAAGATCGTAGCAAGTGGATGCTAACAGATTCTGAAATATGATCATTACCAGCTGCTTGAGATTCCGTGGCTGTAATATGTTAATGAACTATTAAATTATGCAGATAGAAATCACTGAAAGAGGAATGACATCAAATGGAATTATGTGACAAATATGACAAAATCTCATTCCTCACTCTCCTGTTCTTTTCTAGTGGGAAATATTAAATTAAAAAATTGAATTTTATGTTTATACATGGAAATTATATGAAGAAGCTTGCATAAATCCAAACTAATTAATTTTATTTGTCAAGCAGGGCTAGAAGACAAACAGATGATCATGTTAAAAGGTAGACCTTAGAAATCCAGTTAAGCACTGGGGAGACACAATCATCCATCAGCCAGTCACAAGTGAAATAAAGTTTTGGGTTATCCCTCCTTAGTTTGCAGCACTATTTTCTTCTGTCTTCTTACCTCTTGGGAAGATACCATAATTTTATAAGTCCTGTAGTTTGAATATACTTTATATAAAGCTGTTCATTTAACTGATACTCGTGAAAGAATAACCCCTTTTCCTTAAATGTTAAAATAACGTTGGAATTACTGTTTCAATGTTCCTTTCTGTTTTACCTTCTCCATTAAGAACTGTTTGCATCAAAAGTGTAGTTTGGAAATTAGTGTTTAAATTAAACATTAGCAAGGGCTGAGTTGGTCCCCAGTAGGAAGATCTGAGTAGTCATTGCAGAAAATACACAAAGGAACAACACTATGAAATGTAAAGTGTCCTTTTACTCCAAGAGAAAAGAGATTTACGTTTACTTTTTCCCCCCTGCATAATTTACTGCTTTCCATGCAGTAGCTGTGCTTTGCTGGTTGGAGGGAATGTAATGAAAGTGCTTCCTCTTCTTTCTCCTAGCTGTCCTCTGCTTCCACTGTTCCCTACACTGGCAAACATATATTGGGAGAAATATATTAAGAAAGATCCTAATACTTAGGGTTATGCTGAGATTAATGTTAATGATTGGAAATAGAGGTTTTAAAGAAGTTTAAAGATTTATAGAACATGGCTTTTCTTAAGCATTAGAAGCTGTGAGCATCAATGTGTGAGTGCTACCAGAGGAAAATACCTTTAATAAGAAACTCTTATGAGTCTGTTGAGTGTATTAAAATTAGGGGGGTTTTTCTCCCCCCCCAATAATGGTAAAAGGGTGTCTTTTTTTATGAGACAGGTTTTAGCTTTGGTCAAAAGTACATCTTTGCTCCAGTTGCAACACTTGTTTGTGGTTGAGAAGCTGCACATGTTCTTTACATCAGTTGTAGTCCAAGTCAGATGATGTCAGTGTTTCTCCTGTAGTGTCATTGTGCTGTTTACTAAGGTTCTGGCTGCTGGTAAGCCAGACTCTATAAGTAGCCTCTCACTTAGGTATATCCTTGTACATTTACTAATTCATTTTAAAAAAATAACATGAAAAATTTCACATAAATCTATAGATTCCCAAAATACAATTGAAGAGAAAACAGTGTGAAAATTGGAAGACAGGTACTTTCAGAGGCTCTTTGGTTTTTGTGGGCCAAGGATGTGTCTTCTGACTATGGAATCTTCCTCTTCATGTAAATGGGGCATGTAAATTCCCTGGAATTTCTGTAATTATCCCAAACACTTACATCTTACCCCAAAAAAAGTGATAAAATAAGCATATGTTTCTATATGGTGCAAGTGTTATGAGAATAAAATTGAAGTATCTTTTCAGGAACACTTCAGAAAAGTTTTGAATGCTCTAGCATTTTAAGAATAAATCATAACACGTAGTAGCTGGTACTATTTGGCCTCCCAGCTTTGGTAGTGTCACTTTCACGGAACAGATTTGCAGACAAGTTATTAGACCATGCTGTCTGCACAGATGGTTTGCATACCTCTGAGCAAGAAAAAACAAAAAGGGGAATGGGAAAAGAGAGGGGCAAAAGCAGGCTGTGTAATTAAGCAAGGAAGTGCACGTGTTGTTACGGCTAAAAGATAGAATTTAAAGAAGGGATTTTGCCTGAACAAAATGATTTGAGTGCAGTATATTCTGACTTGCTGTATGATTAGGTCAGTTGGGAATGGAAACCCTCTTGGTAACAATCGTTCACAGAACCAAATTTTTACTAGGCTGTAAGACAAGGATCTGAGTCCATGTGACTGTTTTCAGGGAAAATGGTGCTACTGAAATATCTAGTATTCCTCACAAGCCACACTCTAAAGAGGTTGGAAAAATCTAGTAAATCTCCTTATGCACAAAACAAATCCTCTGATACTAGTTAAGGAAATGGAATTGTAACATAAACATCTGCTCCTTGTAATGCAGAGAGTGTTGGAGCCTGGTGGCTTAGAAACAGTGAAACCAACATTGTCAGGATTAACTTCTTGTGGGACAGGGACAGCAAGAAACTGAAGATTGTTGGTGGTGCAGCCTGTCTGCTGATGCAGAGGAATTTGTGAAAAGTGGCTGATCTTAACATCTTCACTAATGAGAAGAAAGAGGATTTTTATTGGTTTTGTAAGCATTTCAGTGATGGCTGGTACTGAGCAGCTCTGAAGTGTAGCTTTGTTTTAATACTCCTGCAAGGCAGGGGATGTGTTGCTGTTCCTGTTCTACAATGGCAAAATGAGATCCACGGGGAAAACATTCTGGCTTTTCTGTGAGAGCTCAGTTGTGCAGAGATAATCAAGGAATTATTTTAGGAAGAAAACGAAATCCTCTTTTTCTTTTACCACTGTTGAAGGGTACTGTGAGCAGCAACAGGGGAAAAGTAGTCTAAGGCTTAAACTAAGTTCCAAATTCAACCATCATCCTCCACAGGAGGCCAGAGGATGTGCTGGTGGCTGTGGACAGTTTGGCTTATGAAGATGGTGTAAAATTAGACTGCAGACTATATGGGAAAATACCAATGATAAATCTTCCATTAACTGTAGGTGAAGCTGAGGACCTAAATAAGTGGAAACCTGGTACCTGTGTTTCCATTTCTTAGAGCATTGGAGAACTGGAAAACCTGGTGGTAAATAAAGCCAAAAAAGCAGTGATGGAAAAACAGACACGCCTTTTTTCAAAGCTTGCTAGGTCTTTGGCAGGAAAGTACATAAGCAAAGAAGTGCTATCAGTGCAAATGTGTGAAGGGACAGAACCTTCTGTAACAACATTTATTGAAGAAGAAACCATACGAGATTTTGCTCAATTCTCTGATTCTGATTAACCTACTCTCATGTAAATTATATGGGATGAGCAAGATCTCATCAGTATTTCCTTGCATGTTTTTTTTTAGACTCCTGCATTGGCAGAGATGCAGCTGCAGAGAGATGCTAATAACAGTGAGAAACACTGCTCTGCTGAACCTTTTAGCAGGCCACTCTTCCAAAACCAGTATTGAGCCAAACTAGTGTAGGAATTTTCTTGGTATCTCTGTTTCTTTCAGGAGTGTTTAAATAAGCATTTGCAAGTTTGCTGGCCCTGAGTAGCACACCCAAAACTTGCTATTCGGGGAGCATTAAGCTCTTAAAATGAAGATTATACATTTTTCTGGTAAATGAACTTGACACACAAAAGCAACCTGGGAGTTAAATCTCCAGCTCTTGTGCACCTGCTGACCTCTTCCACACAGTGGCCATTGACTAAACAGAGAGAGAGATTGCATGTGTGCATTTCAGTCAGGTGGACAGGGAATTAGCAGCATTACAGTATTTTAGCCAAATTGTGGCTCTGCTCATGGAGGAAGCCATGCCTCCTCAGCAAGCTTACCAAATCCTCTTTGCCAGGGACACAAAGAAACACTGCAGGTGGGGTTTGGGAGTTTTTTTCTGGCTAAGATTTGGAGTTGTTTATTAGGACTAAGGCAATGAGCCTTAGTTCTCCTGCCAGGGAAATCACCCCCTGCTTTCCAATTTGCTTCAATTGATCTCATAATTATTTATTTTTATTGGATGAAAATATCCCATATTCCATTTTCCAGGTAAGAAATGTAATTCTCTGGCATTGCCTCAAGCTAGGATTTGTTTACAAAATTCCTGGAGCCTTTACTGCAGTTTCCTTTACTTGACTGCCAACTGTGTTTAAGTGTCAAAGTATTAAAGGGCAGCTTTTCTCCAGGAGAAAAGATTAATTGGAAACAAACTGTTAAGAAACTTCATTTGCTGTTAGAGAAAATTGCTTCCACTTTGAATATAGAAAATCCTTGGGTTTATTGATGAACAGTTTTTCCAAAGGGACATCAGCTCCTCTCTAGTCTTCTGTTCAGAGCTGGCTGCTCCTAGAACTTCTTCCTTCACTACTACTGTGCACTTAATATCCTGACTCTTATGGTAAAATGATTCTTTCATTCTTTTCTTTTTCAAATAGAGTTTAATTAGCCCGTCCCACCCCAGTGACTGATCAGTAATTAATTCGCAAACCCTGCGGATTTCAAACACCTGCAGGGCAGGTGGAGCAAATGAAAAAACCACTGCTCGTTTTGGACATAACCTTGGGATTAATGAAATCTGTTATCACACTTAGCAATTCCTAAAAGCATTATATAAATTCAAAATTGAATATTTCACAATTCTCAGGTGTTTTATCAGAGTATATTCTTATGGTATCTATCCTAAATAGTCTCTGCTAAAAGTAATGATAATAAATAATGAAGTCTCTGATTGTCTATTACTAAAGGTATTCTACAAAACTGATGAAAGTGTGTTTTAATTACCCTTTTTTTAAAGGCATTTTGCTGATGTTTGCTAACACTCCTGGATAATTCTGTTTCAATTTAGAGCAGCTAGGATTAGTCAGCACCTCTCTAGGATTATTAAGTGCCCTCCTTTATTTAATCCACAGGCTGTAGAATCCAGGTCTGATTCTGCTCTCTTTTACAGTGGAACAGGAGAACTGGTAGAAAATACTTCTGTGCAGGTACATGAAATGTAATTGTGGTATCCTTCGGCAGCTTTTTAAACTTAAGCAACTTCTCCTGTACATTTTAATATAGCTTAGATGAGAATTTTACCTATAGTAGAATATTTTAAATGCTCTTCACCTGGTAGAAGTCAATAGGAACTCCTTTGCTCCCACTCATTTGAGGAGCTTTGCCATGGATGCCAGTGCATCCTTGGTGTACCTGTGGTGACTGGCACAGTGACTCAGGGGAGCTCAGTGATGTGTGGATGTTTCTGTAGGTGCAGTGCAGGAGGCTCAGTGCTCCTTTGGCCTGGATTAAATTGGGGTGCTGTGCTGGTGAGGACTGGAACCATTCTTAACAAAGAGTCTTGATTTTTATCTAAGACAAAATGAACAAGTTGATTTTCTCTTCAGGATGTGTGATACACAGGGTTATTAGGAAAAAACAGGAGAAAATTTTTGCACAGTTTCAAAATACGTGCCAGTAAGGGAATGGAGCCTTTTTCCCCTCATCCTTTTTTTTACTTTGTGGGTTTGCCAGAAGCTCATCAGCAGGTGTGGGGTGAAGACAGGAAGAAAAAAGATGTGGCTGAATTTTACTAAAGTATAACTTTATGTTGCAGGAAAGGTAATAAATTAAAAACTGTAGAAGATGTTTCTACTGTTCTTCTTCTGTGTTGATTTAGCGCATTTGCAAGAGGTTGATTTGTGAATCTCAGACCTTTTCAATAATGCTTCTCACACTAAAGTCAAACAGATCTGCAGGGAAATCTGTAGTCTTATGATGAGAAATTACTAACTAAATTGCCCATTGTATCTTGCATAATAAATTGAATTTTCCGTTATTTTCATTTAGTTTCCTATTTTGGCGGTAATTTCAGGTTTTCTTGGCTTCCTCACCTTTCCTCTTGCTTCTTTTTTCTGTTTAAAACTGAATGTCGAGCTATAAATTTTATTCATTCTCTAATCTGGCTGTAAATTAGGGTTTGAGGTATTTTTTGCTTTGTTGGGGCTTTTTTGTTTCTTTGTTTTTGTTAAAATTCTAACAGGGCTGCAATGACTTTAAAAGAAGACAAGACCCAAAAAACCAAAGCAGAAATAACCAGCCCCCTAGATGCTTTCATTCTTCACACAACTGAAGCAGAACAATCAACTTAATGCAATTTCAAAAAAATTTTTTTCAAGTTACTCTGCTTTTTAAACTTGCAAAGGAAAGGCAGAATGTTTGAATGTTTGTATGTTTGAAGCCATTTTACCTGCAGTTAAGACAAAAGAGAAACATTCTCAGGTAATAGATATTTCTCCAAGTTCCTACTTGTAGGATAGAGAATGAGTTGAGAAGATAACTAATGAAAGTATTTGCTGGGTGGAATCTAGAAGTTGCTCTCTGCCTTCTGTTCATGCAGACTGCTGCTTGTCCACATGATTTGTTGTCTTCTTTCAGCATGTTTTTGACTTACTTTCCTACTTCCAAAATTAAGCTAAAATATCATCTTACATTATTTATCCCAATACCTATTACAGCAGAGAACTTAATTTGATTGCATTTTCTTTAATTTTTCTTACCATTTCAAGGAGAATTCTTGACATCTTGATAGGCTCTGTGTATTATTGATGTTAACATTAGCACAAATCATCTACTTGATATCAAAGATGGGAGAGTGCTTTTAATTTGTCATTCATGTTTTTCTGCCAAGAGGAGAAGCTATGTTATGCTTAGGGTTTTTTTTTTTTTTAATTGGGGTTTGCAGACCTTTAAAATGGACTTGCTCCCTGCTGCTGCTGCATTTGTCTGTGTCCAGTGCTTAAAGTATGACAAGGGCAGTGGCACGTGGGGATGGAAGATGCTTTGACAGAAGTGCACACTGTCTCTTCTTCATAATTCTTCAGGTTTCCTTTAAAACCAAAACTCATCTCTGTCTCTTGGGGTAGCTTAGGAAAATTCTTTGGAGTGTGCAGAAGCTTCAATGTACAATAATGTCTGCAAGTGTTTGAAAAGTACTTTTTAAGTAGGAGCCCTGTCAAGCACAGGCCCACTTAGCAAAGTGTTTGTGTGCTGATTTGTGTGCTGGTGAGAACACGGTGGTGGAAGGGGTGAGGCAGCTTACAGTGTTTAATGCTGGAAGCACTTAGGAAAAGAGAAAAGGATGTCTTGAGTGAGGGAGCTGCTGCTCTCCAAAACGTACGTGTTTGCGAAGAAGTGGCCAAAACAAAATTCCTCAGAGGACTGAAAGAACTGAATGGAAGTTGTTGAAGTAGAACTAATCTGAGGGAGCTCAGTACATCCCGGCAAGCAGAGAAAAATCTCATTTTGTGTGATTACTGAAAGAGGAAGCCTATTTTGGTGCTTAGAGTTGGGTGACTGTAGGGGAGAGTTCGTTTCTGTTTCCTTGTGTGAACTTTACTTTTGGTGTGACTACTCAGCTCTGTATAGAAGGAAAAGCCATAAGTATATGACTAATTAGCCATGTCACAGCCTGGCAGCTCCTGGCAAAATTGTTCTCAAAATAGTTAAGTGCCTTTCATGTTTACTCAGGTGACATAGATTTGGTTTATGATACAAAACACACTGAGCTTTTAAAGCCTCTCAGCTGCACAAATGCAAACTCCACTAATCCCGAAGCAAAATGTGGTCTGCTATTCATTAAATGCAGATGAGTTTCCTTTTTTAGTAAGCCCATTAGCAGATGCCTAAATTTAGGAACACGTGCAGTTACAATCAGTGGCATATTCTGAACCTTTTAATCTTCTGTCTTGCACTGGAACTCGCTGTGCTCTGAGAGGTCTCAGACCCCAAGCCCTGATGTGGAACCTGGGTTATTCTGTTGCCTTTGCAGAGTGCTCTTTATATGTAGATCTCCTGTGTTTCCATTCATTGGTGATAAGGACTTGAGGAAAGTAATCATTAGAAATTCAGCTTTGTTACTGAGCATCGGGGGAAGCAATCTTGGTTTCTGGCACTGCTCTGTTTCCTCTCGTCTGTGAATTTCTGTTGTCTTCCGCTCTTACCTGGAAAAAGTACTCAGTGTAACCAATTAACCTAATGAAGAACTGCTGGTTTTGCAAAATTGGGGTTTAGTTTGTCCATTCTTTTAATTTGTACAGTGCTCACTATCATGAAATTTCCTGGGCATTTTGAAAATGCTGTCACAAATAATTAAAAGAATGGCATCTATGTGTGATAACATGATGTCCTTTTCATCCAACACAGGAGACATGTTAGGCCAGTGCCATAATTCTCACAAAATTGCACAGATCCGAGATTATGGGCTTAAATTGGTTTAGCATTTTCCTTGACAATCTGATCTAATCAGCACTGCAGGGGGGTTTATTCCTCCTAACCAAAACCATGACCTGAAACAAGGCTGTCATGTTGCTTGTCTGAAAAATTAGGGAGGTAATTGTGCCCATCTCATTCCCTTCTTTCCATTACAGGTACCACTACTGGTTCAGGGCACTTACATTGCAGTTTGTGATACTGAGATTGGTGTATCACAACTGAATAAAGTCACCAAATTGATTTTAAGGCAGTTTTTGGCAGATTATTAGTATATTATTAGACTGTTATTCCAAAAATCGAAATATGTTTGCCTACAAGTTAAGTTTAAGTTAGTCCCTTAAGTACAGAATTATTTGAAATGAGAAAAATAACTTTGCAGTTAAAAACTTATTTCTTTTAATGAAACAATAGTAATCTTTAAGTTATAGTCAATAAATAATTATTCTGACCACTCTTTATCTTGGAGGCCTGTAGTTAAGCAATTATGTGTTGCTTTGAATTAATCGATGCTGTCTTAAAATCTGGTTTCCAAATAGAAGGAATGCAGAGGGGTATTGCTTTGGACAAGCTGAAAATTGTGTTGTAGAAAGTCTGAAGACTTGGAACTTTGTACTCCTTAGTCTTTAATATGCTTATAGTGTGTTTTTTGAAAATCAGCCTTTTACACATTGGAGAAAACAAAATTGGTCCCTGACAAAATATTGGTGTCAATGGATACAGAAAGCCTTAAAAGTGCAGTATTGGTACCTGTCAAAGAGTTCTATGTCTTCATCTGAGGGGAAATGGGTTGTACTTGCAAATTTATATTTCCTTAGATAGTCCCATTCCAGTCAGTTAGAAGATTTTACCCTGTTTCCAAGTTGTCCAGGCTTGTAGTAACTTTATGTTAACTTTGCCAGAATGATGCATGGACCTGTCGAGCCTGATTCATATCCATGGCACAGTTATGGCTAGAGGGGAATTTAATAGGCTGGTAGTGAGAACATATCTAGTAGGAACAACAGTGGCCAGGATTTATAGTGTTTTCAGAGCAGAATAGGCCAGATGGAGTGCATACAGAAGAAATATAGAGCCCTTACCAAGAGCTTGTTCCTACAAAGTGTTGTTTGTGTGCACCCACATCATATAGTTTAACATTGACTTGATAACGTAATAAAATTTTTATTTTTCTCCTATGCATTTTCTTACCCATAGAAAATAACCATTATCATGGAATTTGCTCGTTCATTAGCAGTTTATAAGTTTGGTACTTAGAGATCTGAGAGCTCTTTAACAAGTTCTTAAGAAGTCTCAAAACCTTCAGGTTTCACCTAAGACCCAAATTTTCCTGTTTCTTACACTGCCCTCTAGCGCTGAGCATGTTTTGAGAGTCCTCTTCCAACATCTTTCTTCGGTGTAAAGTAACTTTTGTGCCACTACTTTTTAGGAGCTATTGGGTTATCAAAGTCTTCCAGGGCAGGAAACATCCACCTTCTCTACATGAACGTCTGTTCTTGTTGGGTGCTAAGCAGCAGAATTAGACTGAATTTCCACCCTAATATGCATAATAAGCATGGGATTGTTTATCAGAAAAAAAACCCAAACAGAAACAAATTAAAATATGGTAGTAGCATGGTAATAGCTTATACCATTATGTATGTGTATTGGCTGCTTTAAAATGCAATAAAGGTAGCATCTAAATTAATAGCATATAAATTGCGTTTCAAGTTCTAAAAAATTTTAAAAATTGAGAGAGTTTTAGCATTTCCTTCCATATGTGCTGTCATATACAGTCTAATCTTTAAAGTCTTGTCAGAGTCCATACTATTCAAAGTGTTGTCAAGATTTCTTGACATCTGTTCAGGAGAGGATCACCTTTTTTTTGCTGTTGGGGTTTTTTTCCCGTTCCCTGTCTGTCTGATCTGTCCTGTGTTTGCACCAACTACAGAATGTGCTGGGATATGCAAAGACTGGATGCTGAGCTGAATCCTCTCAGTGTGGTTGTGTGTTTTGTATGTAGTTTGGATCAGGTTTATTTTTTCTTAAGATTAGGGCTCTGCTGCTGTGTCATCTGTGCAGACAGAGTCTGACAGGCTCTGTCAGTCTCTGTGAGGAGCCCTGGCAACTTCAGTATGACTTACTAAGCAGTAAGTAAGCAGCAGCAGCTGAATTTAACCCACTTAGATGTTGCGTTTTTTCTTAGCAGCACTTCTGCTAAAGTCATTTCTTGGGGAACAAAACTAGAATGCCAAGAGGAATTAACTATACTTGGATATTCAAAACAGTACAGTTCTCTTTTCAGCACAAAGCTTCATTAATGTTGACACTTTGCCAGCAGTATTGTGCTTTTTTAGGGAGGCAAGAGAATACATAAAGTAACTTTGTAGAGAGAAGATCTGTTACTGTAACTTTCAATTTTTGTCTTCTATGTTCCTCCGTGGCTGATGCAGTGGTGCATCTTGGTGAGCTGCTTCTGCTGTTGCTTGTCGGTGTTTCACCATGCCATGCAAACAAGGATGTTTTCATTTAGAGGTTCACTCATCTGATACAGGATTTATAGCAGTGTCCTGCATGGGAGCAGCCTTGCAAGACAGGAATTGTCAAACTGCAGTTTTTGAGGATGCTGATAAGGTGTTTTCATGAATTACAATAGATTTTTTAAAAAGTGTGATCTTCCTCTGTGTCTCTTGCAGCGTGACAAAGTTTAGGTAAAGTTTTCACACTTCTAAACACTGTATCATGGCTCTGTGACCCAGTGCAAGTCTGGGATTTTTACCTGTCACACAGAATAGCCTCTGGCAAGAGGGTGGAGAGGGTATGGATTGCCTAACAGATGAAGGGCACCTGTAGAGGAAAAGGATGAAAGGATCCTTCCTTCCACAGAAAGCTGAAAGGCTACTGCCTGCAGGAAATAGAATATAGATTTTCTGAGTGCTGGGAGAGAGAGCCAGAGTCTGAGGCCATTAGGCCTCATCAGAGAGCTGAGGTTTGTTTTGTCTTTTAAGATAGTCTGCTCAGATGCACATCACGAGTCCACCCTGCACGGCGAGGCAGGGCACAGCTGCAGCATCACCTCTGGAGTCAGGGCCTGCCCCTTCCTCTCTGGGCTGGCAAATCAAAGGGTCAGGCACTGCAGAACTCGGGGCAGCACGTGGTCAAAGCCTTTCTGCCTACATCCTGGCATCATTTCCAGCTCATTCTTCTTTTTGTGAGCAACCCCTTCCACCTGAGCATGTATCATTTCCTGCAGTTTTTGATGCCTTCTGCATGTCTTTTAGCTGACATGGGGGTACTTTTGCAGAGCGGGTGTTTTTGCTGACTTACTGTATCTACCTTCTTGTTACTGGCACTTAATGAAATCAGCAGATAAGGTTACACTGCAGGCTTTGTAAAGCACTTCTGTTTCCATGGAAGGCATTTTCACAATGCTAAAGCTTTGATATGAAACACTGCTGCTTTTGTGAATAGACCTGCAGTAAAACAAGGGGTAGAACCAAAATAAAACTTAGGGACTCGTGAGAACAAACAGCAAGTCTGAATCTGTCTCTGCAACTATTTTTGCAACTCTTTTCTTGATCCATTCTCTTAATTGTAAACCTGTTCATGATAACTTTTCTTAGGAAGAAATGCTGAAATCTGAATGGAGCTGAAAGAATGAGCCTCTTTAATGAAATTCAAAGGCTTTTATGGAGATTAAATACAAGTTATTAATTAAATGATTGTGTTAATTGGAAATAAATGAAATACTAGCTTTCTTTATAGGTTGTAGAACAAAGCAATCAGACAACAAAATTTATATCCCTTATTATCTCACTGGTGTCTTTTGATTTGGTTTCTCTGACTTATTTTATACAATGAGTGATAGAAAAAGGAGAGTGAATTTCTGTCTTGGAGGCTGGTCAGTGAGATCAGATGAGGCAATAGATTCATACTAAGATTATTTGCATAATTAGGAAATGTAAGTATGAGTTACAGAGATGATTTTGGAAAACAAGCTGTGGAGTTTTTGGCTCAGGTAAGCAGTGTGTGACCAACTCCAGGCTGATGCCATGACCAGCCAGGCTTCTGGAAGGAGACTTCTTTGGCCCAGGTGTGCAGCCAGCTGACATCTGTGTAATAAATCTCCGGTACTAATTGATTTACCTGCAGGGTGTCAGTCTGCCAAGAGTTAATACCAGGCTCCTGTCTAGGTACAGTGCTTTGCATGGTGTGTAAAGTTAATGTAGGGAAGATCCCATGATAACATTTGCAGTAACATGCTGCAGATAGCAGCTTTCTTCCCACAGGAGAAATGGAACTGATCTCTGCTTTTTGGTAATAACTGAGCAGATGAATGTGCCTACCTTTGTATTGCTTCAGGCAGTGCTACTCATGGGTCACCTTTGAGCCTTTGCTCCCCACAATCGTTCTGTGATTGCAGAAGTGGTGAGGGGGCCTGGCTGGGACACCTCAGGCCATGACCTGTTTCCAGAGGCCAAGGCATCAAATGCACTTGTTGACTAGTCAAAAGGCAGCTGATGGTCTTGTAATCATTATTGTTACTTCTTGTGAGAGACTGGCTGAAGAAAATTGCTTCCCCCAAGAGTTTTCAGCCAAAGAAAGGAAAGAAAAGCTTTGTCATCAGAGATGCTTGCTTAATTCCATTGATTGGAATTGTAATTGAAAGTTCCTGCTAATGTTTTTTTTTCCTGTGGAGCAATGTATTGAAATAACATGTTTGCTTAGCATACAAAAAATTCCTGCATTTGGTAAGTGGTTTAGTAGAGCTTGCAAATTAAATTCACAGGTATCCATTGCTAGAAAATCTTAAACTGAGATACAACCTGGATTACTGAGCACTTTTTCAATCAGAAAACAGCAAGAGATTCATAGATCGCTTTAGGAAATACTCTCGCCCACAAAATCATTAGATAAAATTCAATATATGCTTGTGTGAGTGTGAGTCTGTAAAGACAGTTGTTTCTGGGATGGCTCTTCATCCATGAAAAGACAGAGACATCTGTGACTTCCCATGCTGCTGTGGGTTTTGAACTGGTATTCAAATACTATTCTGCCTTTTTCAAGTTAGGACCCTCTAAAATGATCTGAGTTTATCGAACTTACATAATTTCCAAGCTCCTGTCTCTGAGACTTATCTGTGTGGTAGCAGGGCCTGTCAGAGTAGTTTCCTCCTTTGACTGGTTTAGTTTGTCTTTCATCTTTGAAGAGTTGGAGCTGACTCCAAAATTCAGGCTGGGAGACAGTACTTTGACAAGTAAAGAAACATTTCATATTTGCAGAGGTGGGAACATAGTGTAGGGAAGTAAGCACCATTAGTTTCCTGTCAGTATTGTCAGGGAGAAAAAGGAGAACATATTGAACAAATCAAAAAACCTAATCTTCTCAATTGATGTTTTTGCATTTTGGGTTCTTTTAAGTAGGGGATCAAAGCATGCTTCTTGGATTCTTTGGGAGTCAGGATTCTGACGGTGTATTCTGCTACTACATAAACTGTTGTCTTTTGGTGTTTCCATGAAGTTTAAACCAGCTCTCAGGCCTGGAGGTGACTCTGGATGCTGAGGAGGACTTTGGGGACGATTGAAGTTTCTGTCTATTAGACACATTGACAGATTTTCAAAAGATTCACTTTAATTTTCCTAAGTCTCTGTGTTTGTAAGTACAGCTCTTCAGAAAGGAGAGTTCTTTATTTGGTTGGGTCACTGTTAATGGCTGTGGTGACTAATGATAAATAACTAGAATTTCCAGAAAAAGAAGATACTTTTTCTTTATGAGGCTCTAGTTTATGTTGACAAATCAGAGTCAAGTAAGGCATTTGATCTTGCTTTACTGGTGTCCTGTGGATTGTAAAGTGTTTACAGAAACGAGGGGTTCTCTGGGTTAGATTATGTGGTCAGCTGTGATGTGTCTGTCACAGAGAACTCACAAGTCACCTTGAACAGACTTTCTGAGTAAACATTGAGAATGAATGCTGTGATTTCATTGTACTGGAGCTCTTCTTAAATGGAATTCCAGGTATATCTTTCGAACTCCTCTCTGTTTGGAATAGCAGCCAGAGATGTGGCCTTGCGAAATGAAAACCTTTTCTAATGACACAAATATTAGAAAGTGATGGTCCCAGTAGAATCATAAAATACACCTAAATATGGAGTAAAAATTCAAATAGCCTGGATTGGTAAGCTGGACCATAAAGTTATTGCATGACTGAAACTGGTTTGCTGTTTAAACATGGATGCCAAGTACAGTGAATTTTCTCTCTGTTGAATGTGTAGTTTTAAAGAACTTATTTAACAGACTTTGTCAGCCATTTTAAGCATTATGTACAGATGCTACGTTTTTCCCCTTCAAAACTTCAGTCTTTTTCTAGCAGCATAATCCAGGCGGAAATTAAATAGTTCATCTTAGTATATAAAAAGCAAAATAACATTCTTTTCTGATAAGGCTCCTTCGGAAATTTAATTCATTTAGATTTATCAGTCCTGGCCTGTAGTCAGATTGTGATAAAAAATAATTGTTTCTCCGTAACTTTATTTGAATATTAAATTTTGAGTCTTAGGTGCTAATAGTTACGCTGACACAGGAGTACGTGAAGGCGTGTCGTGGGAAGACTTCAGGCAGCAAGTGGAGCTAAAGTTACTCTCTGTAAAATAACAGATCGGCCTGCAGAATGAAAGTCTGAAATCGTTTCCTTTTGTCTTTGTCTCTCGCAGAAGCTCCACCAAAACTGGAAGACAACCCTGCTGAAGCGTTCACCGACTCCTCCCTCTTTGCTCACTGGGGCCAGGAGCTGAGCCCCGAGAACAGACGGATCGCCCTGAAACAATTCCAGTACTACGGCTACAACGCCTACCTGAGCGACCGCCTGCCGCTGGACAGGCCCCTGCCGGACCTGCGGCCCAGCGGGTGAGTCCCGGGCCTCCTCCCGCCCAAGGCCCAAACTGCGCCGCCTTCCAGCTCTCTTCCACCTGGGAGTTGTACGTAGGGTTACCAGAGGAGGGCCAGAATGAGGAATTTCTGTCAAATGTACGGAGGCTCTAAGTTTCAGTAGTCTTCTGAAACACTGCTGTGCCCAAAGTCAGTCGTGTTAAAAGTCCCGGTTAGTATTCTGTGAGGGACCAAGACACGGACCCAGGCTGGCAGGGAATCTGAATCGTTTATTCAAAAGAGATGAGGTGGTTTTATACGCTTTTTCAAGGCCTAGTATTGCCTCACATGGTAATTCTCACTGTGTGACCTATCCCGTGTTGCCATGTCAGCCACACGCTTTCTGAACGTCCTTCTGTGGGGTGATCGCACGCTGCTCAGGTGTCTGGCAGCTTCCAGCAGGTTCTGCAGGGCTCTGCCCCATGGCATCTCCTCCCACAAGGTCAGGCGGAGAGAAGTTTCTCTGTGCTGCCATGGCGTTCTGCAGGCACGTCCCACAGCCTGTAACCCAGTTCTATCTTACCTCTCCCCGCAGTATTCATTAAAATTCCTTCAGGATCCACTGGAAGATCAGGCTCGCCTACAACTTACATTAGATAGCGGCTGTGTTTTTTCTGCTAAAAGAACCTTTTAATGCTAATTTTCAGTTTTATCAGCTGATCTGGCTAAATGAGATCTGCTTTCTTTGAAAGCCCAGAACTGCCTGATTAAAGTCAGTCAGGAGTGCAACTGGGGAGCTTCAGTGGTGAAATGCACCTTTGAGCCAAGCAGCTGAAAGCCCAGGGATCCTCCTTCCCCGGCAGTTCTGTGCTCAGAATCACCCATGTCAGGCAGGGTGAGCACATCCAGTGTTATTCCACAATGGCCTGGGGAGGTGGATGGGACTGAGGGAGGGAACAACCTTCCCTTCAGTGCTTTTGAGGCCTGTGCGGGTAGGACTCTTCACAGAGACACTTAATGGTCAACTTCTTTTTTGATACATCTGATCCTTTGAATGAGCAGCAGCTCTGGAGATGGAGAAACGGGTGGAGGGAAAACTGCTTTTTTTGCAGCTCATTAAAAAAAGAAATTCTTTAAATAAACATGCTGGGTACTTACTGAACCAAACGTGATCTTATTCACTTATTCTAACCAAATATTTTAATAACTAAGGCAGTAAGCAGTGCATTTTCCTGCACATTAAGTTGATGCTGCACATTAGGTTGATGATAGCAAAAATATATGAGCACCATCCCAGGCAGCACTTTAGCAATATCTATGATATATATTATTATATATTGCATTTTAGAAATATTTTTGTTGCAGATTTGCTGCAATACTGACTTTAAGGAAATCAAAGTCCACCCAATTGTATTTGTGTTTTGGTTAAATCAGTTTAGAAGTGCTTGTAGGGACAGTCTCTTTTTTGTTTTTTAATTGTAAACTAATCAGAGGTAAAAGAAATCTTTTTAACTAGACATCACAGATAGAAATGTTTCTGTTCTTATAGCTCTTTTGAAATTACTCTTCTGAATGATTTAAATATAAATTTTTTATAACTACATGTTTTAAAAATTAAAAAGATGGAGAAAATGAACATTACTGTAGCTGAAAATAATTTAAGGTTAGGATTTTAAAAGAAACTCCAGTTAGAAATGAATCATGATCCTAATTCCTGTGAAAGTTTTGATCCGTTGCTGACTGTCTGCCAGAAATATGGTAGGCATCACAGTATATTTAGGGACACAGACATACAAAATAATGGCTTGGTAATGGTAGCTCAGGCACATTCCCCACAGCCCTTGTGGCTGGGGAGCAAGCAGGGACTCTCTGACCCTGGAATGTAGAGAGTTCTGACCCTGAGGGAAATGAGGGGTGTTGTCAGGCAGTATGCAAAGTGTTTGCTCTATCTACAGCACCCCGTGGGGTGCAGAGCTACAGGTGTTCGGAAAGTCTTGTTGTTGAAAAAATAACTCCTGCTCCTGACAGGCAAACTCTCATTTGTGTGAGAGCACATGCATGAATGTTGTGGGAAAAAAGAAAATCTACCATGTGAGAGTATGTTTCCAGTGTATGTTTGGGATTTCTAACACCTGGACAGCTTGGTGTGAAGAGAGCATGCAGCAAGTGGCATGGAGGCCAAGTTAGTCAACTTCGCTGGACCTCAGCCAGTTGTGGTATTTCTGTTCTGACTAGAAATGCACAAAAGCACAGCTATAACAGAGGCACCACAACAGCTCTGGGCAGAGTTAGCCAAGGTCTAACCAAGCTCATTAGCCTGGATTTAGCAGTGATTCTGCAAGAGTCAGCAAGGCAGTGGAAGCCCAGCAAAGGCTTGTGACAGGTAGATAAAGGAGGGAAGCTCACATAGTGGTGTCTGCAGTCTGTGGTGGTCTGTCATCTGTATTCAGAACCTACCATATGAAATACAGGACTTTGGGAAGACAACAGTATTTGTAACTGAGGTCTAAGGTAATTATTACACTGTTAGCCCCAGTTGAGACCAGGACAATTAAGTGATCTGCCAAAAGTGGGATATTAGTAGCCCCTTTTATATCATACTGGTATGACTCAGCTTTGACCTTCCTGCCTGCAGTGCTCTGAGAATTCACATCAACAGATCTTAGCAGGGGAGCTCAGCATGTCTTTGCAAGGTTCTGCAGTGAGAAAGGCCATTCCACATGTGTAATAACACCAAATTATAACATGCAGCATTTTCTAGGGTTGATATTGTCAGCATTAAATGCCATGACAAAAGCAGAGGACAATTAGAGATTTCTGAGCCACAACACATAAGGAGAAGAGGGCAGAAAACCTGCATGAACAGGCAGTAGACCACATTTAGCAGGTAGGGCAGTGCACTCTGCCCAAGCCTCTGAGCTCTGGCCTCTCTAGAAAAATATCATCATCAGTCAGATGGAAACATCCAGCAGAGTACAGTTGGGTCAGGCTGTAGGAGTTGTCACACCTTTCAGAGGGACCTTCTCGTGCTTCAGGGACTGCAGTGGTTTCTGACCCTCTCTACAGCCATGAGCCTCATGTCCTGTTCTGAATTTCGTTCCTTTTCGCTCTGAGTGTGCTTTGTGCTAGCACAGGGTGTCCCCAACACAGTCCAAAATAATCTCTTACAAGTAAATAAGAGATTAACTGGCCTGGATACTTCAGCCTCCTGAAGTAACCACCACACCCTGAAGTGGGCACAGTTTTTGCAATACTCAGTAGACAGTACAGGCTTTATTGTGGAGTATTGCTTATACTGTCTCTGCTAGAGCCTCCTGATTTTGTGCTGCTGAATTTGGGTGCTCTGCTGTTCACCACCCTTCTGTGCATCTGTTAGCCTGTAACCTATCTACATCACAGACCAACAAATAGCTTCTGGCTCTAAGGAGCTTGGAAGCACTGAGGAAGGCAATGTTGCCCTTGCTGCGTGCAGGAACAGAGGATAACAGTTCTGTGTTATAATTCTGTGGTGCTCATTACTTTTAGTAGGGCAGGCAGTACCCACAAAGCTTGTTATGAGTGAAATGTGAATGAAACACACTCATGCAGAAATTCATTATAACAAGTTAGGTTCTTTAGGGGTCCTGAAGGCGTCTACCAAACTCATTTCGAGTGGATGCACTTAAGATTCTACTTTCTTGGCTTGTAAATTTTTGTTGCCTGATCCATTGTGCTGAAGCACACATGGGAGAGGGAGGTAACATTCCTTTCTGCGTATGTGATGAGAGAGGGAGGTGCAGTGGGAAAGGAGGTTTGCAGCAGGACCCCAGCAGAGGAACTGTTTGAGAGAGTTTTGCTCCTGCATAGACTGTCTGATAGTAAGGAGCCTGGCCAGTAAATGTAAACCAACTTTTTCAGTCAGTGTAACTTGTAACTAAGTGGAAGAAAGCAAAGAAGCAAAGGCAGGAAGGGTAGAAGGCAAAAGAAGCATGTAAAGCTCTGATGGTTAAATTCTTTGGAGATTGTCAAATAGCATGGTACTGCATGTGGCTTGCAGCAGGTTTGCCCTTTTCCTGGCTGGGCCAGTGCCGTTTGGCATCTAGGCAAGTGCAGAGGAGAGGTCCTGTTTCCTGTGCAGAGAAGGGCTTTGGCTGTTTTGTAAGCACTTCTTCTTTCAAACAATTCACCACTCCCAAACTGATTATGTAGGGGCTCAGTTTGGCAAGGGACAATGGTAGAAGCCTTGAGGACAGAAAAATAAGGTTTGTGATAAAGTGGGCACAAACAGAGCAGGCAAGAGATCCCGTGAAAGCAAATGGGACTACAAGGAAGAAAAATCAAGCATTGGCTGGTTGAGGAGAGTGACAAAAGTTATGTGTGTACACCTGTCCAAAATTTTCATCAGTGTTATGGTGATAAATACAATCCTGGGTGTAGCATGCATCAAACTTCTATAAAGTTCTTCCTTTATTAAAAACAATGTAGGAAAAACTAATGATTTCAAATAGTAAGGTTCAGGCTGGGCATTTGTATGTTAGCTCTGCTTCTCCCCAAAAGCTGGCTCCTGCAGACTTGCATTCCATAAACCTTTGCTTATACATGTTTCTATGAAACAGTTCTGTTCTGCTGGGTTTATTTTAGTGATGGCTCCTTGGTAATTTCTGACCAAGTTCCTTTGTTGCTACTTGTAAAAGAGAACATTGATATTGCTTGTTGTATTTGACATTTCAAAGGAGTCATTTTGAAAGAGCACAAAAGCCTGTAATGTATTGTTTTGGACAGAAGTCCTAAAATTACTAAAGTATTCAGCATTCTAGTTAAATGCCTAATGTTTAATTCTGTCATATTTCATTCTCTCTTTAACTTCTCTCTCTATCTCTGATTCTTCTTTTTCTTGTCTCACCTTTGCCTTCAGAGTGGCTCCCAGCAGCAGTGTCTACTGCCCGAGCAGCCACCCTCTGGGATTCTGAGCTGAGCCTCAGTTTTCCTGTCAGGATGTAGCTCCTCAAATGGCTGCTCTAGAAGTGTTTAATATCACTGGCAGTGATATCAAATCTGCTGCAGTCTTCAGGCTGCTGTAATAACCCAAGTTAATGATGATGTACCCTTGTACAGGAAAAAACCCCACCTTTTTATGTGCTGTTCAATGCCAGCCTTGTTAGCATAGCTCAGCACCTAAAATACAGATAATAGCAAAAAGAAAAATGAAGTACGATCACATAATGAAATTACAAACATAAATACATAAATAGTTGTGCTGAGGTTCTTACAATACTCAGTTCTTTTGCCAGAGTTTTAGCACTCTTTACTTCATTTATGCCAGAATGGGATGTTTTTTTTACTCCCATATATTTTGAACTTCTGTTTGCCATTTTGGCTGTGGGCAAAATGTTACGAGTTTTTGAAGAAAATACAGTTCTGCTTCTGCTTGTGCTTCTGAGAAATTCTTACCCCGTTGGAACTAAAGCTCGCTCCCACATATGTTTCTAAAACAACACTTGAACCCCAAATGTTTTAGTAATATGCTTATTGCATCTTATGTTAAAAAAAAAAAAAGTGGAATATATACTGTAATTGCTTTTTTAAACAAAAACATGGGGTTTTGCCATTGTTGGCTGTGATACTCTTGGTGAAAGGTTTTCAAAGTTTGCAGAAAATAATTTGTGTTCATAATTTATGGATATATTTGTAGAAGGTCTCAGACATAAGTTATTAATACAGGAAATCACTTTTGTTTTGCTGCTTTAATGCATAGCTATCCTAGACTAATTTTAATGACTAATGACTCATAACTGGCTCAATTGAATTATCACAATGCATAGAGGAATATAGTTGTCTAGTGGACAAATATTTGACAGAAGCTTCATAATATATGCTGCTCTCCATTTACCAGAGCTGTGCTTGAAATAGAACACCAGGAGTTTCTCTAAATTTCTGGTAACCATGACAACTGCTACTTTAGTGTTATTAGCCCAATGTAATTGAGCAGAGTGGGTTGCTCGTGGTAATATTTTAGCTTTGTTGAAGTGATACTCGCTATTGCAGCTCTGAATGGCATTTGGAAGGTGTGTTTGAAATTCAGTGGTCACGCTGAAATACCTGTGCGTGTCTCGTGGATTTTTTGTTTGGGGGGAGGCTCCCTGTGAGAGGGGCAGGTCTGGGACCTCTCCGAGCCCGGGATGAGCCCCTGGCAGAGCTGTCACTGACACTTGCACGTTGTGGTTGCCACGCAACCGCTCCATTCTCCGAGCTTAATGGATCTCAGATTTCCATCCATACAATTTCCTCTCCTCTTCCCCCCTTCAGCATATTTTAGACACATATACACACACCCCCTCTCGCTCTGGAGCTATTTTTTGTTCGTTCCTATCATTATGGAATTTTATTCCTCATAAATTTGGCGCAAAGATGATGACAGACGTACTTGTGAAAATGCACAAGTGCTCTCCATTCTGTGCAGGATCTGGGGCTGGGTTAATTCTGATTTGTTTAAATAAAAAAAAAAGGCAAATTTTATTGTCATTAGCTGATATGAAAAACAATGTAGAGAGGAAAAAGTGTTTTTTAAAAAACTACACACTTTGTAAAATAAGTGAATTTGAACTGGAAGTAAAGATAATGAATGAATCTAAATTTAAAAAACAAAAACCAAAAAAACCATGAACTCAATTTAGGAATGTACCTTCATTGAAAATTACTCTTCTTGAAAAGACTAAAGGAATTAGACACAACAGGAGTCTTAATTCTATTCTCTTGTGTCATTTGTAGTTATGTTTTAAGGTATGGTGGTGCAAAAAGGGACTCAAATGACAGTCACAGCATTAAAAGATTTGCTCTTGCCTGTACAAGTTGCCAACAATGAAAAATTTTGTCCAGAGTGATAAAAATTGAAAATATGTAAGATGTAAATGAATGCAGGTAGGAAAACCAATATAAATAGTTTCTTTTAAAATGGGTGGAAGACTCATCAGAAGCAGAAATTTTGTTCGAGCATTTCAGTTTATGCATGGATTTATGGCAGGGCAGCAGTGTATTGGGAGCTGGTTTTGTAATCTAGAACACTTTTGGAATATAATTTGTCACTAGTTTCTTGCAACAGTATATTTTACATTTATCTCCATCTTAACTTAATTGACAGAGGAGAAAAAACCACCAGTATTTCATGAAGCAACTTCTTTGAACTATTTTCAGCATATTTTTATTGCCATTCAAAGTATTTTCAAAAATGCCTCTGTTTTTCTTAATTTAATAGGTACCATATCTTACCAGTTTTGCTAAAGTTTCATTTTATCTTCTTTGTACATTGTTATGGCCTAGGGTAACAAATATTACTGTGCCTAAGGTAGACAGCTAAAAGATAGATTGGCTGTAGATTTGTTTGCTGGACCATTTTATATCTATTCATTTTGGCTGCAAGCATATCACTAAAATAACAGCATTGTAGGTTCTTCAAAGGGTAATACTGAAGATTGTTTTAGTAGGTTTAAACCTGTTAACTAGTTCATAGTCTATTTGAAGCCAAATTTTCAAAACTTGGATGCACACACACCGTTTGCCATGAACAGGTCTGTTCCTCAAGGACCTGGGTCTGTAATGGTTTTAGCATCTTCTGGAAAAATGTGAGTGGTAGTATTTAAGAATTGTAAGGTGATTATAAGTACAGAGGCCTCCCAGCCACTTTGAGCCTGAAATATGCACATTGGAAATCCTTTTGTCAGATGCCACTTAAACCTGATGGTCCCTAAAACGCACATTTGCCAAAGATTAACCCCAGATTTGACAGTGCTTAGCCCAAGTAAATTTATACCTACTTCAACTACTCAGTCATCTGGGCAGGACTTTTAGAGATTGTTTTAAGCAGGGCTTTTAGAGATCGTTCACCACAGAAGGTGATCTTTCTTTAAGGAAGAGTTTCAGATGTTAAAATACTCATTTTAGGGTACAGGAGGGCAGGTGTGGAAACTATCTTTTCTCCTTAAGAAATTTTGAACACTAATGCATGTGTCTATAGAATTGGGACTGTCTAGCCTGGAAAAGAGGAAGCTTGGAGGGGATGTCATCAAGGCAAATATCTGAAGGGAGGCTGCAAAGAGGGCAGAGCCAGGCCCTTCCCAGTGCTACCCAGTGGCAGGACCAGAGGCAATGGGCACAAACTGGAGCACAGGTTGTAGAGTCTCTACCACTGGAGGCATCCCAACCCTGTCTGGATAGGGAAAATGCTGTTCCTGGGCAGCTGGCTCTAGGGAACAAGGGGTTGGACAGGATGAGTTCCCGAGGCCCCTTCCAACTTCACCCGTCCTGTGACTGTATGGCATTGCAGTAAGTTGCCCTGTCCCTGACTTGCAGGCTCTGTGAAGGGGCTTTTATTTCTTCTGCCAAAGCAGCACTTTTTAAAAGGAAACAGTAAATATTAGCTTGCAAAAGAAATAAAAATGTGATTACAAGACTTTCTGCAGCATTATACCCTAGAAGTTGGACATAGCCATAAAGAGTGAAGTTTAGGGTTTAAAATGTGTGAACATCCATTGGAACAGGTGCTGCAGGTCCTTCCTCCAAGGGATTTACCCTAAATACGAGGTTAGAGAGACTTGGTATCACTGCAGTTTAGTTTAATTGCTCCACAGAAAGTGGAATGACCCTGAAAAGAGGGACTGAAAATAATCACACCAAGCTGGCTAGTAGTCAGCTCTCTGGGGAGATCAGAGAAGATTGACCTCATGCTCCCTCTGTCCTGGTTGAAGGTTTTAACTCCTGAACTACTGGCTAAAAGAGAAAAACAATGCTGCGTGGCATTAATTGTCTTCTGGAAGAAAAGGCAGCTCCCCTTACCTCTTATTGTAGTGCTTTATTTTGCATAAAATCCACTCCTGAAAGCTTTAAAGACAACTTTTCATTCTGATGCTGAAAGCTCTCTTACCAATGAATAGAGGATTAACACACCAGTGAAAATACAAACTGATTTTGGAGAGAAAGTTTTGACTTGTTATGCTGCAAGAGATGAAGCCACAAGTGGGAATCAGTAAATCCAAACACCATTTTAATTATTTCCCTCTGGTGTTGATGCCATGGAACAAAAAGCTGTGGATCTCTGTAATGAGGTTTCATATTTGTTTCTAAAAAGTGTATGAACCAGGTTATTAAAAAATACAGTGTACACTTTTAAATACTTGAACTGTTACTACTTTTTCCAGACTGTGTTTTCTGTTTTGTATGTCTTTATAATTCTTTTGCATGGTGACAGAGAGAAAAGTACCTAAAATATTAAATAGCTTCTTTAATGTGATTTCCATCAATTTCAAACCAATGACTGAATTGAGAAAATTGGTTGACCAGCTGAATTTTGAATATTATGTGTATCTCAGTGGGTTTGGGTGTCATGTGTCCTATGCACTGACCTTTTTCAGAACCAGTAAAAACATAGAAGTAAATTAATGATCTTGATTGAACTTAATTTTGTACAACATCCAGCACATGAAGAGGAATGCTTTTGTGATACTTCTCTGTATTTATTTGCTACACAAATTAAAATACAAAATCGAAAAAGAATTTTTCTCTTTGAACTGATGAACTAATTTAGTTAAGGAGTCATATTCAAGCATGATTTAAAAATTCTGAATCCATCCATGCTTTCTGTATGCAAAACATTGGCTGTTAGTAATGCTTTCCACAGTTTTCAGGAGTTCCTGGATGTAGTGAACTCTGGCATCTGGAGTGAAGATAGCCACTCAGTGTTGTCAGGAGGTAGAAAAAAGCATTGGCATCAATCATTTCCATCTACAGAGTCTATCTGAAAATGCTGCCTGAGTCAGCCTGTGCCTAATTTCCTTCTAGTAAATAGTTTCAGATCTAAGAAAAAGGTAGAATTAATTGTTGTTCAGAAACATTGCATTAAAATACTAAAATTTGCAGAGAAAAGTAGTTAATCCCTTTTACTCAATTAAGTTGTGGCTTTCTTAAAAAAGCAAATATTTTCCTGACAGTTTAAAATGGTAAAGTGGTAAAAGAGCTTTCTGCTCATAGTTGAAAGTTTTGAATCCTTTTCAGAATGAAGTAGGTGGGAAAAAAAAAAAAACAATAAAACACTAAGGAGCTTTGAAGTTGTGGGCAGCACTTCCATACTGCTGTTTCCTTAAGCAAGTTGGAATGTGGCTGAAATACCTACTTTCAAAAAAGGAAAGAAAAATGCACCAGGTTATGAGAGTATTCCTCTTTCTGATTAAACCCCTGGTCTGAGCTTACATGTAAGTTTTCCATTGTTATATGTATTTTTCTGGCTGCACCATCGGAGCTGTATCTTTTAGTGTGTTTTTATGACTGGGGGTAGATTTCTCTGAAACAGCTTTTGTTTGCAATGTGACTTCCAACAGTTTGAATCTTTTCTTTTCTTCAACCTTTCCCTTCAGGTGCAGAAACCTCACGTTTCCTGACAGTCTTCCCGAGGTCAGCATCGTGTTCATTTTTGTTAACGAGGCGCTCTCGGTGATCCTGCGCTCCATCCACTCCGCCATCGACCGCACTCCCGCTCACCTCCTCAAGGAGATCATCCTAGTGGATGATAACAGTAACAATGGTAAGAGGTTTTGGTTCTTCCCCCTCCCTGCCCCGAAGCTTGATCATACAGGAGAAACCTTGAATTCTGGCTCTCGCTCATCCCGTTGGTGTTTCAAATGTTATTGGTCTGTTTTCTCCCTTCTTCATCCCACACTCTTGCTGGCCTGTCTTGAACTCTGCACAAGTGGGGCATGTTTGAAAGTGTGTACAAAAGATAGAATGTTTAAGGTGTCTGGTAGGCAGAATTTTTAATGTAACAGTAGATTAGACCTAGCAAGTTTTACTCTTAGTACTTCAAAGTGTTTTCAAGCTCACATGATTTCTGTGTTTCTCCTGTTTCCACTGTATGATTTCACATGTGTACTCTCTTTCTGTTTTCTATAAAATGTCTTTCTGTGTTTCTTAGACTTCTCCTTTAGATTTCCAGTTCTCCTCTCCTCATTAGCAGCATTTACCTTGCTGCTTCTCTGCTGTCTGTACTCAGATGTTGCCCTCCACGATCTGAAGGACTGCACTGCCTGTCTATGATGGTTCAGTGCTTGCCAGGGTGTTTGTCAGTGAGGCCATGTTGGGCACTATTTACAAGTCTTATTTTCTAGCAACTTTAGTGATGAAATTTTAATAAGAACAGAATGCTGAACTTAAAGAAAAATTCTGCTGTGCTGAGGGGGGTTAATACTGAACTGCTAAAATACAGGGAGAATCTGAATTTTTCCTGTTGAAGGAAAATGCTGAACAAAGGGCTTCTCTTCTCTTTACCATCATGACTGCTGATACCTGGCTATATCCCTGTAGATGAGTCCTGTGACTTGCTGCTGATCACAAATGTATCTCAGATTTGTACAGAGAAGAAACCTGTTGGGAAGCAAGTAAATAAGTTCCCCACCCCCAGGCTATACTCGGCATCATCTCCTCTTCTGCTGACTATGAATGAAGGAAAAACTGCAATCCTGACTCTTTAAAGTGCACACAAAACTCAACAGCTTGGTGTAGGCCTGTGCCTTAAGTTTTGTTGTCTCCCTTATGCAACACCTGGCACTCTGATGGGAAAAAACACAACACTGAAATACAGCTTTGACTGGTGAACTTGGGCTCTGCAATTTGTGTAAATTCATTGCTGCACCTTTTAAATGGGAACTCAAAGAATCTGAGTGGCTGTCGGTGCTGCAGGCCCTGAGGTCTCTGGATATGGATAAACTGGCCACAAAGCAGACATAAAAGAAGATAAATAGTCCGGTAGAAAAAAGTGGCTTCTAGAGTTTGAGTCTGATATTTTATAATTTACAGGCAGTTATTCCACTGGGCACATTGCAGAGCAGTGTCAGAAACATCAGAGTTTCTGAGAGCCTGTCATCACTGTGATGAGCTCGCTAACAAACACTCTGCACTGTGCTCTACAGGCTTGTCAAAATTATTCTTTTTCATTATTTCATACCTGAAATAGATAAGAAATCAGAGGAACTACTTTATCTTTCAGGAAAACCTGTCCAGCCTTTTTTGTTAGTACCAGTATTGGTACTGTACTGTATAATATTTTTATGATTTGCTGTGCCTTTTATTCGGACTTGCTTTTTTACCCTCCAGTGCCTTAAATCCTTGGGTTCCTGGCCCCAAGCAGGGAGACAGAAATTGAGAGGAAGGTAACCTTTGGTTTGGCTGCCTTGGCTTGGTGTTACATGTCATTTTATACAAAATCACACTGTGCAGAGCTATAGTTAGTCTCACAGAAAAATTCAGCTCTCTACAGGATTTTATGCTACTCCTCTAACCCTTTCTCTGGCATCTCTTCCCTGCAGTAGTAAATTAGATTTCTACAGTCCTCTTTATCCCATAATGTATGCTGAAGACCTGGTAATAGGCATATATTTGGAGCAGATGGATGTTTGGAACAGGAGTGATTGTAAAGATGATTTATGATTTATTTTCCTACTATTAGTTTAAATCTTGAAATATTTATTTTTAAACTTACTTTACCTTTTACAGTATTCTATTTTCCATTCTTTTTTCTCCCTTCCAGCATTGCTGAGATGAATCCTTTATATTTAGTGTCATTCTATGTTTTTGTTAGTAGCTCTTTAGCTTACAAGTTGTTGCTGCTTGTAAGATAAGTGGGTTACTCTGGGTTTCCCTGTAATGTTACCTGAGGGGGCAAACACTTGGTTTGTGCTTGCAGTGGGCTCCAGCCTCTGCTTCTCACAGGGATCTGTCAGAATCCTAATTATAAGTGGTATTTTTACTCTCAGGCTCTTGCCAGGCATGGCAGCTTCTCTAACTCGATGCAAGATTTCTTTCTGTGATGCCACAGCCATGGACTCTACAGACAGGAAACATCACACTGTGGGAAGTGACTGAAAATAAAGGGTGAGACCGAGATCTGGCAGAGTCCAAATGGGCACATTTTAATGAATCCAAAATTTCTGTAGTCCTGTATTTCAGAAAAGAGCAGTGGAAGAACGAGATGGTTTTCTTAAAATTCCAGACGGCTGATTTCAGAAACCATTAATTCAAGCATAGGGCCAAAGTCTGTACATTTGTCTTGAACAACATGTGCCATAGTATTTTATTTCAAGTACTTCAAGGTTTGTCAAGCAAATTATCTATGACTTTCTCTAAACCTCGGTGCAGTTTTTCAAGTTCCCAATTATGTTTTGGGAGACCTCAATTAATCTCTTTGTGAAGTTTCCCTTTTTTAAAATAAATGTTTGGAGTTAGGAAACTGTGAAAGTGCCAAGATGTGCCGTTTAAAAGCAGAAAATAGGTTTTGCAGGTCCTAAAATTTTGATCCTTTATTTAATAAAGCAGTTTGCATGGCTTAATGTGTGTGTTTCACCATACCATCTTTTCTCGTGGAATTTTGATGAATATTGCTCTGAATTGTTTCATATATGTTGTTAGGTACATTAGTACTAAAATTTAATTTAATTGAAGGATAAAAAGGGCACATTTCAGTGACTACCTGTGTACTGTACAATGAGAACAAAAGTTTTATTAAAACAAGCCAAGTAACAATGTTGTTTATTTGGGTCTCAGTCACTGCAGTAACTGCACAGATTTCAGATGTTTTAGTTTATTTTTAAGTGTCAGATCAGAATCTTTCCCATTCTCCTCAGCAGGGCTGTTTGCTTTGCAGAGATAATGTGCAGGTAAGTTTAGAATTTGGCAATATAATTATTTATTTATTTTCGCCCTCAGAAGCAGCAGAATTTTATTTCTATTTTCAGAGAAGAGGCTTAAAAATTTTAAGTGACCACACCTATGACTGCTGGTGGTTAATTAGACCTCAGAAATGTGTTTAGAAGAAGCATTGCCTGAGCTGGAGACTACGGCATTGTAGTTTATTTGCCCCCTGCTTTGTGGCCTCCTGCCCTCTGGAGACCGAGTTGTGACCTTCTGTGCCACTGGAGCTCTGGCTTAGGTTTTGAGTCCTTTTGCTGGCATTGAGCACCACTGCCTTACAAAGTACCTCTTGAAGGTATTTTCAGATGATTTTAAATCTCTCTAAAAAATCTCATTGTGAGCCATGATGAGTTCTGCTTCATGGGGAAGCAGTGGGCATTTGTGTGTCCAGAATATGCCTTGCAAAATTTAATACTATAGCAGTAATTATCATCCTCTAGGACATCTTTTTTTTTCACATAACAGTTAATAATATTGCAGTAGAGGCTCAGATTTTACAAGGTTTCTTGCATTTCCTTGAAGCATTACTTACGAATGAAATATTCCTACATGTTCAGTGTAATGATTCTCATTTTGTCCTGAGATTTCCATGAATACAGCTATTGAACTGCCATAATAATGCTGGATATCACAGGATGTGAATTTTATGTCTTGCGGTGTTGAGGATTAGCACAGACTGGTAGAAAGTGGGTCAGGTGCAACTGTATCACCTGTGAGAGATTGTCCTCAAAACACTGACTGAAAAGAAACTTTTCAAAAAGCATCCAGAGCTTTTCATTAAAAAGTTACATTTCTTTGGTAATTCTTAAGAGATATTTGAGAATAGAAGATTGTCTGAATTTTACTTTTTTTCTTTACAAAAGCAGTGATGAATAAACCTCAAGACTACATGCACGCTAGATTTCATAGCACAGTATAATTAGAAGATGGCTTACTTGTAGATCATACAACTCTGAAAAACCTATTGATAGCAATCTCCTAGGGGAAAACCTTAGGTCTTGCTTTATTTCTTTTTTGCTTCTTGTTCTTCCTTTACCTGAATGTCAGGAAAGTTCCAAGACAAACAGAAACACCTGAAAACAAGGAAATAGGCAAACTTTATCCAAACCTGCATTCACTTTTGGGCCATGGTTTATGAATCGGGAAGGCTTTGCTTTCTCTGCCTAGATTGATTCTCTACATTAGTTAAAGGTCTTGATGCTGAAATTATTATTGCACAGTCTTAGCACAGGCAAGCTCTCAGAAGGGTTGACAGGGATTGACATGAAAAGAGGGCTGTGCAATGCTGGTTAGGAATCAGATGTTAAAAAGCATATATTTACCTACAGACCAGGAAATCCGTTCCCACTGTGGATTTGAGAACAATGTTGGCTGTTGTTACAAGCTCTGCATTTCACTTTAGTAACATTTAGCACTGCAACTTGAATTAATGAAGGCAATTCTTTGAGCATATGTTCTCTGCTATGTGTTGTGTGCTGCTGCTGGGATGGCAGGGAGGTGAGCCAGCTACTGTGGATGCATCTGGAAAGATGTAAGAAGGAAATAACTGGAGGCAAACCCTTGTCCTCTGGCCATCTGTTCCAGCCATCAGCAGAAGTTAGAGCATAATGTTCTTATTCAGGGGTGTGAGAGAGTGGCCTGGCCATGCAGTTCAGAGCTCTGCTGGAAAAAATATATGAGCCACTAATGTAAATAGACTGTGAGATTTTTGTGAGCACACTGGGTCCTGAAGATGATGTCCTAGACTGGTTGCAGACTGTTCTCTCCTCTTGTCAGTCCTCATGACAATGGATTTGATTCCTACTTCAAAGGGGAGAGGTTGTGGAGTAGGATATCAAAATGAAGTGAGCAGCAAAGAAGAGGAGGACATTGCTGATTAATAAGGCCATTTGCCCCAATTATTCTTACCCCTCTTTTTTTTTTTTTTCAATTTATCAGTCTTCACACCTTTCTCTCCTCCTGTGTTCATTCCTTCTTCTTTTCATCCAGGGGTGGTCTAGTTCCTTGGTCTTTATTCTCTCAGTCCACTTTCCTTGGACTCCTCATACCCTGGCAGTCTGCCCTTTTTGAATGCTCACTTCCTCACCCCTGTTCATACAACTCATCCTTCTTTGTGGGCTTCTGTCCTTCAGCTGGGCTCTGCATTTTGCATGTTCTCAAATTCAGGGTTACCTGTGCTTCTTATCATCTCCTCCATTCCAGTATTTGCTGTACTTTCTCACAAACTACATTCCTCCATTTCCCCCATCTCACCATGCAGCTTTCCCTTGCTTTTAGCCACAGTAATTCAACTCCTGCCTGCATCATCCCCCCCTGCCTTCCTCCACCCCCCAGTAATAGTCTGTTCCTTCCTTTTCTTGGCATATTTTTATCATTTCCTTTTTCTGTCCAACTTCTGTCCAGTGCCTCCTTTTCATGCCTGTTTTTCCATTCTCTTTTGCTCTCATTTAATAATAATTATGTAGGATACTTTTCATTCAGCTTTTCTAACTCCCCCTGTCTGAACTCCATGCTCCATCACACTCAGGGACTCGCATTCCCCCACACGAGGGGGCAGGGACAGCATCCCTTGCTGGAGGCAAGGCTCTGGTTTTTGTGGCCTCGTAATTAGAGTTGTGTGAGAGCTGTTTGATAACCAGCATGGAGTTTTATACTGGGAACTATCACACACTTCAAAACTCCAGTGGAAGGTCCTTAGCCTTCCTTTTCTGGACAGTTAGGGGAGTTCCAGCGCTGTTGGACCATTTGATTGTGTGGAAGCTCTGTGTGCTCAGAAGGAGCTGGCAGTGACAAAGTGGCCTTTCAGCACAACAGTTATTTTAATCATCTGCAGTACACCATAGTTCAGTCTGTTGGTATGGCTGCAAAAGCAACATTTCCATGTGTGTGCCAGCTGATAGCAGAACCTCTGTCCACACCAGGGGCAGCTGTGCAGGGCACAGCTTTTATTGCAGTCTCCTGACGTCAGACGTTATAACTCAAGCATTCAGATAATGCTATGAATTGAATCTTCCCTAGCCAGCAGTGGCCAAAAGTTAATGTATGATCATCCTATCTTTCATTCCATCCATGAGGTAATTTAGCTCGTTCAGCCCTGATCCACTTGCAGTGTTGCAGTCTGATAAATGCCTTTCCCTGTGTCAGATTCAGCACACCGACTGAAGAGGACTGGCCTTGTTCCATGGTGGCTCTGTTTTAGCTTGAATCCCAGTGTGCCAATTCTTACTGTGCTTCTATTCCACATCTGGAATATATTCCTTGTTCCCTGAATGACAAATAGTGCAATGCACAGTCAGGGTGTTCCTGTCCTTCATCCCCACGCCTGTCCCCTCCTGACACAGCCCTCAGTGTGAGCACACTCACATGTGCTCTCGTGTTACTGGGCATAGCAAAGCCTAAACTACATGAATAAATTACAGTTCAGTTTCTAGGTGATGATAAATAGCTGCACACTGGCACTTTGGGGTATTTTGGAAGAATGATTTTGGTCAACTGACAGAAAATGGCATCACCTGGGTCAGGTGTGATTCAGAAGCCATATGTGACCACACTGAAAGGCTGCAGTCACCATCACTGAGAACAGGCTTGGTTTAAGCTCTTCTGGTAGCAAAGAGGAATTCACCCTGTGTGCTTTGGAAGTGCTCTGGGCTGGCGGCATCCTGACTGTGAGGATGCCAGCATGTAAATACTGCCTTGGCCCGCTTCTCAGTACCACCAACGTGATTTTAGCCTTAAAATGAATGTCTAGAGATCTCTAAAAATAATTGCTTGATTTAAAAAACTTTTTTTCCCCACTTTTTTCCCTTCTCTCACATTTGTCGGATTCTTTTGCCTTCAAAAATGCTTGAATGGTTTTTGTTGATAATGTTCTTGAGAACATGTCACTGAATTCAAGCAGCAGCCACATGTATAGATTTGGTGTAGTGACAAGCATTCACGTAGAGCTCATGAGAAAAGTGCCAATATCTGTTGATGTCAGTAAGGTACTGTGGTTTGATCTGATTATTTCTTTTTGACATCTTTTCCCATGAAGTATTCGAGAGAAATTGTATTTGAAATATTCTAGTAATGTAAGCTCTTATGAGCCTGAATGACTTCTTAAAGGATTTCTTTCTCTTTCCTTATCAAAAGCGTGGCACTTATAATTGGAAGAGTTTGACAGGGTGTGGGGAAAATACTCTGTGGTGTCAGACAAAGGAGTTAAAGGATTTTGTCCTACAGAAAGTTAAGAAATAGAAATTGCCTTTTAAATGAACTTCATTAAAATTTACCTTTTCTTCTCAACCCAAGCATACTTTTCTTAAAAAGAAAAATGAATAAAAAGATAACTTTAATAAAATCAATGCTGAGTTCTTAACCTAAAGTGGTGGTAAAACTTCCTGCCAGAGCTGATAATTTCAAACACTTCAATTTCTTTGTGATAGAACCTCAAAATTCTTGATGTGCTGAAGGGTCCAAAACATGATAAGAGATTTGCCTAAGGAAGTTTTTAAGAGTGTTCAAGTGTATCACTAAATGATAAAAATCAATCAGCAAAATATATTAATAAATTACAGATTATTCTATGGTCACCACACAAAGGCACATTTATAGACATTGCTGGATATTTTAAAGGCATTGTGGAACCTACTGTAAGTCTAAAGTTCAAGTACAGAACATTTTAACAAAGCATATGTGAATTCTAAAAAAATAAATCAATTCATGTTGGCTTTTCTCTTGGCCTGCTTTTCTGTAGATATGCTTGGCAATGAGTTTTTTGAAAGTGTTCTCAAAGTGTATTTAATGGCCAAATTTTAAATTACTTGACTTTACTTGTTCACTGCTAGTATTTTTGGGGGATGTTACTAAAATGGTGTTCCTTCCTTTCACCCTGGAAACGTAACCTATTTAAAGTAGTGTGCTTCAAGTAGCAGTCTGGGAAAGCTTTGGGGAAGCTCAGTTAAAACTTTATGGAAAATGTGATGAAGGTGAATAAAAGCTACAGTTTTCATTTATGATGATGCAATTAACAACAGAAAAATGAAGACTTAGAGGTTAGGCTGTGAGAGAGTGAGAATTCCTGCTTTTTCTTTCTCACCTAGTTTATTTGGAAAAAAATGTTTTGTTTTCCTTGGGCCTCCATAGCCAGAGTTGTTGTTAACACCATTTAGTGGAGCTCTGTTGTGAGAGTCTGGGTGTCTGTGAGTCCATATGGATGGAGATAGAGGTTATATGCTGAAAATATAAAACTCCTTTGTGTTCCTTGCGATCTTCACAAGTGCCTAGAAGCCTGTTAGGATTTTGGGTAAGTTCTGCAGCTGGGTTCCTACAGGACAGGGCAAATCTTGCTCTCCTGGCAGTCTGATAGGTGACAGCTTCTGACTGGGGACCTGCATGGAGCTGAATTCTCCTGCTATATCCCTATGGCATTTTGCAGTGCAGTTTGTGAATAAACGGATGATTTTATTTTTATTTTTTTTCATATTAGTTTCCTTTCAAGCATAATCTGAGAGCAATGGTAGATACTTTTTGGTACCAACTCAAAGGACAATTTGCCTTTCATTAAATTTAACGGGGTTTGTCTGCAGTGCAGTGTGAACTTTCCACTAAGTAATTCAGAATCATGATGAATGCTAAATAATATGGCAGCATGAATCATTGTTGTTTTCCTTTGGCAGCAGGGAAAGCCTTGATGGAATTGCTAAGTGCTCTCAGTTCTCTCCAGATAGCTCAGTGTCGGCGGCTGCATTGTTCCTTTGCTCCTCTCTGACACAGTCCTTTGGCCCAGTGCCTGTCTAATCATTGTTTAATGTTTCAAAAGCTGCCACCTTCTATTTGAAGCAATCTTTTCGAGCAGTACAAATACCAGCAGATTTGCATACAGTAGAAACAGAAATAATTGGAAAAATAAAGAAAAAAAAAAAAAGAAATGAGATGTTAACAGCATTAATGTTTTATGAAGGTGAAAAAACATACTGCATGGCTAATCAAATTATGGTGAAGTTCTAGGAAGCTTAAAGACATTTCTGTGGGTAAATAGATGGTCTATCAGTCTTACAGGCTATGAAATAATTACTCCTCCCGACCTATTGCTCCTAATCTCAAGCTTTGCTCATGTACACGAAGTGGAAAGAGAACAACAAGGTCTTCTAAAATGAGAAACAAGTTGCAACTCATTTGCCAGCAAATAAACAAGTTGACAACTTCTCTGCTAGCAAATAAACAATGATTTCTGGTTTTTATTACTGTGAATGACTGCAGTGTCAGTACTTGAAAAATGTATTTACATTCCCATTTCAAATAAGTGACTGTGATTCCCTGCCTTGTCGTGTTATTATTACTGTATGGGCAACAAGTTTGAAACATCTCCCTGCAGCCTGCTTCTTATATGAAATGTCTAGGACTATATTTTAGTGATATTTATGCCCTTGAAGCTTCTTTGGTGGTAGTTCACATGCTTGACAACCAGTTTGGAACATGCAAGTGAAACTGGGTAACACTGGGTCTGGTTTTGTGTGCTCCCTCATCAGGAATCTCTGTTTCCAAAGAAATATTTTTTCTCTTTACCAATTTCTCTCTACCAATACCCACACAAATAGGTAAAACTCAAGGAATACCGAGGCAGAAGTTGTGTGACTGTGTTGATATCTCACAGGCAAGGACTTAACGTATTCCACAATTAGCTTTAACTTTTATTAATGCTCTTTGTGCTGCACAGTGTTGTATAAAAGGGCAAGGGCTGAATGAGACTGTGCCTTGACAACCTCTGGAATGCCTTGTGTCCAAGAGGGAGCCCTGCTAGACACTGAAGGTTCCTGTTCTTCTAGGAACAGATCTTATGGCATCTGAGCTTAGAGCATTAGTCCAGTGTGAGAGAAGAGACTTGAGGAAAGCTTTTTCACCAGAAAAATTGAGCTATAGCGTAGCCAAGAAAAAAAAGAGTAGGTTGGTTAAAAGAAAGGGAGATTTTCTCACTGAGAAGCAAAGACTTTGCCCAGAATTCCCTGCTCATGGGGAGCCCAAAGATTATGTAAGGACAAGAGAAACAGGCAAGGTGATTTTGGTTGTTTTTTTTTTTTTTTTTTTTGGTCTGGATCTGCATACTGCTAGAGCTATCTGAAGTAAGCAGTGTCTGACTTTTGAAATTTTCATTTAGTCTGTCTCCTTGCTTCAGCAATTATATCTCCCAGAAGAGAAGAACATCACAAAGTAATGAAGTTACAGGAAACCTCAATGGCTTGTTAAAAGGAACATCATCACTTGTGGACACAGAATGATCACGTAGCTCATAGGAAGAGGAATGCCAGATGAAATAAGAGAATTTGTTCTTTAGTTTTACCCTACAAGCCTGAAAATATCAGTTGTTGTACAGTGATACAGAAGTACTTTACAGGTTACCTGATACTCAGTTGACCCTGAGCAGTATTTTATGTAACTCTAACTAAACTTTCACTGATCTACTCTTCTCCTGAAATCTGAATAGTGTTTCTATTACTGTATGCCCCCGTTGGAGCTCTGGAAAGAGTTTGATGGCAGGGAGTGTTGGTTGTTCATATCCTTGAAGATACACTGAGCATGGGAACTGCTCGGTGTTTCTCTCTCAGATGGTCCTACAGCAGCCTGGAATACTTCAGAATACAAAGCTTCAGACATGATGTGGGCATGTGCACTTCTGCAGGAGACAGATCAGTAAATGCAGTTTAAAGCAGTCAAAACTGCTGTTTTACTGCATGCTGTAGAATGGGATTTTCTGTTGGTTTTGCAGATGTGCACTCACAGTCCCTGAGGTGAGAATGGTACAATAATTTCAGTGTTCAGGCTTCTATCGCATACAGCTCGTGGTGTTGGTGTGCTGCCTTTCTCAAAATGGTGCTGAGATTAAACTAAGCATGATACTAGATCTAAAGAACAAGATTAGATACATGAAATCTCTCAGTTGAAAACTATTTTTAAAAACAAAAGAGGAAAAAAGGGGTTATTCAGCTACTTAAAAGGTTTTTAGGGTTTGTTTTACTTTTATTTTTTCTATAGCTCTTTTTATCCTTTGCTTATGTCAATACTCCATCTTTACCAAATGTCTAAGGCTTTTGGATTTTGTTTCTAATTTGAGGAATCAGTCTTAAAAGGTGCTGACTCCTAGGGCTTTTTTCATTAATAGGCTGTGTTCTACAGTGTGATATAGGTTCTTTCTTGTTACATAGAAAAATACTATCCATAAAGTTGTGTGATTAGGCCAGAGAGTGTTACTACAAAATGAAGGAAATGCAATCCTTGCATGCATCTTCCAGGTGCTAGGTCAGCTCACGTATCCCATCTCCTCAAATCAGAAATGGTTCATCACTGAAAGAGAATGTTGTCATCCCAAATGAGTGGAACTGGGACCTCTGTGATCCTGTCAGCTCTCACCAGAAGTTTCAGCTCCTTGGAGCCCCCATCTGAGACCCAGCAGTCTACCAGAAAAAGGATTACAAAACTGAGCCTGAGTCACTTGCAGAGATCTGTAATTCCTACTGCAAGCTCTGCAAGGGTTAGCCATGTCCAATATTTTTTCTTTTTACCACTCTCTCAGGTGCAAAAACAAATGAGGAAGTCAAGGGTCTTTTAAAATAGCTAAAAAGAAAAACCTCAGGGAAGGTGAATTAATAAAATGGTCTGTTAAACTAACCGTCATTTTATGGCCATAAACTTGAAACTCTGAGAGAGATGACTTAAATGCAGTAAAATGAAAAAAAAGGGGTCTAATCAGCTTTCCTTATAATGGAAAGTGCCCTAGAAAAATATGCCTGTTGCTTCAGAATATATCAAACTGAGTTTAATCAACTGTGGATTACTGCATAATAGCTCAATCAGCTTCAGGTCAGCAAGAAAGAAAGTAGAGGAGTTTTTTAGTAGAACCATAAAAGAAGATGCATTTTCAATAGTTCTTTTGACTTCCTGGGTTAGGATTATCTAAGTTATCGAAATAACATGAAAAACAGCAGTGTGTGATTTATCTCTCTCAGGATCTTATGCATCAAGTGTTGGCTCTGATGTATGACAAAACATATTTCAAAAATTGCATGAATTTTGATGGTGTTGCTCAGTGTTGTGTGCACCCTGTGGTTTAGAGTTCATATAGAGTATTTTCTGGAAAAACACTAAGCTCTTTGGACGGACTCTGCTACACTGCTGCTCTGGCTGTCTTTCCCCATCCTAATAGAGCAGCAGTGGGGGTGATTCATTTAATACAGAACAATGATCACTTAGCTCAGACCAGATACAACCTGAGTTAGCAAATCTCTGTGCTGGACATGGATTTTATTTCAATTAAGTTTCCACACTCAGAAACTTTTAATCACAGCAGGTTCCTCTGGTTGTCAGAACCAGGCTTTCTGCTGGCTTAACTTCCCCTACCTTCCCATCTCCAGTTGGACTAAGTGGATTTCTGATTCTGGTCATTTTTAAAGGTTCTATCAGCGTGAAACTGCACTTCTGTCTGTGCCATACATACCCATTACAGTAGGAATTCCTGTGATTTATGTAACTGGCTGTGGCAGGGGAAAAGTGTTTTCTCTGCCTTTGTACTATATTTTTAAAATTTGATGCCACTTGGACTTACCTGTGTAATCAGTTACTTGTTCAGTGGTTTCCTGACTGAGAAAGACCTATAAAACCACCAGTAACTATAAAATAAATATGTTCTGATTTTTTAATGGGTCCTTTTAGAAATGGAAGGTCATTCTCTGTGAGTTTTGGATAATTGGCTTAAAGATACTGTTGAAATTGAGGAGTAAACTGCCTGCATTATCCTATTACCAGCTGAACCCTTGTTAACTGTGCTTCAGCCCAAGGGCTCGGTAGTGTCCCAAAAGGGGCTCAACTAGTGACAGCTGAGAAATACACGAATTGTAGAGAATAAACAGCCAGTTTTGAAGGGAGTAGTGAACAGATCTTTGCCCTGTCACTGTAGGTACTGCACATTAATCCTGAGAGAACCTGCATAGCTGCCTAATAGTTCCACGTCTCTTTGGTAGGATGAGGCACCACCAATCCCCTGTCTGGCATTCTTCTGGAAAAAAATCAGTCAGATTTCTCTGCAAGACATACTTTAACACAATTGTGATTCCAACTGTTTCATCTCCCCCAGGAGACAAAACTTTGTTTCTGTGAGTGAAGTGCCCAGAAGTGCCTCGAGAGCAGGAGGAGCAGGAGTGCTAGGGCTGGATCTGCTGGGAATGGGTGAGCCTTCCCAGGACAGGCAGGAGCAATGGCAGATTGGTGGTGTGGCTGTGCAGGATGGTTCTGCCTTTCTCCCTAGGAAATAAATGCCTCTCCAGTGTGTGCCAAATCACAGTTCTGCTGGGGAAGACTTGAGGAATTACACTGCTTGCTCAGGTCTGTCCCTGGCGTCAGATTCCAGGCTCCTCAATGTGTTCATTTGGCATTTCTTTCAGTAAACTCTTTTGCTACTACGCTGTTACTGGCACAGATGCAAAAATGGGAACAAGTCTGCTCAAGAAAGTCTCACTTAAAATTTAGAGTCCCCTTTTGAAAAGTTTCTAACCCTTGTCACTGTCCTGTTTTGTGCATTATGGACTGAACACCGTGTCGCCCTGATCATGCAGCCAGTTGTGTATATTGTAAGCCTGATTACTTGTGTGATTTATATTATTTTGTAAGCTCCCATGTGGAAACAGGGAGGCATTCCTTGGTTAAGGTGCTATTCAGCAGTTGGATGCATAATGGATTCCATCCTCCTTGATGCCATTACATTCAATGAAATTATTTGTATCATATGGTACTAGAATTCACAAACAATGACTTCAGTCTCTTGGTTTCCAGAAACAGAGTGATAGTTCATCAGACATTTGGTATACACATGGAAAAAAAATTTAAAATCCAGGGAACTGTAAGTACTGTGACAACTGACTGGAATATTTATTAGACAAGTTACAAATTCCTGTCATCTTATTATTCCTTTTAACATCATTCAGAATAAGTTAAATAACCAAATTAATTTCTTTCTGAAGGGAGATCAGTGCAAATCACAAAACAGTTGTAGACTTTGTCTGAGATGGTAGATGAGTTTTATTATTAATCAGCTGACTTCAGTAAATTTTGATTTTATTTTTTTTAAGGGGCTGTAAAATACTTTTCCTTGAATCAGTTATGTCCTCAGTGGGATTTGATATATTTGATGTTTTCCTGGTTTAGCTTTTAAGACTTAAATTATTTATTTTACCTTCTTTTATTGAAATCGATAGTGTTATATCCTCACACCTTCCCTGTATTTCTCCTGCAATTTAGTATTTGAAGTGTTTTTTCTCAAACTTGTTCTCTGCTCTTTTTTTTGACTGTGTTCAAGTGATTTGGCAGTGAGCAAATTTGGATGTTTTTTCCGTGTTCTGTATAGAAGCTGGTTTTTAAATGTTACTGATGACTGTGTAGGGTTTAGAGCCAGCTCTGTGTCTTGCCAAATTGTTAAAGCTCTCATCCCCCCACAGGCTGCTGGTGTGACTATCCATTATTGCTCATGGGAGGATTCTCTTCCAGCTTGGCGATGGGAGATAGTGCTATCTGTCATTCCATTTCCCCATCCAAGGGGGATCCTGGAATACCAACTCTAAAAGCAAAGTTGCTGCAATGAATTTGCCATCAGAAATAATGTTAATATTTATGAACGTTCAAAGGGATTTGTTACTCAAGAGTAGCTCCTCAGATTTATGAGGAAAAAATATTCTTGTCAGTGAAGAGTTGCAGAAAGAGTTTTACGTCTTTTATGCCAGTTATTTTTTTTTTGCTTTATGGCTCTTGTAAGTGGTTAGTCTAAAGGAAGTTATTTTTATGGTTTCAAATGTAACTATCTAGACTTAATCACTGCAGGTTTGAGGTATTGTGCTTTTTAACTGTACCAGACAACAGACTTAGGTATACTGTTAATATATTTGTCTTTACAGTGTGCTTCATTTGATCCATCTATAAAGAGCATGGGACAATATTTGCTGAGTAAACTTAAAAGGAGATGAGACAAACTTCTGTCAGGATTAATTGGAACAAGGGTCTCTCTACGTTGGGGCAAAAAGGGCCAGATGATTTCTCAAAGTCTGTTTAGTGCTGCAGTTCTTTGCTGCAGGTATATTTGTCAAACTATTTTAGGTCTTTCAACAGAAGAGCGCTAAAGAGAAGTTTATAAACACTCATTGATTGGTCAGCATGTGGATATTCAGGGCAGGGATTTTATATTCAAAGGAACCTCGTATAGTTTCTGACCCGCCATAAAAATATTTCAGAAGCTGTTTTTCCTGTTGAAGGGAAGGTGGAAGGGCTGCAACCAGCAGTAGAAAGTCCTCTCTGTATTTGGTAGGTTTATTTTCATTCTACTGTAAATAATTTCTGACCTTAACATTTTGTGAAGCCTGGATAAATAAGGAAAAATTAGATCCTCTGAAGGCCTTTAACAGTCCTGTGAATGTTCCTGTGCTAGTGGGCAGAACTAGAGATATGTTTAGAATCTCTCATGTTGTAATAGTCAAAGTAGTTGGTCACCACTGACTATGTCCACATTAAAAAATGTTTTTGAGATGTACTTTTAAACAGAGATTGCTGTATATGAAAGAAACACCATCAGGCTCTGCAATCTGTTTGAATTATGTGTGGAGAACACATAAAAAGGCTCACAGCTTGTTCTTTGCATAACAGCCTGTGGTGCGTAAGATCACCAGATTCCTTTGCATTAATGCTTTCTCGTTTACCATCTGCAAACAAGTGATCACAAAGCTCAATTTCTATAGCAAACTGTTGCTGTTGGAAGACTTGTGACATACAACAGCTTCAGCTTGATTGGTATTTATTAACTGGTGTTATATAGATTTAAAGTGGTGGAAGTGTTTATAATTTTACGTAGTCACTGATAGGCAGAGTTTCATAAACAATGAAACAGACTCAGCCCCATTATTTCACTACTGGTGAGCCCATTTGTCCAGCTCAATGCTGTAGTGTTTAGTTTCTGCAGATCTGTGAAAATCAGGAAACTTGTACTTAATGACCTAAGCAAGGGCTAAGTCACGCTTCAGACATCTGTTTCAAAAACCTTGACCTTACAGTGCCAGAAACATGTGCTGAGTTTCTTGGCAGGGTTTTATTTTATCTATGAAATTGAAAAAATATTAAGATCAGATTCTGCAAGATTATGACTGGATATTGCAAGCTCACAGAAGGGCTGAATCACTCACATCCTAGTTCCTGTGTTGCTCTCAGACCATCTACTCAGTGTTGTAATTTGTTCTGTGTCTGCCTGTTTATTTTATCAGAAGACAGGTGTGCATCAAAAGAAATGATTGCATCCTCTCCAAGGCAGATGTGAACTCTGTCACAGAGTCACAGCATGGCTGAGGTGAGAAGTGACCCCTGAAGACCTTCTAGTCCTACCCACCTGCTCAAAGCTGGGTCAGCTAGAACAAGTTGCCTAAGACCATGTCCAGTTAGGTTTCAAAATCTCCAACCTCAGTAATGTCTTTGTTACACTAGTTAAAAAGATTTAAGGTGACTGGCAATTTAAGCCAGAAATACAAGTTTAAAACGTAAAAAAATGCTGATTGCATTTTGGCATGTGAACATAATCACTTTTGATTTATGAGCCCAGCTGAGCCTCACTGACTGTATTTGTTTAATTCAGATGCTGAATAGTTCTCACCAAAGCTGCTCTCGTCATCTTAATTCATAGAATTATTTCTGATGGCCAGATGATAAGGAGTTGTAAAAATGCCTTCTCTTCAACAAGTAAAAGGATTGAGCTTCAGAGCAACGTCTCATATGACCAAAACACTGTGGTTATTAAAATCCAGATTCAAAGAGGATGGTTTGTAATATTTTAAGAATGCCATATTGGCATTGCCCTGCACTTGCAAGACAGTAGACGTGAAGTGCATGAACCAGCTCAGGAGATTTTGTACCCTGCCCCAGGTAAATCAGCCAAGCTGCTCGCAGAGCTGGAGGTGACCCATCCTCACAGCACTCCATGTGCTGGGAGCTGCTGTGGCTCTGTCCTGGGAAGCTCTGGTGCCCTGTCCTCACAGGATGAGTCTTTGCTTGCTGAGTGGTAAATCCCGGGCACGTATGCTTGGTAACGCTAAGATCGGGGATGTTTTAGGCTTTCAGAGAGAGGTTTTAATGGTGGTGGCTCATGTAGTAGTGAAACACAAAGTGTTTATGGAAGAGGATGAAATGGCTGGATTTTAGTAAGAGAATGACAGGATTTCAGTGGAGAGCCTTTAAGAGCCGTGCCCTGCTGCTCCTGCTGGTTTTGTTCATTACAGTGCAAGTCAAACCAATGGGATCAATGGGTTCCAAAATCAAAGCAGCAGAAGGGTGGAGAAAAGTAAGGCATTGTTTGATAAGGATAGAAGTTATGTGTGGACACAGCCAAGAGGAAATGGAAATGTAGCTCATCCAACTACTCATAAATTTTACATACATTTGGTGCCAGCTGGTTTCAGAGGGATTTTTGAGTGCTAGTGCATATCAAATATCAGGTCCATTTCACATTGTGAAAGGAAGGATAGATGATGAGAGCAAAGGGATGGGTGAGATGAATTCATTAGGGAATGGTCACACGGAAACAGTGATACCGTGGTTTATTATTGAAAGGACATGCATCCCTCTGAGTTTTATCCAGGGATAACTTGTACCATGCTCCCTAATTAATGTCTTTAGATTGACTCCCTCTCTTTACTAAGATACGACTGATACGTTCTTTGTTTATCCACCTGAAAGGATTAAACAAGGCATGTACAAGAAGAACAAATCTTTATTAGGATTTGATACAAAAAACCTTTTCTGAAGCACGATTGCAGCACAGCAATTTTAATTAGTTTTCACAAATGCTTCTAATTAACACACACAGTGTTTGCTTTTTAGCTACCGAGAAGATTCAGTCACATAGCAAATAAAACAAGGAACCCTTGACTTAAGCTTTCATGTGCAGCTTAGCAAAAAAGACTGAGAGTAACTTCTTGCTACGAGTTGGTAGTCTTTTTGCTTTTCAGAAAGTTATTTGCTTTTGCTGTATGTTTGGGGTTTTTGTTCTTCTGGTTGGTAATAAAAAAATTTAAAAAAACACCTACCATGTTTTTCAAAGAGATGTTAGGAAACCTACGGGCTCACTGTATTTTAATCACTCTGATTTGTCTGTGGTGAAAGACAGGAACATTGACTAGTGTCCAATTTGTAGGATTTGAACTGTGACCACTTTTTGTTTGCCTCTTCAGGCATTTTGTCTTCTTATGTTTATGGCATTTACTGGAGCTACTTATTTTCCTGGTTTGAGTTCCCTAATTGGAAATGCAGCATGTGGTTCAGGTTCTTCACATGAGCTGCAATTGTAGCTCAGGTAGCAAACCCTGCCAGTGCCTTTGACAACAGCTTTGCAAGCTCTTCTGAGGAATCTATAAAACCCTCAGGTGGAAATACTGTGCAGAATGCAAGTAGCCACATTTGATTTTTTGTTTATGTCAGACTCCTCTGTGGAAAACGCTGGATTATCCATGTGGTACTGCTATGGTGCAAAAATGTTAGTTCTTAACATAATTCATTAAAATAACATTAATTTTTATTGTTTCCATAAGCAGAACCTTGCTTTAAGCATAATTATATATATGGATTATATATACAGAAAATATAAGGAAGAAATTAATTACTCTTTGTTTAGGCCACTCAACACTTTCAGTGTCTGTAGGATTGTGGTGTTTGCTATGTAGGGTATAATTTACACCTTTTTAACTTAACATATGACGGGTTTAGAAGGTGGGGGTGATGTGAGAGCCTTGGAGGTGGAAGGACCACCCGCCTCAAGTGGTGGAATAAATATTCCTCTGTGGAATAAATGCTGCTCAGGATTTGTAAGGTTGGAATACTAATTACAGCTCTGAGTTTAGTACCTATGGGAGCAACCTCCTCCTGTGACATAAGAATATAGTTGTATAAACCCTGTGAGGTTAGCTGAGATGAATGCTATGTAGGAAAATGAGATCATTACCCAGGCCAAAGTTGTCTTCAGTGCAACATATTGCAGAATGCAGACAAGGTAGAAATTTAATGTCCATAGATGGAGAGAATTTAATCATGGAATTTCATTACAAATTTAGCTGTTCAGGAAGAGTTCTTTGGAAGATGCTGAAGGGTTTAAATCTGAGAAGTCAGGCAGTACCTATTCTGAAAAATGTGGATATACTGCAAATCAAATAGCAAATCATTGCAAATAAAAATCCAGTCCAAGGAAATTAGCTGGTATTCATGCAAAATCATTATTCACAGTGAAAGGTCAAATGGGATACTGGAAGAATTGGATAGGAAGTAGTTTGAAGCCTTTGGATGTCTATAATAAATGGAGTCTGGTAGGTTTTCTGCAAAGCTACAGACTACAGCACGGCTGGCTAAATAAGATACAGGCAGTACTTAATGCTAACAGTCCTTCATAGAAAGATGTCCTGGAAAAAAACATAAAATCCCCAAGTAATATTTTATGTAAATGTCAGGATTCAGAATTATAGTGTGTATAAAAATAATAATGTCAGTAAAAATTAAGCTGGGAATTCATTTAAATTTGCTGCATTTATTGAGAAAATGAAGCTATTTGAAAAATGTGTTGGGGGAGGGCCTGGATACAAATGCCCATGTGCATAGTTTTCCACATGAACAATCGGTTTCATACATCATGAGTTGTTCTTAATGGGCAGTGACTGATGGGTCCCAAGAGTGTCTCTGCTTTGACCACAGGTGTTCAAGCCTTGCTTCAGAAGGTAAATTTTGAATTAAAGGGCTAGAATTAAATGACAAAAAAAAAGAAAAAATATGAGAAAGGAAAGAAACGGAATTTATTGTAAATTCTGCCAGAACAAAAATGTTGAACAAACCTGGTGTAATATATCTAAATATTAGCAGGAGGCACTGTAATTCAAGAATATTCTCCTCAACTCTTGTTTGCCTAATGAAAAAAAGATTAAGTAAGGAGCTTTTAAAATGTTTTTGTTAATTTAGGCATTATCTTCACCTGTGGAACTTTTCTTTAGTGAGATCTCCCGAAATGTGAGGCATTTCAGTGCCCAGGTGGTGTTTTTGGCTCCAGTCAGTTTTCTGTGACCTTTTACCCTCAGCATCCCAGGAGCTGCTGTGCCTGGCAGTGCCGGGTGTCGATGCGTGACCGATCCAGAGGGGATCTGTGGAATGACCTGAGCAATGCCAGGCAGCAGGTCAAGAACTGCTCTGTGTTTCCTGACACTTCCTCAGCCAGCCCAGCCAGCTCTGCTTTTGCTGACAGAAAAGAGAACTTGAACTGGTAGCCCAGCCTGCTTCCTGTAGTCCAGAGCAGGAGATGTCCTTCCCTGGAAGTTCCAGCCATCTGCAGAGTACAGCAGAAGCCTGGAGCAGCTCAATCACCTCAGCCTCCAGCTGCTCACTTGGGTCTAAATCCAGGGGCAAGTGCTGGAGCTGGTGGGATTCTCTCTTACTTCAGCACGGTGAAAATACACATTTACTGCTTATAGTGTAAATTTGTAAAATATTGACACTAGTGCCAGTTCCTTCTAGGGAGCAGCAAAGGCAAGGCTGGTGTGTGCTCTTGTGTGTGCATGTTTTATGCAGGCAAGGTTTCCACCCTGCTGGGAGGCATACTAATAGCCAGATTAACATACTCTAGTTTTAAAATAACATACTCCCAATTAAGCAGGATTTAACCAAATCTTTCCCAGACTGCAATAGGATGCTAATAGCAGTGCTGTTCCTGTGTTGTGAATTGAAAAGGTATGATGAATTTTACTTCAAATTACTGCCTGGGTTATTTTTAACACCTAGCCTTTTTTTTTTTTTTTTCTTTCTGAAAACATGAGGAATGCTGCTGCTGTCCCTCACATGTTTCTGATGCAAAAAGGCAGGGCATGAACAACAGTTGTAATACAAGAATTAACTTCCAAACCTTTCTTTAAACATAATGGATCGATTGTGGTTAGGTGCCCACAGAGAAATTTTCTGTAATAACTGATGAAAGGCTTGGAATAATTTGTTACGTGCTGATATATTTAATCTAAAGATAAAAATTCTATGGTATTGTGTTCTCTCAAGACTTGCAGTTCAGGATTTTTAGGAAGCAGTGGATGATACAGTAGTATAATAAGCAGTTTTCTTGGAGATCATATGTGCTGAATTTAGAGATTTTCTACAGCTACCAAATGGCACGGTCCCAACACTGTGTTATTCCTAAGGAGTAAGCAAATATGCTGGGAAAGAAGCAAGCCAGAATTTGTTTCTTTAATTTGAGAATGTTCATAGTTGATTCTTCCAAAAAAACAGTTTCTGTTTTTAGATGGAAGCAAACCCTGTGGCTCTTACGGTATTCAAACCAAATCATTTCTGATTTGAATGGGGGCTTTACAGGCATAAAAACTATTTGGATTTGGTTCATACTTTAGAAAGTTTCAAGAATGAGCAGTTTTAACTTCCAAGTTCTTCAAAATGATGTGAATTAAAAGCCATGACTTATGTAGTACAGTAGCTGCCTCCCAGGTTGTCCCAAATGAACTTGTCAGTGTTGCTGAGGTGCCATCCCTCAGAGGGTTGTAGTGGAAGTGCACTTTGAAGGCTGCTCTTTGCTTGCTTCCTAGGGGAAGGGGTAGGTCCTGCTCCTTCCCTTTATGCCAGGTGAGCAGGATTTGAGGGCTGTGCAAGGTAATAAATTGTGTTTGGCACAATTTTTCAAGACTGTGATAAAATAAGAGCATATGTGAGAGCTGACTTTTATGAGTGGTGGTTTTAACTTGCACTTCCAGTGATATCATACGTGATGTTGCCTTTGGGCTCCAGATATACAACAGTGTTTTCTGAGAAGTTCTCATTGACTTCAGTGACTCCAGTATTTCACATGTAAAATTTTTACCTGCAAGGGGTATTACTCTGATCCACTCTGTTTGTATTGCCAGAGATGTATTAGCCATTAGAATAACAAACAAAAATTGCTCATATTGGGATTATTGGCTTTTATTTTTATTCTGAGAAACATCTTGTGTGACTGCAGCTCTGCTGATATAAAAACAAGTGTTTTTTGTGAACTAATCCCATCTGCTGAAAAGAGCCCTCCTGCCCAGGCAGGCTATATTCTTCCCTGGTGGATTGGGTGCTGTATTGCTGTTGCTGTATGAATTGCATTCTTCTGCAAGTTGCCTTTGAAAGGAGAAGATAATAGCAGGTCACACACAACAAGATCCAGGTAGCCAAAAAGTCAATCTTTCTGCCTTGGAATATGGACAGAACTGTTTGCATCTGATGTGTAGGAATTGTCTGGTACAGTAAGAGTCATTCAATCAAAATCAGAAGTTACCAAAGGTAACTCTATATGTGGGCAAGGTAAAAGAAAAAGGCGCTCTGAAATACTGTTATTGCTGTCCTGACCCTCGAGGATGCTTTCATAGTATCATCAGGCTTTGTGCATGTTGGTTTGCTCCCAGGGAAGGGATTCTATGCAACAAATACAAAGTTAGGTTGTAATTTCTGATATCAAGTAAGATTTTAATAAAAATCAACATGGCATGCAAGGCTAAGTCCTATTTATTAAATTCAAAATCTGTCTTTTAATGCTCTGTGCCATTCTTTTAAATAACTATTTACAGTGAGAGTTACTTCATATTGTTTACTTGGACCTGCTTTGAGTCAAGGATTGGATTGCAGAGGTCCCCTTCCAAAAAGTATTCTGTGATTGCTTTCTGTTTCCTGTTCCTTTCATAGTCCTATTCTCAGCTGTTAGAGAGAGGTTTGATCCTGACAGGAATATTAGCAGCTCTGTTCCATACAGTTCTAACTATTTGCATATTCCATTTTTAATGTAACTTATGTGACTAATTTCCTCAGAATCTGCTCCAGAAATAAAGTAGTTACACTTGGACTATTGTTTTTTAATTGGCAGGGTTTTTTTTTCTTTATGAATCTGTTATCATAGCATGAAGTGCCATGCTGTTTCTTGGAGTCATGATTATTTATCAGGTTTACAGTACAGTGAGCAGCTTGCTGCATCTTATGGTTATGAAAGTACAGAGGTTTCTAATGTGCTCTTTAGATTGTATTTTTCTTGATTTATACAATCTGATCTGGCTCTGTTCAGGCATTTAGTTTCCTTCCTGAATAGTGATTTTTCCACTCACATCCAAGAAATAGATTAGAATTAAATGCTACATGTTCAAAAAAAAAAAAAAAGTGCCACTTGGATTACTGGAAACAGCTGGGACTAGAATGCATTTCTCAAGCACTTCTTTTAACTTTTAAAGGTCATTTTACAGATGAATTCAGGAACACCAAGGAATGAAATGATGAACTCAGAATTTTGTCTGAGGTTATTCCAGCAGTGTATCATATCACTGTGTCAGCTCTAATGCATGTTCTTGGTGCTCATTATGCCTCTCACTCTACGGCCCCTTTCTAAATCTATTGTGCCCAAATAAACATCAGAAGTGGTTTTTGCATCAGATGTGATACAAATATCTGATTTCAGCAATAGTGCTTATTCCTGCCCTCATTGTTGTGATCACATTATTGTAGCCATGATCCATCCAATAACAGCCCCAAATGGGAAGCAGTCCTGCACTGAAAGCTGGAGTGGGACAGTGTTCCTGCTGAGATTAACTCCAGCATCCAGTAATCTGTACATTGAGTGGAACCATTAAGTTTATATAATTAACTCTGTATTTAAAGACACTTTGAAATTTGAGCACCTTTCTAGGATTCTAGGTATGGCCCTGAAGAGGTGCATGGCAGCCTCCATCCCTCTGGTGTCTGTGTGGCAGCTGGTGGCAGTGCTTGGAAAGTCCCTGTCCCATGTTTAGCTGTGTTTGCATGTTCCACACGTGCACACCTGACTGGCAGTCTAAGAACAGACATTTTGTGCCTTTTTATTAGTCCTGCCTTGCCTCTTAAAGAGCTGGAATGTTCACCTGAGAGTTTGTTTTCTTTTCCTCTCTAAATATTAACTCTTCCCTTTAGTAAGCTGTGCTCTGTACTCCGAGATAAGCGTGCGAGTCTCCTGTTACCAGTGGGAAGGAAGGGTAGAGTTCAGTTCCTTTGGTGCAATGCACTTCTGTTGACATTTGCAAGATCCCAGGTATCAGCTGCCTCTTAATCCTGACACAGTGATGTGGAAGAGCCCTTGAATCTGCTCTGAACCAGAGTTCTTGGGGCTCCATATGGGCCACGGCTCAAAATGCAGAATCACAGCCTCAGGGGAATCATGTGGTGATAATGTGCAGCCCTGGGATTTAGGAGATCCAGGTTCTATCCCTCCCCTTCTGCAACTTCTGGTGTGACCTTGCAGATTCATCTGGCATCTTAATTTATGTCTCTGTCTTGAAAAGTGTTGGGAGACTGCTGCTAGAATGTGGGCTCAGTGATCCTTAAGATGGGATGTACCTTACATGAATTGAGTGCTGTCATCAAACATTACTCAATAAATAATAGAAGGGAAGTAAAAGGGATTTACAGCCCTTATAATAAAGTCATTACCACAAAAGATTAGTAGTAACAAAAAATAACAGCTGTAATATTTCTTTCTTCAGTATCCCCCTCCTCCATAACAGAGGGTTGACCCGTCAGAGTTTCCAAAAGATAATTTTTGTAGTTCTTTCCATACTTTTGGGATTTATTAAGACACAGCAATATTTCTATGTAGGACTTAACGATGTGAAGTGTGGTATCCCATTTTCATAGCTGGGATCAGAAAGAGACATCATTTAGAAAAAAACCAAAATGAACCTATGTAGGGAACGTGTCTGCTAGATGGCTCAAGGAAGAGTTGCTGGCACAGATTTCTTCTGCAAAGCCTGTTTTTTTTGTTGGAAGCTGTTAAACTGCTGTTTGGAAGTGGGTTTATTTGCTGTATGTTGTCCTTTTGCTGTAGGATTCCCAGGACCTTACACAAGGATTCAGTGAAATGCCCACCTGAGCTCCTTCCGTGCATAGAGAAGATGTTTGTGAAGGAGCTGAGAATGGATCAAAGCAGCCCCTGTCGAACCCCTGGAAAACTTCCCACTTCTCTGTATAGATGCTCCTGGGCAGTTGAAAGAATGTGTGTGTGTAGGGGGTGAGAGGGGAAATGCATTTCTTTTCCTGCCTTTATTGTGGGAGAAGGGTGCTGTTCTTGTGCTAGAGTAAAGGAAAACTTGGCTTGTAGTTCAAAATCTGAGCTGGAATGGGTTGCTGTAGGCAATTTATCTTAATAGACCTGAGGAGGTCTGACAGCAGCTGGGACTTTGGTTTGCTGAATGCAAAGGTTGTGACTGTGAAAGTTCATTACACTCTCTATCTTTACATGTGGATAGCCTGAACTTCTGAGATTAGACTATGCATCTCTGTCAACAGTACAAGTTAGGTATGGGAGTGGAGGAGAAGAACTCCACTGCTTTTTTGTTTTTGAGGTCTGTCCAGATCAATTCCTTCCATCACGTTGGTAATTTCCCCTGGGTGGTTTATCTATTACCAGATAACACAGGGTTATTAAATACGTGTGCACAGCAGGCCCTCCTTATCTGCTTGTGCATTGTTGCCCTCTGTTGCAGACATTCTCTATACACATGTGCATTACAAATGACATGCCTCTATCTGGTTATAAATATTTTCCATTTGGAATTATCTGCTTCTGCTACAGAGATGAGAGGTGATCACTTGAGCATGAAAGATAAGGGACCAGAGGTAAGAAAAATAAAAATGATGAAGCACTGAGCTGCATACGAAATAAGTGACATAATCCACATATCCTATTAGATAAAGTGCAGCAAAACAGGTTCTGTTCTATGCCTAGCTGCTGCCATGAATTCAGGTTATTACATGAATTCAGGTTGGTTGCCTACAGAGGGACTGAGGGGGAAGAGAGGAAGGGTTTTGCAGCAAACCTGTTCTAACAGGCTTTCTTAATTTGCCAGAAATTAAGTTAACGATGTTAATACATGTTAAAATTGTTAAAATTGGAAAAGCAGCTCTTCCTGTTCCTAAGACTTAGAGCCAAAAATAATCAGGTAAAGAAGATGGAAAAATCTTGGTTTAAAATTAATTGGTTTGTGTGAATTCTGTCTTTTTGCCAGTTGACTGTTCTTTCATGAAGAAGCAGGATGTACCTGATGAGACAGATGTTCCAATGTGGCAGCAGCCCTCGTGGTGAAAGGCTGTTTTGCCTTCCTGCAGGGCAGTGGATCCCATTCTGACCTGCTGCACAGGGAGCTCAGGAAGGCGCTGGGATCCTTGCCAGAAGCAAGCTGGCCAGTGGTCTCTTGGCTCCAAACCCAGGCATAAGCTCCTGCTCTGTTCTTGCAGCTGCTGTAATGATTTGCCTTTAAAAGTGTCCTTTATGATCCAAGAAAATATCCAACACTTTTCTTTACCTGGGGAGACCAGAGTGTGCCTTCTAGGCAGCTCAGTGAACACACAGAGATAAAATAATGAATTGGCATTGTACCAAGGATTTTACCAATGATTTTACCCCTTTCATATAATGTGTCAACCCACAGTTTCTGGCACAAGGAGGCCAATTGTTAAGTTAAACCCCATTCATTCTGTATCGAAAAGTTATTCTTTCCCTTCACAGCAAAAGAAGCCATGTTTGTGCCAAGGTAGAGGGACATGATAATCCCTGGGCCTTGGACATGGAAGTAAATATTTCCCTAAAGCTAAAAGCACAAGGTTTGCAGAGATGGCAGTAACATGCAGCATGTATTGCTGGGCTGAAGTCAGCAGGGGCTCTTGGGGTTTAGAAAATGTAGAGTGTTATTTTATTTATATATTTGTTACCTTAGCTCTCTTGGCAAACTTACAGCTAAGAAAAAGGTCAGTGAAATGCATGTCTCAGCCAAGCATAGTGTGGGACTTCATAAATGTAGCTGTTCTGAGATGCGAGTTCATTTAAACACTCAGAGTAGGAGTATGTTAAAGCATGGAAGTTACTGAAGAGAGCCTTAATTGGCTCTTTCTTAAGCTCCTTCTGCATGACTGTGAGGCAGTAATTTGTTGTTTATGACAACACTGTATCAATTGCTTTGAAATTTGAAGTCTGTGAACAGACCCACAGCTGCTGTAGGACACTGGTGTAAGGGCCTAAGGCACCTGACATCACTGAGCACTGAGCCTGGGCACTTCTCAATTTAGGGAGGACAGAGGCTTACAAAAGGTAGCCCACTTCATGGAAATGGATGAAGAGCATGATCTGTAGATGGTTTTCCTTTTGAGAAAGTGGGTGGCTGATGCCTTCTGACTCCTCCTGCTCCTTGCTCCATCCTGTCCTGCTCCTGCTGTTTCCTAAGAAGCCAAAGTTGTGTGAATTCTTCAGCACTGCTTTGTCATAGTGAGTAGGGCAACTTGACAAACAAAATCTTTGTCAATTTGTTAAAAACAAACAAACAACCTCTTAGAAGTGTTTGAACTTAATTATGTTAATATTAAACATAATTATGGCACGCTAATTATGTTTTCTACATTTGTGAGGAGAGTTGTGCTGTGCTCTCCAGACATCTGTACCATGAGACAGGTGGTAGAGTGCAACATTTCCAAGTGCCATTTTCCCATTCCATATATGGCTGCTCTTTCATTCCAATTGCAGATCCTCATTCAGCTTAGTCAAATTGAGTCCTTATTTGAGAGATTCTGCGCTGAAAGGCAAATGCATCTATCTTTATAAGCCTGTTCGTTTCTATAATTAGACACTGAATCAACAGTGTATTGAAGATGACACATTTGCTTATTCCCTGTCTTCTCCCTATGGTGGCATAAAGCAGTGAAGCACAATAATTAATGAAAAAGACTGTTTATTATTCAGGCAACATATCTTGAAGTGGGGAAAAAAAATGAACATGGGTTAAAATGATATTGCTGAAGACCATCAGTGCCACAGCAAAGTGTATGAATAGTTCTGGGGGGAGAGTCCCATCATTCAGGCCAGTTGGGCTGGGTGTTCTAAAACTGTCAAATACAATTGAACTCAGATTTCTCATGTAAAACTCAGGAAGACGTGGAATGCATGGGGAAAAAACTGACTCAACTATTTTGCTAGGGCGTCTTTAAAGTTCTTTCTGAAATTGTGACTTTTTAAGCTTCATTAACATGTCTTCTCTGTCCGGTGGCTGAATGAAAATGATACATTTTTTTCACAGCCTTATCTTTTCTTGTGGGAGAATCTGCCCGGTAGGTTTTGTAAGACAAAGGGTGCACATAATGCTCTGCTCAGCACTCTGCCTTTGCAAAGCAAAGCTGATCTGTTTTAAATAACAAAGGCCAGAAAGTGCCTGGCTGCAAAATACTGCTCTGTCTGCTATGGACATGCCACAGAGTCAGTCACTGCTTGTGGGCAGGTGTTGAACATTAGGTAAAAAGCAGCAGTTTCCTCCATCTCCTGAGGTGATCCCGAAGCCCAGGGGATGGTTCCTCCATCCTGACTGACCACAGTTAAGCCTCCAAGGTTCCCCTGAGATGCTCTCAGGCCATTCGCTTCATTTGCACAGAGCTGCAGTGTACCCAGAAAATCAGAATCGTGCACTGCCTAGTAAATGTCACAGCTCTAATGTGCAGCTGAAGTCATGCTGGTGGCAAGGCAAGGTTTGGGTTCTGTTCCATTTCCAGCTGTTTCCATGCTACACCTAGCTATAAAATAGATTTGGTGTTTACTCAAGTTTCTAAAGTCAGTCCACATTAGGAAAAGTATAAGAGAGGAGTAAGAATAGCCCATTTACTGAAATGGAGTGATTGAGAGAACACTGACTCTATCAAGGCTACTGATTTTCGAGTCCTTGATTAGAGCCTGCTTTCCTTTCACATGCTTTATCCTCGGTGGTGATGCTGCATTGCTGTGGCAAATAAAGCTACGTGGTATTGCAAAGCTGGGAGCAGCCACTTACACCCAGAACAAAGCTTTGATCTTCATGTTTTGCTATTCACCCTCCACAGTGTTGCATTTCGGGAATAGAGAATGGGTTTGTACTATTTTTAGGTGCATAGAATTACAGTAACATAAATGTCTTCTTTTTAATTTAACGTGCTGTTACCTAGTGGTTGTTTTGATAGTTCTGTGCTTGCTACAAATCTCTGTGTTTGGGGACGAGCAATAAGAACGTATGGTTTGGCACAAGCATGATAGAAATTAACGTGGGTTTTTTTTTTACTTTATAAAGGAGAAAAAGTGTATTGATCAATAAGCAGCAAGTCTAATACAAAATAGAATAGTGCTCTATGCTATGTGTGTAAGTGGCTCATGCTGTTTATTCCACGTGACGCAGTCACAAACAAATTGAATAGATACTGGCAATGTAATGTCGAAAATTCTGGGAATATATCCAATCAATTCCTGAAATATTGCTGCAGTTTAAATACTCTCATGGACATGATCAGCAGACTATTTCTTTTTAATTCTTGTTTTTATGAAACCTGTAAGTATCAGCACTTTTCTGTGGTATTCTCTCATTTCATGCAAAGTTCTTTGACAAAAAGGTACGTGGCATGCACAGTGCTGCAAGGCCTGTGGAACCAGCTGCATCACACCTGGTGGCTATCTAAGGGTCATTACAAACAGGGATGAATTTAAGGAGTCTTTGTACTTGATCAGCTGTGTTCCTCTTTGTCAGCTCAAGAGAGGACACACCCACCTCCTTTCTAAGGATGAACGTTTTACGCGGCTCATAAAGTGTGCTTACTTTTAATTTTCTGTGGCATTAACCATTCTAGTGTGCCCGTTGTCCAGAGCTGTTTGAGTTGAGCAGTTCCCAGAGTGGACGGCTGATGGTTTGAGAAGCTACCTGGGCTCAATGCAGGACACCCCAAAAATCACGTAAGAATGTGCCTGAGAGCCTTGTCCAGACACTTCCTGAACTCAGGCTTGGTGCTGTGGCCACTCCCCTGGGGAACCTGTTCCTCAGGAGAAGTTATGTGGCTTGCTCAAGTTGTCACAGAAAGGACTGGTCAGCATTGAGCTTTGAATGCAGATTTTTAGTGCATTATTAGCCACAGGAGCATCATTCTGCATCACAGCAAAGGCATTCCTGGATTTGTGGGGAGATTCAGAATAAAGGGAGCCTAATGTCACAAAGGGAATTCTGAGTGATACCATAATGTAAATAGAACATAGGAATGCTAATAAAGAATAGTGAACAGTGCTTTCAGTTAATAATGATAGTGAACTCAGTATTTCAACTCCACATACAGTATTTTCTCATGCAGTGGTCTTTAAACCAGAGATATAATAGCTGTTGATCTAAGACGTATTATATTTTAATTAAGAATTATTCTCCTCCAGAGCTTTTACTGCTCTTCATTCTAAGAGCAAAAGTCATGGAACTTTTTAGTCAAGACAGAAACCAGTTGTCAAAGTTAAGAAAGAAAAATGGAAAGAGGAAAAAATAATTAATTTTATTTTTACTTCTCTTTCTTGTCTTGAAATACTGGTAGAGAAGGTTCATGGACAATACTTGAGCTTTTTTTTTTTTTTCTGTAAATATAAGACAGGTATCTTGTTTATTTTTACTGTAATATAATATGCTCTTACATAGCTATGGTACTTCATTTTGTAGCATGTTAGTATTAAACAGTGCCAGGATTCTGTTAGTCGTGTAGGCTAAATAGTTATATCTGAAATTTTTTTTATTGCTATATAATTCATGATCCTTCTCCTTTTAGACTGACTACTTGAGATTTCTTAGCAGCTGTGTGAAGGCTACTCCTGTTTTGCTGAAAGAACAGATTTTTACATCTTGTTGAGCTGACACTTCTCCCTAACACCTGATTCTTTCCCTCCTCCAGAGGAGCTCAAGGAGAAGCTGCAGAAGTACGTTGATGAAGTGAATGCCCACAAGCCTGGTTTCATCAAGGTTGTCCGGCACAGCAGGCAGGAGGGGCTGATCCGCTCCCGGGTCAGCGGCTGGAGAGCGGCCACAGCGCCCGTCGTCGCTCTCTTCGATGCCCACGTGGAGTTCAACGTGGGATGGTATGTGCCTCCTTCGGTTTTTCTGACCCAGGAACCTTTTCCAAGCGCTGGTGTTAACTTACTGACTGGCATTTCTCTTGCATGTAGAGGGTGAGTTAGCATTCGGGGCTTTTTAATGGAGATTCAGACATAATCATGGACACGGGCATGAAAAATGTGTTTGTGCTGTGTAACATGGTCTAGATCCATTTTTATGGTTTGAGTTATCTGCTGATCTAATTACACTGTATTTAAATTATATTTAAAAACTGCACATGAAAAACCTCCTCTACTAGCATAGCCCTTTTCCCATGAGGGCGAATGTATCTTCTTTTCATTAAAAATGTTATGTTTCTTTTATGTGCTGCAGTGTAAACAAAGAGATGTTATTTTGGCCACTCTGCAAGAGTAAACATAACTAAAATAATGTATTTTAACTTGTTTAGTCTGGATTTAATATCTCCCTTGCTTCTTAAGTAAAAATGATGGTAAAAAGGCAGGAGCTTCTGTCCTTAGGATAGATCTATTATTAACTCTGATCTCGATGTCCTTGATAATGCCGAGAGCCTGAAGTTATCACCACTTGGTAGCAAGGGTATAAATGCTCTATGATATGCAGATGCTCATTTCTTCCATCCACCAGCTCAAATCAAGGTTAACAACAGGGCATCCTGGAGAATATATTGCAGTGTGTTATTTTGGGACAAATCCTGCACTGTCGAAACTCCATCTCAAAGCAGAGAGGTCTGTGAATGGGGAAGAGCTTTAGACTTTGCTCTTTCTGAAAAATACAGCATAAGCGGCTGTTTATTTGGTGGGTGAACTAAATGATCTTTAAAGGCTCTTTCCAACCCAAACTATTCTACAGTTCCCATCAGTGCCATGCTTTTATCGATGTAATCTTAATTTTTTAAATTAAAAAGTATTTATTTATTATTACTTATTATTTAATTTTATTTTTTTTTTTTAGGGCTGAACCAGTGCTCACCAGGATAAAAGAAAACAGAAAAAGAGTCATTTCTCCATCATTTGATAACATTAAGTATGACAATTTTGAAATAGAGGAGTATCCCCTCTCAGCACAGGGGTTTGACTGGGAGCTGTGGTGCCGATATCTGAACCCTCCTAAGTCCTGGTGGAAGCTGGAGAACACAACTGCTCCGATAAGGTAACAGTGGCCTAAATGAGAGTGTCACTGGCAGTGCCCTCCTAGGTATGGCAGGGACTGATAGGTTTTACTGACTGTTAAGTCGAAGTACTTCAATGTCCTTGAGCTGTCCTCTTCAGCTTTGTCCTTGACCACTACGCAGTCCTCAAAAAAACTCTTGTTTTCAGTAGATCTTTTTAAAGGGTTTTAAAGGAAACTCTTGTTTTCAGTAGATCTTTTTAAAGGTTTTTAAAGGAAACTCTTGTTTTAAGTAGATCTTTTTAAATAGGTTTCCTGCTAAGTGGACTGGTAGGCAGGGCTTTCTCCAAATGTCTTGCCTGCTAATTTAGTGCTAATGGGTGAGAAATGGAATTGTCTTTGCAGATGCATTATGTAAATGGAGCTGATCTGACAGCTGTACTCTGTGTGATGCTATCACACGGCTTTACAGCTGTGCTGTGTTCTAGGAGTTAATGTTTGATCACTGACACCGTGTGAGCAAAGGGTGCATTGGATCCTTGCTTTGGGACAATCTGGGTCTGTACTTTCTTACCGTGTCTAGAGTGTTGTTAGGCTGGTTCAGAACAATACCTTTGTCTTGGGGAGGGGAGGAGTTTCCTCTGAACCCACTCAGCAACTCTGCTGAAATTCCAGGCCTTTCTTGTAGATATGTATTCATACCAAGGAGGCCACTGGTACCTGTGCTCTAGCTCCCAGCAGAAAGAAAGTGTGAGCACTGTTTTCACCAGCTGAAAAGCAGAATCTCAAATAGCACTTGCAGCTGTTTTTCATCCCATAGCTCTGTCTTTACAGGCAGGCACTTTTCTCAAGTTCTGTCAGCTAAGCACACTCTGAACTGCACTGACCCATGAACAGGACCTAGAATTGGAAAGTAGGAGATGAAAATTAACAGGTTTGCCAGAGACAAGTGTAAAAAGGGGTGATAATTTCCACATCATTAGAAATAGTTATTGGTCCTAATGAACTCTGTTAATGCTATAAGAACATTTCTCTGAAGACAGGCTGAGAGAGTTGGGGTTGTTCAGCCTGGAGAAGAAAAGGCTCCAGGAGATTTATAGCACCTTCCAGTACCTAAAGGGTAGTTCCAAAAAAGCTGGTAGGGGACAAAATAGGTAGTGGTAAATGGGAATGGCTTTAAACTGACAGAGAGCAGGGTTAGATTAGATATTAGGCAGAAATTCTTTACTGTGAGAGTGGTGAGGCCCTGGAACAGGTTGTCCAGGGTAATTGTGGATGCCCCATCCCTGGAAATGTTTAAGGCCAGGCTGGATGGGGGTCTGACCCCCCTGATCTATTTGAAGATGTGCCTGCCCATGGCTGTGGTTTGGAATGAGATGATCTTTAAAGACCCTTCCAGCCCAAGCCATTCTATGATCCTGTGATTAATTATATAGATTAATTTTTATGATGACTTTTAAAATTAAAAGTATTTAAACACAGAATAAGGAGCAAATCTACTATTCCTTTTTACCCCCAAACTCTGTTCTAGATGAGGGCCAGGGAGTGAGTGTCCTTTATGAATACTGGATGTTCAGGTTTGTGCCCTAGCCCTTTCCCTGGCACAGTTTTTTAATTCAGTGCAATATGCTGCATGTGTGTGTAGGATAATTAAAATAAACACAGCAACAAACAGAGCCATGTGTGTTGATGGATGTTTTCTATCATGCCTCCACTATGCTTTTTAGAATTATAGCAGAGGGAAGCAGGTGCTCTGAGAAATACTTAAAAACAACAACAAAAGCAAAAGTACTTTATCATAAGAAGCATAACTTTTGTATTGATGTTAACTACTATTTTACTCATTAATAAATACATCAGAAACAGTCTTCCATTGTTATAAAATGGGTACTATAGCACTTAGAGGCATTAATATATAGAATTTTGTAGAATTGTACAATTTGTGATTAAGACAGCCTATAATCTGTTTGAAAGCAGATGTGTACACTAGGTGTAGCTTGAGTGTTCTCAATGAAAGCAGGGTATTTTCCCCTGTACTGGTAATTAATATCCTGTCATTACCAGAGTGCCTGATACCAGCCTAGTAATCAGAAAAGACATTTTTATTTCTTGCCATTGTGGATTATAAGGTAGGAGAAAAATGAAGAGGCTAAATGATTCTGTATCCTTCTCCACTGCATCTCATGAAGGTAAAATTGTACCCTATCTGGCTGAACTCTTAGCTTATTAAAATTGGATCTGTATGGTAAAAATTGGTTTGTTCAGACCATGACTAAATAGAGCTTACTGATCCAGTAAAGACATGTGACGTGTTTAAATTTGGCTCAGGACAATGGACTAATGTTACACTATGCTGGTAAAGGCAGACTTCTCTTGATTCTGTATTTAAAAACCCTATCTGGATGGTCCTGTTCAAGAAACAATCTCTTTTTTTACATAAGATTACAGACACAAGGTTTTTTACCTCATGCTGAACCTGGCTTCTGGCTAAATACACAGAACTGTGCATGAGTGGGTATCATTTGCAATTATCACAGACAAGAGACTTGAGGACTTAGCAAGGACAGAGACTACACTGCCTGGTGCCTCAGAAACAAAGCTGGGGCTCCTGGATCTTGCACTGTTAGCACTGAAATCCTACCTGCTCTGGTGAATATGTATGTCCAATAATTTGACTCTATTTTCCTTCAATAGTGCTTATTTCACTTTAGAATTAAGAACATTAGAAGGCAAGGCTAAATTAATCTGTTGGAGAAATACATCCTTAAGAATCTGTTTTGCTGCACCATTTTATCCAGCAATTATAAATATAATGCATAATAAAATTCTTCATAATTTATCTGCTAATTTTGGTTGCTGCTGGTTTATTCTTCCAGAAGTCCTGCATTGATTGGATGCTTCATAGTAGATAGAGAATACTTCCAAGAGATTGGATTACTGGATGAAGGCATGGAAGTATATGGAGGAGAGAACGTGGAGCTTGGAATCAGGGTAAGGAAAATAATTAGCCAATACTGGTGGCTTACATTTAAAATACAGCTTGCTTCTTATTGCAGGGGGAAAGCAGTCAAAAACATATGGATGATGGCCTGAAAAGAAGATCCATGGCTCTGCAGACATGTAATATTTGACAAGAGAGGGGAAAAAAGAGCAAAACCTCTCTTTACAGAACTTAATCTGGGACAAGGATAGCAGTACAGAATTTAGGATTGTTCTTTCATTCAGGTAACAGTGCTAGAATTTTACAGAGTTGATAGCTAAAACTCCCTGCTTACCCGTGATCCCTGACTCAATAAGGAGGATGGTTTCTCACAGGTGTGATGGGAAAAGCCTTTCAAGATTACTTGGTTTATTTAAATCACAAAAATCACTGTGGAGCAAAGTGCAATACAGAAGCATTTATGCTGCCTTGCAGAGGGAAGGGAATTAAGATATTCACAAAGTGCATAAGTGCACATATTTTCTTTTTCCATCGTACGCTCTTCACCTGTTTACTATAGTGCAGCATTGTGTGTGATTTGTGTATTTCTTTCTGTATTTCTTCACAGCTAAATACCTTTCTGAAAATACAATGCTGTTCTCTTTGAGAATCTCAGGTTTTTGATAAGAGAGGAAATCTTAGGTAGATAATGGTAATGAAAAATGGTGTGGTGTGTTATAATGCTAAATTCTGAATCCCTCTATGAAACGTTAGTGGAAGGTAACATTGTGTTTTGTGCCTTTAGTGGCCAGAATAAAAGCATACTGTTGTACAATAGCAAAAAAAGGAACTTACTGTAAGAATACTGAATTCTCTCCTGAGACTGCAAGATATAATAAAAAATAGTTTTACTTTTGGTTTCTTGAAATTCTTTTTCTTCTGCCTGGCAGAGATAGAGTTATTTCAGCATGAGTGAAGAACAGACCCCCTTTCAGCTACACTAGAGCACTTTTTTCAGCAAAGGGAGCAAGAAATGCAAGATTGCCCCTTTTAATAACACCATTCTTCTCACTGTGAGGGCCAGAGAGCTGCCTTCTGTTTCCCAAAAACTTATTTTGCAGCTCAGTGTTGCGATGAGTTGAAAATTAACGTCACTTTGATTTTTCTGTTCTTTTTTCAACTGACAAAAAACTATTGTTTCCTTGTGAGTGCGAGGAGTTTTCTCTCGGTTTTCATCATGAGATGTACCCGGTTTGGTCTGTGATACTTGGCCTTGCAGGAGCTGATTGTTTATATGTTGATAGACAAGACCAGAGAGACACAAATCTCTGCATAATTGAAAACTTTGGAGTAGACTGGATCACTGGAATAAGGCCTGACACTGCTCTGATTTCCTTATGGCTTTTTGTCTCTCTCCAGGGAAGCAGTGCCTGACCTACATAAAATACTTTCATCTGTAACAGATTGTAGTGTGCAAGGTAGCATAATATATGCTGCCTTATCTGCCTTTATGCTGGCTAGGATCTGTGTTCCTGGCTATATGAAAACAAATTATGGAGCTGTGGTAAACAGATTTTTTTAGCAGTTTATTACCAGCTCTTCTCACAATCCTTAGTGTGTTCAGATCATACAAGGAGGAGACTGAGGGGGAGACCTCATTGTGGTCTTCAACATCCTCACGAGGGGAGGTAGAGGGGCAGGCACTGATAATATAATAATATTAATAATATATACTATAATATATAATATAACATAATACATTAGTATTATATATTAATACTATATATTATATATTATATATTATCTATATAATATATAATACATAATAATAATGATCTTCACTCTGGTGACCAGTGACAGGACTCGAGGGAATGGCCTGAAGTTGTGTCGCAGGGGGTTTGGGTTGGATATCAGAAAAAGGTTTTTCACCCAGAAGGTAGCTGGGCACTGAACATCTCTTAGATTACTTGTGTCACTTTCAACTGTGAGGCTGATGATGAATCACTTAATCAAAATAGTCGTTGTTCTACAAAAACTAAATTATGATTACAGTATTAGTGCAATAAATAATGTTTCCATTTTAAAATGCTGCTCTCCAATCTGTGACTACATATTACTTACTGTGCCTCATCTTTCATTGCTGTTTTCCTTTTTTTGAGAAGTATCTAGATTTTTCTAGTGTTCTGCTGTGTGATAAGCATTATCATGCAGGATAATGGACAAGCAGATCTTATGCATAAGCTTGTTAGAGCAAACATCCAGAGGAACTGGAGAGTTTATTTTTGGACTGCAGAAATAGCAGGAGGTGTTAGGATCATTACAGCTACCTGTTAATCTTAAACGTGGTAAGTAGAACATGGTCCCATGTCCTTGTATTACTGATTCTGTTCCTAAGGATGTAAAACTACTGCAAGCCAAACTACTGTGAGGAGTTAGACCCTGAAAAAATGGAGACTTTTCCCACTATCCTCACCCAGGAGTTATTTTTGTCACCTCATCACCTGCACAAATATCTGGTTATTTGTGTTATATGAATGCAAGAAAATTCCCAACTATTGGAAACTGTATTTGAAGTATCCATTGTCGGTAAACTGTAACAAGCCACAGAAAATAGGACTTTGGAGGATTATTCTCTTGACTCTGAAGAATTTATTTTGCTACCCAGCTCTGTTGGTCTCTGATTTGGAATATTATTTTAACTTCTAAGATTTTTACCCTTGTCTGTAGCTTTGTGAAATAATAAGTATATATTATTAAATAAATATTAATGTAGATCTGTTGCCTTGAGCTAGAAGCTGACAGATGAGTTCAAAACACAAATGCATTTGATTCTTGGAAGAAACACTTTATTTACTCCTTGAGCAAACGTTTTCTTGCAAAGCTATTTATTTGCCCCATAAGACAAAAAAGGCAGGCTGGTTGATGCAAGACTTGATAGAATTCCTCTTTGAGCAGTTCAATCACTTTAACTGGGATTTTTGAAAGATTCATTTACTGTGAAGTAGCATCATATTTGTAAATTCACGTTAGGATGAGTGATGCTTCTTTTTGGTTTATGTTCAATCAATCCCAATTGAACAGACTTAAGCGTGCTTTTAAGGAACCAGACTGCATTTGGAGGGCAAATTGGAATCACATTCTCGTCCATGTGACCAAGCAGGAACCGTGTTGTTAACTGCCTTAAAGTGGAAAAAGAACGTGAGTGTGAGGCTGGTGTTTCTCAGTCATTTGGGCTCAGCTTTTGGGTTGCACAAGCAGTACTTGTGGCCATGGAAGACCCCACAAATCCTTTGCAATCAGTTGGATGCAATCATTCAGATTCTGCTTTGGATGGTTCAAATCTAGTTTGCAGTGGGCTTCTTAAAGGCCTCTTCCAATTCCTACTGAAGTCAGCAGAAGAGTTTGTATCAAAAGCAAGCCTGTAGCAATCCTTTTGTCTTTTAAAGCAGCCTAAATGCTTGATAAAGCTCCCAAATATCTGTTACAAGAATTTATTTGTACGACTTTTAGGGATGCTTTAACAAATATTTGGTGATTTGCCTTAGATCCCAGACTAAGTCATCATCAGAGGCAGGGGAATGCAAGCCCAGGCTTTGACTTAGAGTAATTCTGTCTGTCACAAAGACTTTGTGCTTCTAGACAAATTCGTGTTCACAAGGATATAACGGCCCTGTTAAGTGGGTAAGAGGAAATTTTATTAGAAGTTAAAAGCTATTTAAAGGAAAAGGATTGGGTCTTGTTCCTGCTAAATGGTATATCAGGACTTTACATCAGCTGACCCAGGAGGAAAATTGCATTATAGTTAGAGTATGGCACGCTACTTTTGTACTGTATATTGCCATAGTGAAATTAATTGCTTTATTTCTTTTTGGTCTGGTGATTTGTCTGCAGACCTTTTGTGAAGCTGATGCTCTTTCTGTTGGTGGAGAACTAGAGGAATGCAGTTAATGAATAGAGATGGAGAAATTAGTTACCTGACCAGAAAATAGTCCCAGTGTTCCTTGGGGTTATTTTCCATACATTAAGGTCCCTGTGTGGCAGAGCAAGCAGATGTGAAGACTATCATGCCTCTCTCTGATCTATTGTTTTTTAAATTCCAGAAGTTACTTCCTATTGTTTTGGGGTGGTTTTTGTGTGGGTCTTGTTTTGTTGTTTGTTTTCTTTAATGTGCTTTTTGCTCTTAACTGTCTTGTTTTTTCTTTAACCTCCCCTCACACGTACTTCTGGGATTATGATTTTTCATTGCATGTTAGTTGAGTCTCTCCCATTTGGTGCATAGGAGCTGGTGGCTGCTTACATGTTCCAGCCATTTCCAATCCACAGTGTTCATGCATCCCAATTGTTTCTCACCTGAGATCTTTCTTATAATATTGCCCTTGCAATAGTGTTCTTTTTGTTAATCACAAGCAAGGGAAGATATTTACCCTTGTCCCAAAATCTCCATATTTATCTGGAAACATTTTGCTCTTTTTCCTCTTTCCCTAGAAGTTTCCAGCAATTTCACCTGTCAGTGTTCCTAACACAGGCCATAAATTACATGAAACTGTGAATATATTGCATATAAATAGGTGTCTGATTTTATTAGGGAAGGCCTTTGCACAGTTGTCCTGGGCATGGCTGGGGTGGAGATAATTTTGTTCCTAGTAGCCAGTGCAGTGCTGTGTTTTGGGTTAGGATGAGAATAATGTTAAACAACACCAACAGTGTTCAAGCTCGAGTGCAGTTTCACAGCACAGAGGCTGCACTGGGTTACATTTTCTCCTTCTCCTTGCCATGCTCTTGTTCTCACTCTTGCAGCAGCAGCTCACCAGTGCTTTGGCCCTGCCAGAACAGTGCTCTGCCCCACATCTGCTGCCTCCGAACACCTCTGCTTCAGTAAACCTTTTTTTTTTTAATGCAGGGTTAATTTTAATGTTAATCAGTTTGTGATTTACCGTGCTGCCTTGCAAACTGTTCTCTTAGGCAGATTGGCAGGCTGATGTGCCAAGAGTTAGAAACAACTGGGAATGAACAAAGAAAGTGAGGGCATTTTTCACCAAGCTGCTGTTGTGGAACTGTTTGCATGGAGAAAGAGCAGTGGGAATGTGTGCCTAGTGTCCCTTTCTGTCCTTGCTGCTGGGTCTCCCTCCATGGCACTCCACTGAGTGTTGTAGATCTTCACTAAATATGCCTCAGGAAAATGAATCGAGACGTTCCCTATTCTTGCACTTGCAGCTATGATCACTTGTAGTCTTAAAGCCGTGTTTTTAGCTTGTTTTCAGTAAGAAGGCCAATATCCTCTGCCACTAGGGAATGATTTGCTGTACAGAAAACATCCTTAGTACGTGATCACAAGTGCTGTTGAACAGTATTAGTTTGGTGATGTGCAAAGGCAAAGGGCTGAGAAGTCAGGAAATAGAAATATTTTTAGTTGTTACTCTTCAATAACTTTTAAATACTGCTTTTTAAGATAATGATTTCTCTTTAACTTTGCATTAAATCTTTAAATAGAGAGAAGTCTATTTTGCTTTTATCCATTTTGTGAATTAACAGGAGGCTATTTCTGAACTGAAGCCTGGAAGAAAAAAATTGTAAAGATTGACCAAATGTTACTTCTTACAAAATGTAGCCAATGCTTTTCATAGCCCACACTTTCACCAAGATAAAAACAATTTCTTAGCAGTGCAAGTATGGCATAAGCACTTGCCTAGCACCCTGTGTAACCAGCAGTGGCTTGTCAGTGTGCACAGGATTATTCCTAAGGTTAATTTTGTTTTGCAAAGTATCTCACTGTGTTAACAGTCTGAATCCCAAGAGGACACAGACTGAAATTCTCTATTTACAGGGTTGTAATTCCAACAGGTTAAAAAAGAAAGGCTCTATCAAGAATAAAATAAGGAATTGTCCTGCCTCCAGATTCTGCCATGACATTATCAGAAACGGGCTTTTTTTGGCTTGTTCTGGTTTCAGTCACTCCTACATTGGAATAATTTTTCCCCCCCCCATTTTACCCATGAATGCCTCAGCAGGTAACCAGCTACAGCATGTGTAATTATACAGTACCATTGAATAATTTTTGTGTTTTTGCTGTTTCTGGGGAGAGAACGTTTTATTAGCCGCTCCCACAGGAAGGGGAAGTATTACATCAGTAGCTACCATGTGGCATCACTGTACCCTACAAGGAAGGACAACGAGGCACTTGGAGATTTCTCACAAATGCTTTTTCACCAACTGTGCCTGTGTGGTTGCACATTACCAACTGGGAAGTAATATAGATATCTTGATATTTTATGAGAGGAAATTGTTGTTTATAGTGGTATGGGAAGAAGTAAAACAGTTTAAATCAATATATACTTAGAAATCAATGGACTCAGGTGAGATCCAAATTAATTGAGGCATTATTAGCCTCATGTTTAATGTCTTCCTGCACTTTCAGGTCATGGCACAGTGTCATTGCCATTGTACCTTCTGGTATTACAAGTCTTCATGGCCTAAGATGGGAAGATTCCATATTTGTTGCTTATTTCTAGAATTTAATTTCATTGAATGTTTTTAGTATTGCAAGACTGATTTAGTAATCTAACAAAGATTAGAGGAAGACCAGTGTGGGAGAGCAAGAATGGTTGTAGTGGTACAAAAGTGAGTAGATGACTGAGGTGGATTCACCAGGATAGATCCAGCATGTTCAGGTCAAAGGGGTGAAAGCCAGGTACATTTATTTATGTGTGTGACAGCACCTTGTGTTGTAAGTGAGTAAGGCAAAAAACCTGGCTGAATAAGGAATCCTATGGAGCTGTTGCCTCAGTCTTTAATAATATGGGTAGAACTTGGGCTACAGCCCTGTGGAAAGGGACCTGGGGGTGCTGGCTGTGGTCAGTTGGATCTGAGCCAGCAGTGCCCTGGCAGCCAGGAGGGACAGCCCTGTCCTGGGGACATCAGGCCCAGCATGGCCAGCCAGGCAAGGGAGGGGATTGTCCCCTCTGCTCTGGGCTGGGGTGACCTCACCTCAAGTGCAGGGGGCAGCTTTGGGTGTCACAACAAAAAAGGAACTCCTAGGGAGTATCCAAAGGAGGGCAGTGAAGATGAGGAAGAGTCTGGAGTGGAAAGCTTTTGAGGAGGGACTAAAGTCACTTGGTCTGCTCAGCCCGGAGGAGACTGAGGGGAGACCTCATTGCAGTTACAACTTGCCTGTGAGGAGAAGAGGAGAGGCAGGCACTGATCTCTGCTCTGTGGTGACAGTGACAGGACCCGAGGGAATGGCCTGAAGTTGTGTCAGGGGAGGTTTAGGTTGGATATCAGGAAAAGATTCTTCACACAGGAGGTGATTGGGCACTGGAGCAGGCTCCCCAGGGCAGTGATCACAGCACCAGCCTGACAAAGCTCAGGAAGTGTTTGGACAGTGCTTTCATCCACATTTTGTGATTCTTATGGTGTCCTGTGCAGGGCCAGGAATTGGACTTTTGATGATCCTTGTGGGTCAGTCCCAGCTCAGCATATTCTGTTCTGTGATCAAGCCTTTAGGCACAGTGCAAGATTAACAAGACAGATCAAGCTAAGTACAGCTGTGGGAAGGGAGAGAAAGGTAAAAACGTGAAAGATGGCCAGCATACTACATTGCTCCATGAGTACTCAACCAGTAGTGATCCTGTTCTTCAGTCTCCTGCTTTTGTGCTCTTTAAGACGAGAAGTGATTTCTTTTACTTCCTGTTCATGACTTAAACTTGGCAAAGCAGTGATTGATGTGTGGGTTATTTACTAGGGGTTATTATAAATGAGATAGGCACGTTTGGAAGAGAACTGAATGGAGCCACAAGCCTTCAGTGGCCCTTGACATGCATTATCTCCAAGTGACACAGGTAGAGAATAGTTCCTGCAGTTGTAAACCAGCGGCACACCATATGTGGTTTAACAGTACACTGTAAAAGTTTCACAGCTCATGAAGATACATGCAAAATTAATCCCTGCAGAACAAAACAATTAAAAAAGTACATAATGAAGCAATTATCTAAAAGAGGAAGGAAAGTAATGACAATTTAATTTGGGAAGAATCTTTACATGTATTAGGTTTTCAGTGAGAGTGTTTTATGAAGGCACAATTAATGTAAAATGAGGCCTGTGAGGCAATTAATGATGACTTCAAAAGTTAGATTTAAGGGATAATTTACATTTTAAAAATGAAGAGCAGCTCTAGTTATGTTTTAAGTCTTTTATTTTCCTTTTTAAAAGCCTTTTAGATTGTGGGTGTGTGTTTTTGTAGGTTACTTACAGTTTCACATTAAAATACCAGCTTGGTTATGGAAGAAAAGCTGTTCTTACATACAAGTAAATAAGTTTACCTGAAAGTATGACGGGCTTGTGTGATGATCAGAATTATTTAGTGAAGATTATCTGACTGCAGTGGATGTATGACCTAAATAAAGATTAAAATAGTTCATCCAGTGAGTATAGTTTCTAGCTCTACAGAGACAGATACCCAACAAATGTACACAACAATCCAAAAAACTTCTGGGTTGTGATCGAAACTCCACTGATAGCAACTAGAAATATGAACACTGATTTCAGTGATCTTTGTGTCTGACAATTCTTTCTGCCCTTTCTGCAGTCACCTGTCAAGATACCAAATAAAAATGCAGATTCAAAATGATTATGGTATTGAATAAAAATAGCTTATTCATACTTGTGTGTAAAACATCAAGCTCATTACTGGTTATCAGTAAACAATTAATGGTAATGACAAAGGTTGACACGATTCACAAATAGTTTTTACAATAAATTGTTGCCAAAAATGTATTTCAAAAATATTGGTAACTATTAGTTTGTATCCACAGTAGTAATTAATTTACACTGACTGCGTTTTTTAACTTCAGGGCATCTTTAATGAGTACTTCTAATTTTGTAATTTGCAACCTTCACAGAAGCTAGAAATTACTTCAGCTTTTTGAGAAATCACTTAATTATTAAAAGGTTTTTGTTTGCAGTCCAAATGAAATGATGGTATCAAACAAGGTCACATCAGCTCTTGGAGAAACTGCACAATCTATGTAAATTTAATGAATGCAGTACATGCTAATAAACTGCTCAATGACTTGTAGAGTTTATTTTTTTATTAGATTAGGGTTCTATAACATAAAAAGAACACTCAGTGATTAAAGAGAAAAAGAAACTTCTAATGAAGAAGTACTATATCATTTTATAATGAAGTATAAATATTCGAGAGAGGAATCAGCTTCAGAGTTCTGATTGTTTTGATTAAATGTGCAAATTCAAATACATTTAAATGAAATTGGAAGGGGTTTACTAAAGAATGTAGTGAAAGATTTTCCAGATGTGAATGGAATTTGCTTAAAAAAACCTGTAACCAGATTGGTTTGGGTATTTGGAAGGAAGTGTGAGTGAAACATGGCTCTGTGAGTGCTGTAACTGGTGCCTGGTGGGAGTGAGTGAGGGGTGGCAGGGGTATCGGGACTTGGCAAATTGCTCCAAGGAATCCCTTGGTGTGTTCCTGCTCCTGTAGCTGCCTCACTTGTGCCATCCCCCTGGACTGCCCCATACTCGGGTCCTGTTCTCCAACAGAGGTGGAGTCACAGCTGAGCCGTGGTGCCACCACCTGTGTCCTCTCCGTGGTTTTATGGAGTTTTTTTTGCTCTCCTGGCTCTCCCAGTGTGGAGAGCCTGTTTTCTGTTTGCTCTGTGGTACTGCTTTAACCTTGGTCAACATAAATTCTCACAGATTTGGGGCCACAATTATAACTATGTGCAAATAAACCTTCAGTAAGTTAACAGTATGAAGTGCTTAGAGCTTGGACAAATTGTCCATGTAAGCCATAACAACTGAAGATTTGAAAGGGAGTTTCCCCTCCTTTTTTCCCCCCCGTCAATAGATTCTCTGTATTCATTTAATGTTCCTGTCATCTCTGCTTTGCTTTGCTTGGTTTAGATCATAGGGTGTGCTGGGTTTAGTCTTCCAGCTTTGTAAGTGTTCACCTTGGCACTGCTGCTGTCCCTTTAGACCTTGAATTTTTTAATGGAATTTTACTACCTTTTGCTAGTGATGAAGGAACAAGGACCCCTTTCAAGAAGAGGAATCCCTCTAAGCCCTTCTTGGGGCTATACCAAATATATGAACCTCCTCAGAAAATTCAAGAATAAAGAGCCCATTCTCAGGCCCTCTTGGAAGGGAGCATTGAAAACACACTGAAGTGGGCTCAGAGTTCTTTGGAAGGGAAACTCCAGTTGCTGTGTTCTTTTCCTGAAAGACTGTGTTTGCAAAGGAAACCAGCAGGACCAGAACCTCAAGAAATTCCTCCAGAGCAAAGCAAACCTTTTGGCTTGCTGAGACTTCCAGCAATCATGGAAAGAACTCCCAGACATACACAGACCATCACACTTCAAAATTTTCTAAGGCAAAGTCTGAGACCTGTTGGTACAGTTCTGCAATTGATGCTTTTACAGCAAGAAATTTGAATTGCTCTTTATCGTGTCACAGCGATGAAAGCATATGTTTTTTTTATAACTGCATGTGTATATATATGTATATTTAGGGATTTGACAGGAAATTGAGATTATTGCTGGCAATTTCCACCTCTTGCCTACCATAGGTAAAATATCCTCATGTGTAATGGGAAAAGTTGCTGAATTTCCTTTTAACCATAGTTTAGGAAATTATTCAGGTTTCTTCCTTGCAATTTGTACAAACAGGTTAGTCATTAAGTATTACTGATTGCGGCCACAGTATGCTCAGAGATATAACATTTTACTTCAAACCATTCCATGTGGTTGAAAAAAGTCTTTGAAGCTCTTTTATCTTTAGACTTCTTGCTAAAGCCATGGGTGATAATTTGGAAAAGCTTCACTGATTTTTAACTTTTGTATGTATTTATAGCCATCACATAAAATAGCAGTGCTGGAAAACTAGAAAGGTGCTGTTCAGTGTGGATAAAGCCTGAATAAAGATTGCTAATGACAGCAGAAAATAGCTGCAAAATTCACAGGGGAAATGTGTGAAGCTGCAAGGAACTAACCCCTCAATTTCTATTCCTTCTTGTCTACAGGAATCTTATTAGATGAAGAACAAACCACTCTAAAAGGCTTCTCAACTTCCTTCTGAGTAGAGTCTTTAAGAAAACATATTCCTTAGTATTAAAATATTGATTTTAAAAAACCCTAGAAAATATATCTGACTGAAAGGCATTAGTTCAGAGTAATTAATTAGTCTTTTCTGTGCACTTCTGATGTGAGATTTATACCATCTCAAGGTCTTTCTCTTGAAAAACTATCCAGCTGTCCACAATGGCTCCAACACAATGGTTGGAGCACCAGGGATTAATGTACATGAGTGAAAGAGATGGGGGGAGGTAGGAGTGGTCAGATTCAAGTGGACAGTTGGTCTAAAAGGGAAAGAAACTGCAAGAAATTCCCATATTTAAAATATAATCGGGGAAGAATTAAACAAAAAGCCTGATGTTTTTTGTAGCAGTTATTTATGTTTGTTGTTTAGTATTCATACATGCAGTTCAGTGTAGTGTCCAATATTTAGTGTGTGAATAGCAAACCCCTTCATTCCTTGGCTGGAGATTTTGTCTATTTTAGGGAACTGGGAATCCAGATTTCCATGAGATTCCAGAAGAAGTTCATGTCATTTGGAAATCCCACTTTAATGCCTGCTACCTACATTTTTTTATTCTTTTTTTTTTTCAGCTTAGCTCTCCCTAAGTGCAATGAAATGTTTGGATAAAAGAGTTTTCTCACTGTACTGCAATCTGCAAGGGAGAGAGAGGGACTATGTCTCAGATGTGACCAGCTGAGCATGTCAGGATTGTGCTTTCTGCCTTTTTAAAGCATTGCCTCTCCTTCCACTCTGCATGGTTTCATAGCCTGTATCTAAGGTCATGCTCCTTGTTGAGTGCTGTAACTAATTTTCATGGGTTTTAGGAGATTTTGTTTGGAAATAACAGAATATGGTTTTGAAACTGGTTGATGTAACTCACCAGTTCTGTATTGATAGCTAATTAATTAATAGCAATTATTTAGTCTTTGAAAATAGACCAAAGACTGACAATGTCTGGGAGAAAGGAGTGGCCACTTGGACTTGATTAGCTGGTGTTAATTTGGGTAGTGGGTAACTGTTATTTGCAAACACTGTTGAAGACTTGGCCATCTCAGGGTGTTTTTTGAAAACATTTCACTTCATTGTAAAGGCAAATCCGAGTTTACTGATAACTGAATCAGTGCTAAAATTACAGATGACTCTGCTCTTCTGAATTTCAGTTCCTAGAAATTTGCTTGGAAATTCAGCTTATTGCAGACTGTGAATTTTTTGGCTCAACTTGTTGTCAAGATGGCATTCAGACCTAACTCTGAAAATCCCACATAAGATTTGGTGTTCACTTGTTGGCGTTGCCTCGGGGCCATCCCTGGCTGGAATGAGCAGAGGCTGGGCAGAGTACACAGTGCATGTGGAGTGTGAATTGCCTTGTCCTGGGCTAAGTTATGACCATCTCTATGTCTTCCTTGTCTTTTATGATACTAATTTAGGCAGTGTACAGTGAGTAACTCTGAAACAATTTATAGCTGGATGTCCATGCTGTACTGAGAAATGACTTGGACTGAAAGCAGGCATTGTGTGAGCACAGCCTGGTGATACTTCACATTTAATCTTTATTAGGAGATGGAGCTGGACCATTTATAATTAAATATTTGACAAGCTATTATTTTTGTTAGATCGTTAAAGTGGATTGCCCACTTAATATGATATTTAAAAAGACAGGACACAAATGTTGTTTCCAGATTATTTATTCTTGTGCCAGATCAATTGCATATTTATTTTTAAATATTTATGATCATCTCAGTCTTGCCCTGATTTTGATAATGGTTATGTTTATTTACTCTTATGGTCTTCCAAGTTCTGGACACAGAGACATGCTGATGTCTTTTCTGCTGCCTTCTTGACTCTACAGCAGGTTCATGGGTTAGCTCCCTTTCCACAGAGCTCTGGAAACCAGGGCTCTATCTCTTCTCCCAGCATATGCTGAATGCAATTAGGCACCAGTTCAGAAAAAGCTTTGTAAACATTCTGCATTCATGCCACATTTTCTGGTCTCAGGAGCTGCCAAATGTCTAAGTGCTGTATTCAAGCCAGATGTCTAAATATATAAAATGAATGACTGAACAAAGTGCCTCCTTAGTAGAGCATATGCCTATAGGGTGGACAGACCCGAGGGTCTGAGATCAGCTCCAGAACAGGATGTTCTGCCAGGCCACATCCCTGGCCACCAGGAGGGAGACCAGAATATGAGCTCCTGGATGAGTGTAACAAGAAAGGAGCACCCTCGCTCTCATTTTTTGCTGTCTTAGTATGAAATACCAAGCCTCAGGAATCTCTGCTAGCAACATCATAAGGCAAACTCTGTCACTTCTCAGTGAGTACACCTGCCTCTGGGACACCCAGGTGCTTGTTCAGCAGGATCAAACAGTTTGGGTACATCTGGGCTTTCACCTGAGCAGCATCCACTCAACCATTATGAGTGGGCTGCCTTGATCTTGTTAAGAAGCTTACATAATACAAGATACACAGAAAAAGAGCTGCTATGTGAAATAACTCATGTACTTCACTGACTCTTAAGTCTGCCGAAGTGGTTTTCTCTTTTGTTGAAAGCAGAAAGAGAAAATCATAAATGAGAGCAATAATTATGATTAATGTTGTGTACTTTAGCTCAGTTGTGGTAATGGGCAAAACTGAAATCTATTTGAGCAGGTAGAGTAACCTACATTAAAAATTTATTTTAAGAGTCGTTTCTGATGAAATTGTTCATACAGCATTTTCATTAGGCAGCCTCGGTCTTCATCATTCCTTCTCTAAAGGAATAGACCTGGTCGCTTCTCAACTATGTTTGAAGCAAAGCATAAGATGCATTTATATTCCTCACTTCCTAGAACCTGAAACTTCAGTGGTCTTAAAAAGTTGGTTGACTTAGTTTCCCTGTTAGACAAGCTCCCTAGTTTGAGATTTTGGGTAGTGCAGGTATGGACTGGTATGGACTGTGCAGAACCTCAGAGAAGAGCCCTGCAAGCCATTAAAACTTGAACTAGGCGTTACTGTTTTGAATGCCCTTTAAATAGATATATTAATAATCTTGAGAATAGCTGAATTGATCCAGGCAGACTGCGATGAGAGGCTACTGGTAATGTAGAAACTCTGTAGCAAGGTTAAGTAGCAATAATAATTCATGGTAGGGCAAGGTAATAACTCTCCCCTCTCAACAACCTCTGTGTAGTCCAACAAGTGTTGAGTGGTTATTCCTTTTTGTAACAATGAAATAAAACAATTCCAGTGCGCTTGCTGGAGGCCAGCAGTGGTGTAGGGAGCTGTCACCAGCAGAATGTCCTTTTATTTTCCCCTGCTAGGTGTGGCAGTGTGGAGGAAGCGTTGAGGTTCTGCCTTGCTCCAGGATTGCCCACATTGAAAGAGCACATAAACCGTACACAGAGGATCTGACTGCTCACGTCCGGAGAAACGCTCTGAGGGTGGCAGAGGTGTGGATGGATGAGTTTAAGAGCCACGTCTACATGGCCTGGAACATACCCCAGGAGGTGAGTGTCAGAGACCAGTGCTTGAAGCTTTGGCTTTAGATCCTTTTGGGTTTGGTTCCTACCCCGACTTTAGATTTTTCTGGTAAGATTTTATTTGCATGTATGTATGTATTTATGTCTCACATAAAGGCATAAAACATGCCTATACATACACAATTGCATATAAAGGTATATATGTAGCTGTGTCTTATTCTAGAGTAATTCCTTTGTCTTTAGGTTCCTTAAAAATTAATTCCTTGTCGAGTTCATTGTCTTCACTGATGATTCTTCATGGATATTTTAAACTAGTAGCTGCAGAAATGTGGGGGTAAAATCCCCATCAAATCTACGTTGCACATCTTGTTTTGAATTTGAGTCTCCAATTTACCATCACAGAGAGCTATAATTCCACAGGATTTGTGAGGAGAGATCTGCCAGGGGGTGTTGACATCCATTGATGCAAGTGTGGGGTGTCTGATAAGTATTTCACATCAGAGTGAGGGTGGCTGGTGGGTATCGTGACATATTGCAGAATCTTGCTGCAGCACCCCACTGGACTGGTTGTCCTGATTTCTTTTCCATGGATGAGAGCTCCTTGGTCCATTGTATTAAAGAGGTAATGTTAGATGGCCAACCTCAGAATTCAGTTTGGTTTTAGCTGTTCTTCATTTCTGTAGTCAATGGCATTTAATCTATTAACAGGTATGACCTAAAGGGCTCAGAGCAAGGGGACTGTGCTTATTCAGAATCTGTGTGAATAGACTGTTTCCACCTAGAAGCTGGAAAGCATGGCTCTAGTTGAATTTGGAGTTTAACTCAGAGTACAGCTCTCATCATTACAGCAAAAGCAAACAGTCTAGACTTAAATTAAAGGGCAATTTAGTTTTTCTTTAATAAAATCTCTCTGATTTGACAACTGTTCAGAGAAACTGGTTTTGCTGCAATTTCTGCTTCAAGAAATAAAATATTTAGTCTAATAAGAAGAAAAGGTTAGAAACAAAAAACCAGTTAAATATATGAATAGTGATGTTGGTTCAGCTATTCTCAATAGCTTCTTGCATCTCTTGTGATTAAACGTAGATAATTAAAAGTAGATAAAGTGGGGAAGTCATTGTCCTATTTTTAGGTTGCAGTGTTAGCTGCATAATTTGCCATGGTCATGAAAAAAGGTCCTCTATAACCTTGTATGGAAGTCTCATGTTTAGCAAATCCATGCTGCCCTCTAAGTGTCCCTGTTTTGAGAAGTTGCACAGCTGTCCATACAAGAGAAAAGACTTTTCTGCACTGGATAGGGTTACTTATTTTAAGGCAAAGCAATTCCAAAAGAATTTTTTTTGTGATTAGCCTGGTAGATTTAAGTTTCAGTCTCTATTTCATATTGTTAGTTATTTTCTTGAAGATTGGTTGATCATCATAGATTGATCCAAATTTTAGTTTTTTGACTTGCAAACATAACATTAACCCAAAACTTAGGAATTCCTCTTACTAATCAGGATGTACAGTACTATACAGCAGTTTGCATTGTATTCATCCAGATGTGATGGTAGTGGTGCTTACTCTTGTGCAAATTTGAGATTTCAATGCAATTTGAAATCAAATTCATAAAGAATGCAAAGATAAATTGCTACTGGAAAACTACAGGAGTAATTTAATTCTCTGTCTGGAAGCTAATGAATACTGGTGATGGACTCTGCAGGTAATAGAAATATATTCAGTTGTAATACTCAGGGCTTTCCATGAAATATGTTATTCCAAAATGTTAAACACTGGACCTGATTTTTTCCATGGAAGGATTCCCAGATCTCTGAGAAGTCAGATGTTTCCAAAGGTTTTGGTCTTTGGGAGCAAACAGTCATAGCACTAAAAAGGAATCAGACTCATTGGCAGTGTGCTGTGACTGCCCTCTCAGGATCTCTGTGGGCTCCTCTCTGAAGTACTGAGGGCTTCAAATGGAGACCTCTGCTGCCATGGTGATTTCTGCATCACTGGCACTTAGATAAATAGATACAGAAAAGTACTTGAAACCCAAAGGAAAGATTCTTCAAGTCCCAGAATCAAGAACTGTGCTTTCCATGTGTTCTGCCTGTGCTTCTGGTTTTGTTTGTTTGTTGGGTTTTTTTTTCCCCCATCATATTCTTGGCTTTAGAGAACACACTCACTTATGGGTGGTGATAAAGCCAGTGTGCTACATGTGAGCTATTTTTCTTCTCCAGCTGCATGAAAGGATGTGATTACTGAGGCCCTTGATGCTCTTTCTTATACAGTAAACTGTGAGGAAACAAGCATTGGTGCCTGCAGGGTTGCATGAGATAGGATTTGGGAGGCAGTGGACCAATTTAGCACTTGATCCCAGGAAGCCTTTTTAATGCTGGAAGTCGAATGTCTGTGTGCTGGCACCCTCCTTTTCCTTCACACAAGTGGCAGATACAGTGGCAAGTGCAGCCAGAGTGGTGCATGAGCAGGATTTGTTCACAAGATCCATTAATTGTCTTTCAGCACCCTACAGCCCCTTTATTTAGTCACTTTCTGCAAAATCAGGGGAAAAAATTGCCACTTAAGGAATAGTTCCACATAAAGTTTTATGAATGATGTAGGGCTTGAGATGGGGAATCACCATTTTTAGGGTCGTTGAGTTATGTCTGATCTGTGTATGCCAGATCTCAGTTTCCTACGTTTTAGCATACTTTGCTAATGTGGAAGTCAATTTTATTTTAGTTAGAAAATGCTTCTTTAATAAAATATACTTTTTCCAGAGTAGCATTAATTCAGTGCTGTGGGATGCAGTGGTTGCTTCAGCAGTTCAGAAATCTAGATACTTATACAGATAACTTTTTGTTGGGTAACTAAGAAAATTCAGTGCTTCCAATGTTATTTTTAAATCCTATCTCGTGGCTGACAAACTCTTCGGGGTGTTTATGGCCCAGTAAAGGCTGTTGTTTAAGGAGATAGATTATAAGATTTTCCCTATGAAAATGTATTTATCCTGTGTTTTGCTCTGAGGCAGAAGTGGGAGAGCACAATGTGGACCAAAATGTCTCATTTTACTTCCTGTCAAGAGCAGCCATGGATTTGCACTTAGATCCCTCTGTAAAAATTTCTGCTGCGTGATTTTAATGTGATAAATTATTGATTTTTATATACAGGGCCTTTCTGAAAGTCATGCTTTGTGATCTGCTCTTATGAAAAGTAGAAACTAGGTTAGCCAGAAATGTAAAGGAGGATAAAAATTACAGGAGAGAATTTTCTGCAATTGCTTTTAACAAAAATAACAATTTCCCTTTTTATATTACAAAAGAACTTTAATAAGTGCTATTTTAGAGAGGTGAGCAGAGCTTCTGCTCTTTGCAGTGAAGCAGTAACCCAGACTTCAGAAATGGCCAGAAAGTGTCATACACTAATGATTAGGCCACAGTGGGACACCAGCAATGACCGTGTTTCTAGGGCAACTTGCTACTTCCTGCCAATTCCTTTTGGATTTGGAAAGTGCCAGGCAATTAGAGAACAACAGTGATATTCATTGGAAACTGGATCTAAACCCCACTGGAGTTAAGAGGAGTGGTCCCATTCACCAAAGCAGACTGTGAAAGGGACCCTGCCATGGTGACCTGTATCGTATTTAGCTGAGACACTTCTGGGGTGTCTGTGGGTTACAGACTCCCTTCACAGCCAAAACCTGGTCACTGTCATAGGTCAAAACCACGTTTGATCTTGGGGATGGTGCTGTGCAGGGTCATGGGCTCGATGGTCCTGATGGGTCCCTTCCAACTCAGTTGATTCTGTGATTCTGCAATGAGGGAGATTCTGGGTGTTTAGTTTACACAGAAGTGTATCACTTATGTCTCTTCTGCTTTTTCTGCCCTTTGTTTCATGTGCAGGACTCTGGGATTGATATTGGTGATATTTCAGAGAGGAAGGCCTTAAGGAAGAAGCTCCAGTGCAAGACCTTTAGGTGGTATCTTGTCAGCGTGTATCCCGAAATGAGAATGTATTCCGATACCGTCGCCTATGGGGTGGTAAGGATCTTGTTTACATTTCCCATTCTAAAAACATGGGAGAGAAAGGTGTAGTAGTGGAAATAATTCATGAAGACAATGCCTGGCTCAAAGTAAAAGAATCAGATCAACTTGAAGTCATTAGTTAAATAATTTGTTGGAGTGGTTAGTTGAGAGAGACAGCTGCTCAGCTGTCATTTGTGCTGAGGTGTTCTGAACATTACCTTCCTCCCTGATTTTTTGTTTGTTTGTTTCATGGCTTGCATTCCACACAGAAATACTCAAGGGGTGATTTTGCAGACACACTGGAGCTGACAGGTTTGTGGCAGCGGGTGAATTCTCAAATAGGCTCAGTATTTCAACTGCAACCTTCTTAAGATTGTAGCCAGAGCTTCATTTAGAATCATGGAGTCATTTAGGATGGAAAGATGTATAATATCATCAAATCCAACTGTTAAAAGGCTGATGCTTTCCCTTATTAAAATTCTAGCCATCTAAGGGCAATCCTGATTCACCCTAGAATCACAGTAGACATCTGCTACAAGAAGGTGTCAAAGACTAACATTCCAAGCTAGCCGAATCTCACATAGCTAAGCCACGTGTAAAGCACCACTAGAGAAGTTCAAGAATTACATTTCATCCAACAGAAATTGCAGCTAAATCCATGCATTTTGGGATCATTATTACTTGTGTAACAGTAGTGCCCCTGTCTGTGTTGAAATCACGCTTGAGTTGCATTGTGCTAATTAAGGCAGAAGCAATTCTTGCCCCTAAGAAACTGGCAAGGCCCCAGACAGAGAGGGCAGGTGTGCATGGCATGGAAGATGAGCAGAGTAGATTAACACAGGCCCATAATAAGGTAATAGACCTAGGATGGCCTTTCCACATTCTCTCCCACTGTCATTTTCACAAAAATTGATTCCTGTGAATTAAATTTTTCTTTTTGCATGACATTCCCAAACGGGAAACGTGACTAATTAAGAGCAGATCATACAAGTGAAAGGTTTGTCTTCAGACATTCCTCCTCAGAAAGAAAACTGAGCTGTGCAGTTGGCCAGCATGGCTCTGGAAGAGCCCTGAGGGTGCCATAGAGCAGCTGCTGTGTTTTGGCAGATGAAGGGATTGTACATCCTGCAAAGTTCCATGACCCCTCTGATGATCAATTAAAATAATTGTGCTGGCTTTTCATACAATCAAACAACGAAAAAAGCACTTCCAGCAAAGGTTTAGGCCATTGTTAAATGCATGAGATAATGGTTACCCTCCAAACTAGTTCAGAACAATCCCAAAATCACACTTGTGTGCAAGGAGCCTCTGCCATAGACCATGGATTTCCCCTCAGTGATGCCATGATCCAATGAAGTGTGGAGTTCCCTGAGGAGAAGGAGGCATAGCAGCTAACTAGTGCATGGTTCTGCTTGTAGGTGGCTCTGGCTAAAGAAGTCTTTTCAGGTAGAAATGATACCATATAAATAAAGGAAGGGCAGTGGAAGAGCTAAGGTACTCATCTCAGGATCAGCTCCACGTCGTGCAAGTCAAAATGAAAATCAGCAACAGCACTCTGTGATTTTATACTCTGCTGAGAGATTTTCATCAACCAAAAAGAGTAAGAAGAGTTTCTTACAAAAATACTGAACACAGTGGTCAGCCTGGAGAAGAGAAGGCTTCAGGGAGACCTTAGAGCAACCTTTCAGTATCTGAAGAGAGCTGGAGAGGGACTTTTCACAAGGACATATAGTGATAGGACAGGAGAGAATGGCTTTGAAGTGAAAGAGGGCAGGGTTAAATTAGACATTAGGAAGAAATTCTTTACTGTAAGGGTGGTGAGGCACTAGAAGAGGTTGCCCAGAGAGATTATGGACTCTTTGTCCCTGGTGTTTGAGGTGTTTGAGACCAGGCTGGATGGGACTTTGAGTAACCTGGTCGAGTGGAAGGTGCTGCTACCCACGGCTGGGGTTGGAACGAGATAATCTTTAATGTGTCTTCCAACCCAAGCCATTCTATGATTTTATGATTCAGGTACTGCCCAATAATGCACATGATTATCATCAGCTGACAGAGATGGGAGGAGCAGGCCTCGTTTGTACCATCACAAAGGAAGCAGTATGACAGCAGATAAAGAGGGAGTGTTTTGTGCAATACACAGCTCACTGTTTTATGAAATACTGTTGTATGACACAAGACTAAGTGCCCCTATCCTTGTAGTGAAAGAATCACTTGGATGTGTAATCTTCTTTTGTGTCTGCTTTCCTGTTTGCTTGCACATCTTACAGCAGAGAAGGGTGTGATATTTCAAAGCTAAGTCAGCTGCTCTCTGATTCTCTAAATGCTTCCATTCATCAACTGGATTCATTTTTTATAGAAAATAGAAATATTGCTACTATAGCATTATCATAAATTTTAAAAAATACTGAGTAACTGAAAAAGTTATCTGAATGAGGGTGAAGGTTAGGATTTAGGCACTGACAGAGTCACCCCACATATTTATTTCCTGAATCCTAAATTTCCTCCTGTTCTGTGAGAGTTAGGGAAATAGTTGCATCGTTCAGGTCTAGTTTATGCTGTGACATATAGATAAGGGTTGGGGTTGGTGGCAGCGTAAATGTTTGGGAAGGAAATTTTCTTTCTGGATTGTGCAGTGCCCTCCTAGTTAGAAGAAAGCAATGTCACTGGGCCAAAAGCTGTTGTATTCAGTGTAATGACTGGCTCCCTGATGGCAACTTGATGTTTGAGGTAATTTTGCAAATTCAACATTTTGGCAGTCTAGCCTATATCTGTATTCTGTAAGGCTCTAAGTTTGAAAGGGAGCAAATGACAGTATTGACTAATTATTTCTGGGTTTCAACACAGGGATTGTCATATTTCAGATTGTTTTTAAGATTAAGTCTTGGTAGGCTAAAATTGCATTACCCAGGTTAATTGTTAGTTGCCACAAAGCAACTAGATTTTGGAAAGAGATAGTTCCTGAGTATCCAGGCCTCAGATTTTGAAACAGCATTATTAGTTAACAGGTTGGTAGCTGTTTTGTTTCTCTTCCTTTTTAATGGGGATTGTTGTGGAAAAGTTTATAACATTAGCACTAGGACAAGCATTGGGATTGGAGTTCATGGAAGAGATTTTGAAAACACAAGGGTAGTGATGGTCCCAGGCATGAATTAATAAGGCTGATATTAATCATTGGTTTGGATAGAGAGCGGTGCTTAGACATCTGATTGTGATTAGAGTCCTGGCTATGGTTACATTATGAATAAGAAATAGAAAGCTTTGAGAGAGAAGATTTTATTTAATTCTCAAGGATTTCATTCTTCAGAGTAATGCCAGTATTGATACTTAATGCGTATTTTCTCTTTAATGTTCAGATTTGTCCTGTCCATTACTGGATTTAGAGTTAGGTTTGGAGTTGGAAGACTTGTAGAGATGAGTTGATGCGTTTTATTTTATTCACTGCCCGTCCTCAGTCTCTGGCTTGTCCACTCTTCTTATGTGCTAGTGCAGTTCTAGGCTCAGAGGAGGCCCCTGTGCACAGCTGACAGAAGTGCCCAGTTAATCACAGGGGGTTGCAAACCCCATCTCCACTCCCTCCTTCAGACTCTTGTCTCCTGTTCTGAGCCAGTCTTACATCACTGAACACCTTTACACATGTCCATGGATATGCAGTCCCCATCTCTGTCCTCACACTCTGAACAGACCTCCCAGCTGTCTGTGCTCATTAATTTAAGACTTCGCTTGCAAAAAACTCTGTCTCAGCATTGCCCAGGTTTTTCACAGGGCTTTGTGCTGACCAGGGCCAAGTATTTTGCATTCTGTTCATTGCTGTGTGTGGGTTAGCCCAGAATAATCAGAGGAGCTGCTGCATAACTATTGCCTTGAAGTCTCCAGGTGTCAGCTGAAAGCAGTTTTTTGAATTATTTCGAGAAATCAGAAGACTCTCCTGAGTGACTCTTAAAAGCTGCTTAATACCTCATCTGTCTTGCTCAGCAGGATACATTCAGGTTCTGTATATAGTGTGTACCAGAGACTAAATATTTTTAAAACGTTTATCGAAAAATTATTGCTATCTCTAAAGGCTTTTTGAAAGCCTGAAATTTTGTGCAACATTATTGAAACCAGTAGTGCCAGATTATCTACAAGGAAGAATTTATCCAGATGCTTTCTCTTCAAGATCTTCACTGCCACATATTTTAGTTTTGCATATTTCTTTGGTCAACTACTATGATTTATTTTTTCAAAGGAAAGAAAATAATCACACCATCTTTTTCTCATGTAAAACTCGCTTGATTTATTTTTCTTTCTGTTTATTTTAGCTGCAGAATTCCCTGAAAAGTGATTTGTGCCTTGATCAAGGGCCAGACACAGAGAATATCCCAATCATGTATATCTGCCATGGAATGACACCACAGGTTAGTTTGTCTAATGATCTCTGATTTTGGTGCTGCTTTTAGCAAATTGTGTAGGAGGAACCATCTTGTACCTGTCACTGTTTCCTGCAACAATCCCTCGGTAAGATGTTTAGTAGCTCTTTTATAGAGAGACAGAACATTATTTCTGCTGTAAATTGAGAAGCACTGCCATATTAATGCTTTGACAAGGAAGTTGATTTATTCATTTTGAAAGAATTTAAGGAATATGAGAGTCAGCACTGACCCAGATTTGCTGATAAAAGCTTTCATTTCTGATCCTTAACTGTGCATGTCATATGGATGAAGCAATGCATTTTAAAACATTTTGCATACACACATAGGTATATTCACAGTTTATTAATGCATTATCTGAAGCAATGTTTTTTTACTTTATATATTTACTGTGTCAAATTCCAAACCCTGTTCTTGTGAAAACCCCTCCTCTAAATCTCCTTTTTTTTTCTTTCTCTGCTGTTGTCCTATTACTCCAGTATGTGCCAAAGACAATTACCAAAACCTTTCCATTTTCTTACATAACAGCTGGGTTTACTAACCAGGCAGACAAGAGGGTTAAGACATGTGTCTCCCCAGCTGAGTACATGGGCTTAAGTGAAAGGGTTTCAAGGCAAATCTTGACAGGAGAAATAATGTTGCATGGCCTAGAACACGCTTGTCAAAGACAGATGTGCAGATTATTTAACCTTAAAAGTAACAGATGCAAAAGTGACATAAAGGAAATGGATATATTTGTGGGAATGATTGGAGAAATGGAAAAATCCCTCCAGTTAGAATGACTTTTTTTTACCTGACTACCTTTTATATTTGCTTCCTTGAAAGGACTGTAATAATGATCCACTCCGTGAACTTACAGAATGTGGTTTTACCCAGGAATTGTCAGTTACCTGATTTGACTGTACAGCAAACGAATCCTCATAGTATCTCAGAAATAAACACAGAGCAGCAGGGTGGTCTTGTCCCCTGTGCCTGTACCTCATCGTGAACAGGAAACCTGAGTTTGGTGAGCTGCAGATGGGATTCCCTACTTCCCTGCCAAGTTGCACATGCTGCAACTCTGTTCTGCACTGCCTTCCTTCGCTGAGGACCTTTAATACTGATCACTAGTGGCATCGTGCTTGAGTAAATTATGAATGATGAAGCCAGAAACGTCTGAAAATCCCATCCATCAGACTCACTCACTGCATGGGCTGTGCCTTATTTGTCACATAATGATGTGGGAACCACTGTTTGCCTGCAGGAGGTTTGCAAGATGGTCCTCAGTGTTTGTGAAGGGACTGTGCAATTCACCCCTGAGCCAGAGCCATTATTCCTCATCCTCTGGGAGGGCACCATGACTCTCTGGCACATCATCTGGGAGAACACCACACTGCAGGCATGCCTGTAAATTCCAATTAGAAACTTCAGTTGTAGTTGAGAGACAAACAACAATAACAAAAGTCACTTCAATTAGCGTAGTTTGTTATTCACCAGATAAAAAACTACCTTTGAATGTCAGCTCAAGTTCTGTACAAATGAGAGCAGCAAATAAATGACAGAGGGGAAAGAGGCAAGGGAAACTTTTCTTGAAAAGACTCTGCTCCTTCATAATAAAAATGTTGTGTCTCCTCCCCATTACTAGGTTTTTCATTTTGTATCTAATGTTAAAAACAACATCCAAAAAGGCCCAAATTTGGGTAAGATCCCAGTAATGCCTGAGAACTTTTTCAAAGGAGAATTACACTTTCCCTGTGTTAGGGATTATGGTATTAAGAGGAAAAGAACTAACAAACATCACTCAGCATACTTCTATGAGATTTCCACTGCTCACGTTGCATCTTTTGCTTAAGCAGAGCTGCAGCCCAACCATGTACTTTTTCTCTGCATTTTGGAAATATTTGTAAAGTACTCCTTTTAATCTTAGTGATCTTGCCAGTAGACACAAAAGATAAGGGTAAGATGTCATTTTATTCTAGTAGTGGTGAAATGCTATATAAAGGGGGATGTTTTGCCCACCTGGCAGTCCTTACCAAAACAGATTATTGCCCTGATTCAGGACTGCCTGATTGAGTATTTGGGTGATGCTGTTCTTAGCTCAGATGCAAAGTTTTTCTGTTGTAGCTATTCCATTTACAGTTTTATTGCTGCCACCACTTGGCACACTTGCGTCTAGATGTGCAGTAATATATCTGACTGCCAGGAACCACTACCTCACAGGCAGTGAAGTTGCTGTTCTTAGTTATTGCTACACCTCCTTTTCTAAACTGGATACCTTCCTTTTTTTGCCCCCCCTAGCTGCTTTCAGATGTTTTTGGATTTTCATCTTTTCGCATGAGAAGTGGCTTAGATAAAGTGTTTGACATCAAGGAATTGTTGTATAATCATAGGTACAGCTACTGTTTCCTTTTAATATGCTTTATATAGGAAAGAAGTAATTAAAGTTAGTAGAAAGGGATCTGCATACCTGACGTTAAAATTCCATGCTCCGTTTTTTTGTAGACAGTATCAAAAACATAACGTGTAGCTTCATAATTAAAAACAGTAGAAAATGTCAAGGAAATATCCTAAAATATTGCAGTGAAATGATCAGAAGTAGTTTTCCCTGTGGTGTTTCAGGTTTATTTTAAATAGAAGTGGGATTAGTGATGATAAGACTTCTGTTATTCAGATTTCTCAGCCTTTCAGCAATCCACTCTGTGTCTACAGTAACTAATATTGGCATATTTACAGTTCATTCCTGCAGGTATCTTGGAGTGCTTTATAACTGCATTTATTTCATACTTCCATCCTACAGATAGAGAAACTGATGCAAATCTTATGTGTGGTTAAATGCTAAGATGGAGTGGGAAATCAAAATATAATCTGTCCATTTCTGTAGTCCTCTGATACTATTGATGTGAAAGAATTCCTCACAGCAGGGTATTTGGCTTGGCCTGAAAAGACAGAAGGCACTTGAAAAACTAGAATATGTGATTAGTTGTGTTTCCTACCCTTCCTCCATCTTCAGAGGGTGCCTTCCAGGGCAGCTGTATTTTGTCCTGGTCCCCAGGAGACTGTACACTTCAGGAGTTAGGATACCATTCACTGAGTAGAGCACCTTGAATGTTTGACCTGTGCAAAACCCAAAATGGGTGATGATCCTGCAATGCATTCACATGAATTTAAGGGAAGAATTGCTATTCCTTTACCTTTAGTAAGAATGAATTCATTACAAAATGCTGCCCAGATAATTTGAGATTCTGTTGAGACCTTCCTTGTCTAAGTGCTGGCACCTGAACAGCATGGCTGCCTGAGTAGCTCATCCTCCCCTGATTCTGTTGCTGAAGGGTATTGCTCCCTAAGCATCACATCTTTCCATGCCTGCCTTTAGACACTCTCTGCCCAAAACAGCACTGTCATTTCTGCTCCATCTGTACAGCAACACACAGAGGGGTGGCATAACTCCCCAGACTCCTCAGCAGGAACATCCCCATCACACCTGAGCATCTGCTGCTCTTCTCCAGCCACCACAGGTACCAGGCAGCTGTTGGATGTGCTCAAACCAAGGCCATCAGGTGGTTTTGGTACCTTTGGTGTGCTGCTGGTCACTGTTTGTAAGAGGCTTGTAGTGTCTGTGTTAGCCTGTCACATCAAGCCTCTCCTGCTGTGCCCCTGCTTGGCACAGCTGAACAAAACTGGCTTCTGCAACCATTGAGACAGCCAACATGGTAAATGCAACACAGTGAAATAGTTAACTACAGGAGTTAAACCAGTCTCCTACTGCACTGTTCAGTGGTGGTAGAAATTGTGTTGCTTTAATCAAATGAGATCAGCTCAGAGGCAAAGCACAACAGCTCCCCATCAGAGTGATGATAAAGGAAATCAGAAAAACTGGGAGATGAGGTGGCTTGGCAGTGAGAGGAGATAAATGCGAAGGCAGAAGAATAGTACTGGCCAAACAGTACATAAAACATAAAGTTCATGTGAGGCTCTGGGGGTTTTGCTGGGGTTTTTTTAAGTGGTTCCTCTAGAAGAGTATAAAGGTACTGTTCTAATTCCTGACCTTGTTGAAGTAAAGCAACAACTCAGTCATATGTTTAGGCCTTAAAAGATCTATTTCCAGTTGTGCCACTGTTTTACATGGGAAAAAATTGTTGCTTTAGTTGCAGTAAGTACATGCCCCAGGCCTGACTGCATTCCCTTCCTAATTCTGGGATCTGCCTGAGCCTGGATGTTTGTTTTTGTTTAAGACTGCTGTTTAACCAGGGCTGTAATCTTGAAGGCAGGCAGGTGACAGCATGTCACTTGCATTAAAACTGCTCCTGAGTGATATTTTAGAAGATTCTTTTATGAGAATGAAATACCACATTATTAGAGACTTTATTATGTAATAAATAAGTACCATCAATCAATGAAGTGATATTTTAAGTACAGATTTACCTTGAAAATTGCTTGTGACTGAGGGGATAATGGGCAGCTCTGTTCCCTTGTTCGATAGCTTCTGGCTCATATAATTCTCAATTTATAAGCAGTTAAACCCCAAAGCTCATCCAGTGATGTGAAAGTCAATAGAAACCAGTTAGATCTGGAGGAATTCAAGTTGAGGACCAGGGTCAGAAGACTAAATGGGGAGAATCACTAGAAAAGAAATGCAGGTGAAAAGGGACACCCATTTATATCATTTCATATTCTTGCAAGAGATTGCAGAACTGACACAGGTGACTACAGCCCTGCCTGGTATGAATTATTGCATCTCCACTGAAGGCAGTGGAAGGGAGTCCTGCCAACACATAAAGCTGTGCCAGTTCACACTGTACAAGACTCTGACCTGAAAGCATAATATTGTATTCTAAGCACAGTGTCTGAAGTACTGGGAGCAGTTGCAAAAGCTCCCAGAAACTTCTAAAAACTCTTTGTATGATTCATGAATGCTTCTTTTAAAACGTTTATCAGTTATATTTTTATAAAAGCTATGTTTTCTTCAGTTAAACCTCTTAGCACAGTGATTGTTCATACACAGTTAATTTTGATACATTTCAGAAAAGGGCTTCTGTTACTTAGAAGTTTGTTAAGTGTGTGTGTTAAACACATAAGCTTTGCAAACTGAGATTCTGTGCAAGAAAATAGTTTAGCAGAAGCCCCCACATGCAACAGCTGCTGACTGTCGGGGAATAAGGAAGAACAAAACAAAACCTTCAGATGGGTCAATGACTGGCCCTTCAGAGTTGAAAAATCACTGCCCTGAAGATGAGGTGTCTACAATAAAAACATTTCAAGCAGCCTTTTTAGGCAGTAAAGGGAGCACAGCAGCTGTTCAACAGCTCTGTTACATGAAAACTCGGGGTTGGTGTTCATGTCTGTCTTGGAGGCCAATGTTAGACACAGTCAGTGCCTGTGTACGAGGCAGCCTCATCTGACAGCACCATTCCTTCCATGCTGGGCTGAACTTGGCAATTACCTGCTGGAGGATGGTCATTCCCTGGCTGCAGACACGCAGGGCTGTACAGAACCTGAGCTGTACAAACACCTAGTTCCATCTTGGCCCAGGTACTTTGCAGTCACACTGTGGGTGCAGCGAGGGGTCACTCCTCTCACACAGGGGTCTGTGCTCTTCTTCCAGGGGCTGCATCTGACAGCACTGCCACCTCATTGTTTGTCTTTTTTTTTCTTGTGGAATGATCTAAGCACTGGGCCTAACACTAACTTCTATGTACATACATGATTTCTGGGAGCAAGGATATTTTTCCACAATAAATAGCTGCTTTTTTTTTTGTTCCGCCCCAATTTAGGTTGCTCTGTTCAGCAAAAGCCCAAGTAATAGAAGATAATTTAGCGTGTCAGTGAAACTGCCTGGCAAGCATGGTTATAAGCATTAATAAATAATATTTTTTATTTTAAATATATTCTGTAAATTGCTATGGCAATTAATGTCTTATATAAGATATTCCTGCTGAGTAGTTTATTAAGGCTGTTTATATTTCTACTAATTTCTTTCAGTGCATAAATCCTGATTTTGATCATAGTAAAGTTAATAGGAATTGTGACCTTGTTTGCATGGGAAGCAAAATCTGGTGTTAGTTTTTTGCAATCCTTTTTAAAGTCGAGTTTTTCTGTGTACACCTGAGAAGCTGAATCCAGCAACACTTTTTCAAAGCTGCAGCCTCCTTAGAATATATGACAGGTGTATCAGGGAGCTACAGAGATGTTTCAAAGGCTTCCCAAACCAGCCAGTCCTATTGGCCTAGCACAGGCAGTGCAGTGCTTTCTTCTTGGGGATGTTTCATGGATGAAGACATTTCACATTATATATTATTTTCTTTTTTAATATTTTTCCTTAAGTTTGGTTCTGGACAAATTCTCATTATTTCCTTCAGTGCTAAGTTTCAGAGGGGGAGTCTGTTAATCTGATTTCTGGTTTTGGAGCAGTTTTATACTGAGCCATTTGCCGTGAGTGAATTATTTCTGTGCTTGCTGTGGCAGCGCTGGGTTTGCAGTTGGACTCAATCTTAAAAGTCTGTTCCAACCTAAATAAGAGAGTTTTTCATTGCAGGTGAAGATCAGTGGTGTTGAATTTTTAGCTTGTGAGTGTGGATCTGATGGGTCTGAGGGATTTGCACACTCTATTCTGTGCCTGAACATGGGTCTTTATAATAATAGGGCAGAGACCAACCTGTCTCTTCATTTTATGAAAGTATCAGACATAATGAATGCCATTCTGTGTTCAGAGGGTAAAAGGCACTGGAATTCAAAGAATAAGCACAAGACATCCTTCTTCAGGTTTCAGACCTGGGATAGGTCTTTTGTACGTTACACTTCACTGGCTGAAAACAAAAGCAGAGGAAAAAAGCTGTAGAACTGCATTATTCTGGATCAGAGGGAATATCTTTTACATCACTCAATTTGGAAATAATGGAATGGATATTTCTGCTTATTTATTTTTGTGTTTGAAACCATGTAGTGTGAAAACATTGTGTGTGCCTTTGAGAATTGAGAGAACTGATCACTTGGAATTGAAACTCCAACCATGGTGAAATGAGAGAATTGAAAAATAATCTTTTTTTTCCTAAGAGTAACATTGATTTTCTCATTTGGAAGCATATAGGATTTTTGTAGTCCTGGAGAAATGGTTTTGTTTTGAAGACATTTTATCTTTGTTTCGATAGAATGGTCTAGAATGAAAAAAAAAACAAAACCCTTTAAAATGCCTTATATGCTTCTGAAATCTATATTCTTCCCTAGTGTACAGGATCACTGCTGAAGGTGACCATGAATAATGAAAAAGGAAAATACTATTGTAAGCTGAAATTAGTGATCTGTCTAAAACACTAATCTTGACATTCAGGTTCCAGGATCTGAGCTGAAGTTAAAAAGCAAGAATTCAAAAAGTAGTTCAATTTTTGAAAGTGCTGTGAGGAAGAATATTAAGAACTTGAATTACTTCAAAACTTGGAGCCAAAGAATGACTAAGAAAAAAAAAAACCAAAAAAACAAAAAGGCAAGCATTTTTCTGATTGAGAAATAGCTGCTCCTTTAAGCAGGAAGATGCAGCAGGAGAGTCAAAGATAACTCGGCCAGTGCCACAGAAGACACGTGTTTGAAAAAGCAAATAAAACCCCTAACCACAAAACATAACAGGAATAAAAGCAGTTGTCTGTAATATGCTGTATCTGTTCACTTATCCATTCTTCTAAATAAAAGGGAAATGCTCATCTCAGAGAATGGATAAGAGCTCCTTTATGATAGCAGAACTATTTAATATTTTACAGTAGCAGTACTGGTGCAATTTTCCATATATTAGAAGATGTGCTGAGAAGATAGAAAAGCATAAGTTAACCTTTAATGGGAGGGAAGATTGCAAATGGGGATCAGAAGCAATGTCAGAAGGGTACTCAGCAAATGCTGCCAAAGACATTCAGATCCTCAGCTTTTGCCTAGTAAAGCAGGATTTCCGTAGAGATAATAGAAACTTCAACTGGCAAAAAATCTGATGTAATTTTTACCTAGACTTGATGAACTCAGCTTTCATCATTGCTGCAGAAAAGAATAATGCATCGTGTCAGCAAAGAATAGTAGTAAGGGAGCTCGTAGAGTGCTCAGAGCAGCACCCCAAGGCCACAGAAGATGCTCCTGTGGAGAGACAGTGGGATTAATCAATTAATCAATTACCACCTCTGTTCCCCTCTGTTGGACTACACGGCTCACAGACCAGGGGCTTTCTCAGTGTGTGATTTCTTTGGGAGGGTTTTTCTTTGATGCTTTTAAGAGAAACTGGTTAGTTGCTGATGCTGTACATCACAGAAGGTTCCTCACGGATTTTGTTTTAATAATTTATGAAGTATTTTCACTTTGTGTTTTGTGTGTCGTGTTATCATTACCTTGCCTGTTTTCTGTATTGCTGTAGGTGTTGCATTTTCCTCTCAGCCTTTGGGTTATTCTCTTCATCTTGAATTCTGTTGCCTTTCTGGATGACTAAATCCATCTTTATTATCTTTTCTGGTTATCTTGTTCACGGTTGATACATCTGTTATTGATATGGAAGGAAACATATATCTGCTGTCTTTATAGTTTGACCAGAAACAATTTATTCAGCATTTTGTTAAATAGGTGAGGCTGATGCAGGAAGAAGGCAAGTGGAATATCAAACTAATTGATTTTCAGGCCATGTAATGCCTTCTTTCGATTGTTTTCTTTTTAATTTTGTAAGATTCAAATAATTATTACTAACCTTCTTGTGATCACTGTAAGAGCTTTCTTCCCTAGTGTACATTTTTAAGGGAATTGGCCCGGAATATCTGGAATAAAAAAAACTGCATTGAAAATGTAATTGAAACAAACTGTTGAGAGCAACTGCAGTGGCTAAGAATTTAAAACTATCAGAGCATTTCAAGCTCTCATGTACTGTTTTAATTTAGAAGAGATTAGAGTTGTTATCCTGAATATTATACAACAGTTCAGAACTGTTCTCATCTAGGAAATAAAAAGGCACATACATTTCCAGGCTTTTCCTTTTTTTTTCATTGTGCTATGCTATAATGAGTGATTTTTTTTGTATGGCTAGTTTTGGTCAAAATTATTTCAGCAGGTTAAAATACCAAAACATTTGAAAGTGTGGAGGTTCTAGATGGGCTTTTAGATGATAAACCTGTGACTAGATTTTGGAACCCACACCCCCAAAATCCTCTGGGTGTCGTGGTTTTGGGGCTGCTGCTGCTTTCTGCAGTGCTTGGTTGATGCCCTGCCCTTGGGCCCAGAGCTGCCCCCTCCGAGGTCTCACTGAGGCCCTTTGCAAACGAGCACTGCTTGTATGAGATGATGCAGTACAGCTGCAAAAGAAGGGCAGGGCTTTCCTTTGCTGACTTGGAAATGGTTTTATTTCACAATTTTGGAGAAACAGAGCACTGTTTTGTGTTAGGTACCTGCAGTCTAGTCTCATAATCTAATACTATGTGAACATTTCACGTTTTGTAAGTGCGTTAATTTGAAATAGATCAGAGTTGAATATTATGTAGCTATTAGTAGAGTTATCCATATTTTAAAGATGTCTCTTCTCATTGCAAATTGGCAGTTCAATCAGCAGTTTTTAAAACCAATTGTCGCTTACAATCTAAATTCAGCATAAAGCTAACAGTTATTGGAGCACATGTAGAGCACTTGGAGATGGATGATGTAGTAATTGTGGGATGGTTGTCAATTTAAACATTCTTTTGATTGATATTGCAGTGTCTCTCATTACTTCATCAGACAGAAGTTCTGAAGGTTAGATTTTTGTTTCTCAAATTCTTAACAGGATGTTATTAACTATTAGAGAAGGTAGTTAATACAGTAGATGGAAAATTCACTTTATAGTTACTTTATTTTATTGTTAATTTTATTATGTCATTCCATTAATTGAAGTCATCCACTGGCTCATTTAGAATTCATGGACCAAGTTCAGTCCCCATGAAAGCATATTTAACTCCCTCTGTAATTATGTGAACCATATTACTTCCACAGCCTTCATTCAGATTCTGATCAGCAATTCAGCTTCAGCTTAGTTTCTCCCTGGTATTGTTCAGCACTTGCAGAGTGTGGTTATTTGCAGAAATGTTTATGGAGTGATTGTATCCACAATGTGTTTCTGTGAAGAGGGGTTTTTTTTTTTGTCCTGCTCATTAACCATCATTTGTCCAATTGGGAGGCCCAGAGAATGTCAGAAATTATTTGTTCACATAAAATGTTGATTGGATATTTATGAGTAACTCTGAAAAAAGCCCCCGCACTGATTCGTAAGCCAAGGATAGAGCTGTGTTTGTCAGATAGTTTATTTAAAATCAGCAATCAAACTAGCTCTTAGCAAGAGTTGAGTTCAATCTAAACCTGAATATATTTACAGAGTACATGTATTTTCCCCAGAGAAAATTTGAGATACTAGAGATTTTAGTCTAGCATGGTTTCGAGAGCCAATGGCTAGCAATGAAAGCCTGCTGGATGTTCACTAGGAACAAGGTGCATATTCCTGTCAGAGCAGATCAGTGGCTATCACTGTTGATATCTTCAAAGCTGACACAGCTCTGGAAACTATAATTCAATGCAATTCAAATCGTTGCACTTAGAGTTAAACAAGTGGGAATGCAGAGCCCCGAGCATACAGGAGAGCAGAGTGAAAAACTGATGGTCCTCTTTGGCTTGGGAATCCACTCACAAGTCAGCCAAGTGGCAGTCACAGCTAGGACTTCTTGGAATTTCAGTTCAGAGTGTTCAGGAATAACACTTGATTGTTACAGTGGATGAATAATGGTATGCCTTTAAGGAAATTGTGGGGGCTTTTTTTAATGTATTTTTGTGTAGCTTTAAAAAGAGTTGTTAAATTTCTTGAATTAATTTTCCTTTTTTCTTTTATTTCTCCTGAAGTGTGATTACACAAATTATACAGGGATAGCTCTGTTATGCCAAGCCTATCTGCTCAGCTGGCTGTCCATAAAGGCTCAGAGCAATCAAGTGGAAAAGCTGAGGAATGCATTTAAGTCATTCTGATGTTACTGCAGAATTAACTTTGTTTGGCAGGGAACTGCCCTGATTGTGGACATTGGAGCCTTGTTGCTCTTGCTGTGTTAAAGACGTAGTGATTTTTTCAGTGTGCAGATTCCATTTCAGCAGTTATTTTTAGTGCTTTCAAGCTCTCAAATTAGCCTTAGAACTGTGAGGTCTGCATTGACTGACTCAGAAATGGCAGTTTGGGAAGTTAAAAATAGCAACACAGCTCATGAACTCACAAGTTTTGTTAAAATAACATGAGGTTTAAATAAAAATTTTTTAAAAGAATAAAACTGAGGTTACTACATTAAACCTGGAACTTTTTTAGATCATGCTACTTTGGCTTTGGGATGGAGGTCTGTGACCAAAAGGGCAGGGACAGGACTCAGTATGGAAGAAGTAGATCATGGTAAATCAGAGCTGTAAATTTCATGTTGGTTTGGGGGTTTATTTTGATCTTCTATTATATATTAACAGAGAACCAAATCTGCAATTTTTTTTTTGTCCTTAAACTTGTTCACGTGAGGAAATCTTCAAATAGGAATTGTCAAATACCATTGCATTAGTATGACGCAGTGTGCTAAAAAGATTTCCTTTGCTAAATTGTGCCTGCACAGTGCTTCATGATATGGGGCATATTTTGGGTACCAGCTGACCTCAGGATTGTGTGCTGTCAGCATGCTGGATCAAATTTTGGCAATGACTGACTAATCATAATTTTACTTATTTGTGTCCGGTACAGTCACAACATTAAATCCTTTCACCTACGGGATTGATTTAAATATCTCAAGTTTAACCTCTTTCTTGTTAGCAACTATGAATTTGGGGGCTTTTAAGCATTTCTGGACCAGGTGGATTTTCCCCCCAGATTGCATTTTTAAATTCAATATGATAAGTACCAGGAGTACCTGCGAGTGTTTGCACAAAGACAGACTGTGAGTTTTGGGACCTTCTTGAGCAGTCCAGGCACATTTAAGTATGAACTGCCAGGTGAGCTGCATGTCCTTCTGCCAGACGTGTCACATACATGGTTATAGCACTCTGAGGTACCTAATTTCCCCACTTTCAGCAGGAGCCGTGCTGAATGATTACAGATTAACTCCATGCTGCAGAACACCCATTTCTGGATTCCAAATATATTTTAAATATCCTTTGTCACATGTTTTCAAATTAGTTCAATCTGCCTGATGCAGACTCTATTTGCTGCACATAAATTGGAAGGAATTCTGTAATTTGATAAATATTCCCTGAGATAACATGGTAGTTAAGGTCACTAAGAAGAAACAACACCACCTACAAATACTGTGTCAGATTTGATGTTTACTTCAGCTTCTTTGGCACTGTTAGGACTTCTAAACATCAATACTGATTAACTTTTTTTTAATTAAACATTATTTCTTAGGATTCTTCCTGTCCCTCCAACTTTGTTGCTCTCTAGCAGTTTCCAGCCTTGTGCTTATGGGAAGCTATTTCCCATAATCACAAAATGTTTCAGGTGGGAGTGGACGTCTGAAAATAATCTAGTCCAGCCCCCCTGCTTGAGCAGGGTCAGCTAGAGCAAGTAACATATCTCATGATACTTTATTTTCCTGTTCTGTCCATAAAAACGGATGAGACCCAGTTCATCTTGGGCAAGAGAAGAGTCCTCTGTGTGGGCAAAAAAGTGGCATTGAAATAATTCTGTCTCTTCCTGAATGTGCTGACTCCGAGACAACTATGTTGTCTGCACAGGGGTGAAGAAAAGCTCCATGACCTCAGGCCCGTCGCTTCCCCAAAAGGCCGAAAGCTCTCCAAGACTTGAGATAGATGTAAAAAATTCTAATATTTCTGACACTTCTTCTTTAAAGGAGCAAACCAAGCATTAAAGATATAAGGTAGCTATAACCAAATAGAGTAACCCGTGAAAATGTTTCATCTTCAGTACAAAGCAGTGGCAGCTGTGAGCCAATACTGTAAATAACAGCTGAGATGGAGCCTCCCAGCTGATCATGAAGGATAAACTTTGGGTACTTCAGGCTAACAGGACAGTGACTAAAGCTCTAATTTCAGTCAGGCTGGCCCGAGGATTTCAGTCAGTGCCTGATGAAATGCTCTCTGGGTAACAGCCATGAAATGGCTTTAATTAAATAATAATTAAATCAGGCTTTAAATGCAAAGCAGCTTCAAACAAGTCAGAGAGATACTTTGTGCAACAGGAGAGTAAATCTGGTGCCACGAGTGCTGTAGAGAATGAAAAGTTAGTTTTGTTTAGAGAGTGCTCAACACTGTATCAGGATCGGGTACATCACTGTGATTCAGCATCTCAGAGGAGGATGCAGCCACTCACCTCAGCTTTCCATTCATCTCCCAAATTGTTCTATGAATGTTGCATGAACAAAATCTTCTGGTAGTTCCTTGTAGGGCTGATGCAATTTAGTTCACCGGGAAAGGGTTTATTGGCTTGAAGCAGACAAAGAGATTTCATGTGGAATGATCAGGACTGTGGGTAGTGTGAGTTTAACTCTTCCACTGTTTTCTTGCTGTGGATCTGACAGGTGCGAGTCACAGAGTTGTGCTGTAGACTGGCGAATCGCTCCCCTGTGACTCTGCCTAAGAGGCTGACAACAGAGGGCTTGGAAAGGAGCATCCTGAAGGAATAACTTGTAGCTGGCTGGAGTTGTGTCCTCCAGATGTGTACCAGGGCAAGATCTGGACCCAGCAGTTTGTTGACTGAAATTCTGATGCTTTACTTCAGTCTGGTTTAGTTTGAGGGGAAAGCTAAGTACAATTAATGTGGCTTCGAGTCAAACTTAGCTTTGCTCTTTTGTGGTTTTGCCACACTCAATTCATGTCTCAGGTCAAGACAGCCCAGCTGGGATGAGGACAGGGTGTGAACTGCCTCTTTCCTGAGCTTCTGCACGGGCTGTCAGGGCCTTGGAGCTGAGTCTCTAGGAATTGAGGCGGTCACAGTTTGGTGTGGATACATGGGTCAGGACTGCAGTGGTGTTGTCTCCCCTTGGCAGTGTCCTAGCACAGCGTTCCTCTGTTGTGAACATGGGCTAATGTCCCCTGGGAAGGAGGGGAGAATTCCATTCCACTCATTATTAATTAATTCCCAAACCACTATTTCTCCAGTGCATGCCTCTGCCACCCCTGCCCTCCGAGGGAGCATCTAGCCCCAGAGGGCCCATGTAGGGACATAGATTTGTGCTTTGGGGACAATCTGCACAAAATAATACAAATCACTAAATAGTTTATTGCACAATAGACAATTGCAATAATCCTTATTAGTGTTTCTATTCATATGCAAATTAAGACGCTTACAGTAGTCATTGTTGTTGCTTTGGAACAATCAAAAGGATATTGTAAAATTAATTTACTTAAAAGAGTCCTGAAAGAACTATTATTTATATTGTGAATATTCAGTGACTTTTAATTATGAGTGACTGATGTGCCTAGTTTTTATTAATTCTAAACAGCAAGGCAGCAGGCTTTTTCTTTTCTTTAGGTCTGTGTCCTGCAGATACTGTTATGGGATAATCTACTTCAGATATTAAAATAAAGCCTCCTAAGACAGGCAGAAAATGCAGGGAAAAATCTGACATAATCTGTCTTTGATGCTGAAGGCAGCTCAGCGTCACAGCCCAGTGGTACCTCAGCAGCCTGGAGCTTAGCAGAGCTATTTTAGCTGTTCACTGTTGTACTTGAAGGTCATTTAAACAGCCTGGGTTTAGAGTTGTTGGTTTTATTTTGCTGCCTCATCCATCTGATAAGCTGCTACTCAGAAATCTGAGCCTCTTCTGCTTGGCCTGTGAAGGCCTGAGTTTATATTGAGTCTTCACTGTGTGATTGAATGGCCTAGAAATGAAATTAAATTAAATGAATGAACGGGGTGGGGGGTGAGAAGGGGAGATATCATACTATTTCCATGATTAAGCAACATGCTTTTGCATATCACAGTATTTACAGTTTCATTTCTTGCCAAGGTCTGCAGGCTGATTTGTGCAAGGGGCACAACATGGAGCTGGCAGTGTTTGTAGTCATAGGAGAGGTGAAGCTCACTCAGCCAAGCACAGTTAGGCTTCCCTCACAGCCAGGGCAGTTGAATCAATGTCCTCCTTGACATCAAAGCAGTTTTCTACTTCTTAAACTGCTTTGTTTATTTGTTCCTAGTTTAGAAAATATTTTAAGACTTAAATACTCATGGTAAGAAATCTTCGTGTATGGTTGCTTCTAATGGTATTCTTCATTTCCATCTTTCCATTAAAAAATGTCATTAGCACTAAAAGTACATTCACTGATGGAAATGTATTAGGTGATGGTTTCCTTTGCCCTTCTTTTAGGGGCCAGAAGAGCAGAAGAAAAGAGGAATCTCTGGGATATGAGCACAGTATTCCAGCCTGAGACACATCTCAATCTTACTTGCAGAGCTTTGTGAACTTTGCAATTTATTCATGAACACAGGCAGGATCGAAGCTCCAGCTTCTGCATGAGGTCATAGTGTGCAGGCTCTTCATTTAAATTCTAGATGTGACTTCTTTCTCTGAGTGTCATTTGCTGTCACCGGGCAAACAGTGGAGCCACTACTTGAAGACATTTGGCGGGCAGGGAAAGTGCCTGTTCTGTTGAGGCACATATATTTCTCCACTTGCCTTGGAAAGCTTAAAAGTGTTTCAGGGAAGAAATTTTCTTTTAGGATACAGTTGGGATGGATAAAACTTCATGAGCTCCTGTCAGTCTCTACAGAGGGAGACCAACAGTAAAGATTGAAACAAATCAGTTAAAGTGATAGGCTTTGACACTTGGAATACATTATCTACATCTAAGGCATAGTATTTTTATTTTTTGTAGGCTACTGTGATTAAGGATTTGCCTGGATTTTGATGCTGTCCATTTAAAATATGAGAAATTCTTTTCTTCAGCTTAATGGGCTTAGCTTGGTTTAAGAGGCAAAATACTCCTGAGTGTGCCCAGGTGGGAACAGGGTAACTTTCCTTTTTTCTCCATGGAAGGAAGAGCTGCACCAAGCTGCACCTCTCACCCCTGCCCGCTGAACAGCCACACCACTGGCCCTCATCTGTTAAAGCAATCAGCTCAAACCCAAAGGGAAATGTAGATGGCCTTTGATCTTTTATAAAAAGAGAAAAGCTTAACTGTTGATGACAGAGATAATCAACAAAAAATGGTAAATGTGCTCTTCGCTTTGGTGGTAATCAGTTATGTCTGCATCATCAGAATTCAAGCTGTCTCATCCATTAAAACTCTGTTGTGAAGTTGGCTATAAGTCACATAAGTCATTTTAAAAAAGGACATCACAGCACAGACATCAGATGTCTGAAATTTTATTCATATTATGACAAAGCACCAAATCAGGCAGCTAAACCTGACAGGGATTTAATTTGTTATAGTTTATTAAAAATAATGTTACTGAGCATGAAACTAGGCTATATATAGTATTTGCCTGTTCTGTCAATGTAGGCATGTATGACACGATGACCTGAGGCAAATAGTGTCAGGTTTTACTCTGAAAAATGTCTAATTCTAACCTGGGAGAAGACTTCAGAAGTACCCACTGAGCAGCTGAAGTGGCTGAGCTTGGTACGAGAGCTGCTGTTTATCACTGAAACTGCAGCACTGAATGTTCTGTGCATGGAAATGCACAATGTACCTGCAAGTAATAAGCCTTTAAGATGGTGTTCCCAGATGGCAATATATGAGCTTTAAGACAATTTCTGAAGCCATGTGAGAGACAAAACACCGTAGAAAATTGTCTGAGTGCTGTGTGTCTGTGCTGAGTTTCTCTCACGTTTGTGTTTGAACAAAGTGAAATTCTTTTTGTTTTGGTGTTTGAGGCCCTCTGCAGAGGGTTTTGTCCCCCCTCACTGTGTTGGAACAGTGGTAGTGCTCCTGACCACCCATGCTGCTCATCCCATGGGTCTCCATATGGGTTGTGTTCCTAACTAATTCACAACTTTAATAATATCCATAATAAGACTTTCAGAGTATAATTATTGCAGGGAAGTTAGGAGGTCAAGTGGGAGGTTAAAACTGCTGCTGAAGGAAACACTGCTAATGGGACTAGGTGAAAATTTCAGAGCTTCCCTTTTGTCAAAGTGCTCTGACACTCTGGGATGTTCTAACTTATTACTTTAGTTTTCATTTGCATATTAATTTTGGCATTTCCATTGTAACTTAGGCCTCCAAACAGGTTCTTTGGTTGCAGGTGGTTTGACATTTCAATTTGTCCTCTCAAAGGTGCTTGCATGAAGGTCACTTTATAAACTTAATTTTGGCTGATGAACTCTTGTGGGTGTATTGTTCTTTGGGGTTTTTCTGTGGGGAAAAATAAGTATGTCCTTGCTAGTAGTTGAAAAAACCACAATAGAGATCATCACTAACCAGCTTAGGTTAAAATGTGTTGCCTCACTTCCATGTAAAAGTTTTAATGTCTTTATTTTATTGCCTTCAGCACCAAAAGTAACTACATTTTAGATAACTTTTTTCTTGAATTTGCTTGTGTTGGTATTAATGTGATACCTCTGGAAAACTGAAAACAAATGCACACTTGATTCTAAGAACGGGTGAGACTGGCTCATCTGATTTTAGAAACAGATTAGTGATTCCTTTCAGTGAAGCCAGGAGAAACAGTAGGCTTAGGGGTTAAGTAGTACCTGTAGGGGGCTGGGGATTCTTCCCAGAGTTGTGCATGTAACTACCTTACTTTGTTCCTGTCACAAAATGATGAAAAATTACAGCACTTGTGGAACACAAGAGGAATTAAAGGACCTCTGTATCCACAGTCATTGCTCACTGCCATACAGAATTAAACATGACAGGGCTGGATTGCGAAGCAGAACCAAATGAATCTACAAACTAAAAACCTCAAACAAACAAGCAAGAACCTCAAAACCCTTGAGATCAAGGTGTTTACTGTAGAGCATCTTAAGAAGATGTGGTACTTGGTTGTAATTTCCCTTGACTTATCCCCTGCAGACAAAAAATTTTATCACGTTCAGTTTAGAAAAGGTAATAATGGCAGAAATAACACAACTTACTTTAGAAAACTCTCAGAAGGTTATCCCACTAGAAGAGTGGTAAGCTACCTGATTCNTCAGAAGGTTATCCCACTAGAAGAACCACTTTCTGAAGAGTGGTAAGCTACCTGATTTGTCCCTGGCACTACATCTTTTTTTATTGTTAGGCTTATTATTGCAGTTCTAGGCATTCCAATAATGACCCAGATGTCTATTATATCAAGTGCTCTACAGCCTCAGAATAAAACCTACGCCCTTGACTTGAAGAGCTAAAGCCTACAAATAGAATATTAGAAACAGGAGATTCTGGGAGAGAGGAGAAAGGAATGCTAGGAGGCACTGGCAGAGCATTCTTGAGTAATGCTTTGGATTCATCAGCAAAATTAAAATTACTGATTTTTTTTTTCTTTTTGGACATTTGGGAAATACTGTAGAATGGGCACAGAACACTGAAAGCTGGCAGTTAGGGGATAACCTAGTGATACTTGCTATCTTGATAAGTAACAAGAGAAGGGGTTCATAAGGGATTTGAAACTGAAGACAAGCAGTTCAGGCAGCATGGAAAACAGAACAAGAGGAAGGATATCGCCTTCCTGAAAGGCAGCCTGAAAACCAAGTTTTCAGAAGCATTCAGGATGAATTTGAAGTGGGCATGAGTCTTCACATCAATGAGGAAGCCAGCAAGGGTCAAGTTTAAGTAGGAAAGCTGTATTTTATTGCAGCAAAAGGGAAAGAGGTTCAAGGTGAAGATGTGCATTATGTAAACACCCAATTATCTGAACGTGACTGTGCCCATAGTAATCTGAAGGTCTAGCTATGAAAAGGTAAAAAAAAATCTGTTTTTAAAATTATTGATGCTGAGCTACCAAATGCTGATACACAGATAGCAGTGAACTAGCTCAGACTTTATTTTGCCTAGAAGTTAGCTCTGCTTTAAAGGATGGACCAGTCCATCACCATATGGAAACAAAGACTGTTTGTTTCCTGAATATGTGAATATGTGTTGAAGGAGAAGAAAACAGGGTAGTAAAGACATGGGATTCTCTATGAATCTGCAGAGAAAACTGTGAGGGTTAAAGGGGGATTGGTGGGAAAGGATGAAGGAAACTGTAGATAGGTCTAAGTCACAGGAGCCATAAGACAACACGTTTTTAAATCAGGACAGAGTTGTCTATGTCAGAATGTTCTGGGGTTTTTAATGCCTTTTTTATTATTATTATATTTTTTGTGGAAGAGTTGTAGAGATCTTGTGCAGAGAAAAGAGCAAAACCCAGAGAAGTGTTAGGAGGTAAATCAAGTAAAATTTTAATTTATCCAGGTCCTGTTAATTCTGTACTTACCAGAATTAGGAGAACTATGGCAGTAAATACTAAGAGCATATATAAACCCCATGATTGGCAGTTTTATTCAATTTAAAAAGTGGAGCTTAAGTAATAGGATTTTTGTTTGCTTGTTTTAAATAAAACCAAAGCAGAATACCAAAGTAGGCAACACCAGAATTAGGTATTCCACTGCAATATGAGTTCATGAATTTAAATTAAAAGAAAAGGTCTGGCATTTAGTACCTGTCTATTTTCTATTAAAATGTTAACATTTTCATGTCTTTAAGCATGTATTTATAGCACCACACTGTATTATTTAAAGTTTCTGAGCCCCTTGCTATTATTACTATCAAATATTGTAGCTCAGAGTTCAGGTCTTAATTAGTGCATGGACATGAAGAAGAGCAAGTAGGTCAGATAATCAGTACACTGGTGCCTTAATTCAGTAGATACAAATCTGAACACTGAAGTGAAATAGTGAGTATTTCTTGCACACTTTAATACAATTAAAATCTAAGTTAAGTTGTTGCTACATTTGGTATACCAGAGCTGTTTGTCAGCTCTTCACTAAGGCAAGATTCACAGTTAATAGATCCTCAACCTGGATAAAGTTTCATTATAATGGTTTTAAAGTTGAATCACCAGGCTGAAAACCTGCCTCAAAAAATAACATGCATCATCTAAGGATTGACCCGTGGCTTAGGGGTAACTTTCTGTAATTCTCAGCCCATGTTCTCATGTATTTTCTTCCTCAGCAGTGTTTTAGGGCAGCACAAGACACAGAGATACTGTTGCTACAGGACAACACAGCCTCTCTCCTCTGTCACTTCCTACATGAATAGTAAATGGGAAAACACTTGATTTTTATCTTAGTGATGTGTATGTTTGTGTTGCTCAGAATGAACTTGGATTCTGTTGGACATTTTCTTATCAGGGTTGGAAAGCTCTTTCTTTCAGATGTGTTTATGTAAGAAGAAATGCCAGAACAGGAGTCAGGAGCAATACAAATAGCCAAGTAAAGGCAATGTGAGCTAAGGAGGGGTTTACTGGAATCCACCAGACTGCTCTTTAGCTGGAGCTACAGTCAAGTATGAATCTGCTATGAGACTTTGGACCTAGTATGTTAGTATATTACTCCTGACAATAAATGACTTCATGGATTGATTTGGAGAAAAATATGGTTCAAAGATGGAATAAAGTAGTGGTGAATCAGGTTTCTTATCCCTTGTAGTTATTATGCTAAAGGCAGGGTAGCAAATAAATACTGCTGGTGGTGAGCATTAAGTTTGCTCATTATAAATGCAGAGTCATGTACCAGTCTCCAGCATGATTTCATCTGGGAACATTGCCATAAGGATTACAAATGGCTTTCAGCCTGAAAATTGGTATGTATTGCTCTAAACTTCCAGTGGGGAGTTGGCAATTTATCCTTCAGATAATCATCTTGTGTTAAGTTGAACATCTTAGTGTAACTTTTTGCTACATGATAAACCAGCTCCTATGAATAATTTACTGCAACTGGCAACCCACTTCAGCTCTGAAGTCTTTATAAAGTCTGGTGGCTTTTCAAAGTTTAGTAATAAACTTGGAGCCAAAAATCCCATTGCACTCAAAGTCAGTGGAACTTCAGTGTTAATTGCAATGGGAATCACAATCTGACCTCTTAGGGCAAAATTCTCAAGAACAGAAGCCCTACATGACATCACTGAGAAGGCAAAGCTGTGCATTTGTGTCTGAGTAAGCAGAGCTCGTTTACCTTCCCCTGTACTCTACAGCATCATGGGGGGTTGTGCGGATTTTATTTTGTGTAGGTGTTTGAAATATTTTCACTGGGCACAGAAAGTTGGTTGAAGTACCTGGGGTTTCATTTCTCTCGTGGCAGATTTAGGGCGCGTTCTGCACTGCGCCACTGCAGCGCAGCACGCGAGATGTGAGTGTTGCACCTAAATTATCCTGCCAGCCCTACAGGAAACCTGCCATGGCAATCAAGTTGGTGATCTTTAGAAAGAGCAGGAGCACCTTTCCATTTGCCAGGCCCTGACTGAGTGGCTGATCTGTACCAGCAAGGTCTCTCCCAGCCTTTTGGTCTGGCTCTGTCTGGCCAGGCTGGGCCAGAGCTGAAGAACAAGAGGGATTTTTGTAAATCGTGCTTAGCATTCCCCCATGAGTAAAACAGAAGCAACAAAAGCTTGTCAGAGGACCTTTAACATCAGCAAAGAAGTATTTTCCACATGTACATGCTAGATTCCATATACATGATCTCAGCTCTACCCCTTTATAAATCACAAACTTATTTTCCAATTCTGAGCATTCCTGCTCAGCTCTGCTTTGTGCTGTGCTCACTCCATGCCCCTGGCACGTGTGTGTGCTGTGCAGGGCTTTTCAGGGAGCACTAGCTGAGCAGAGGATGAGCTCTTTGGCAGTGAGAGGGCTGTGCCAGTGATATTTCAAGATTACAGCTGAAAGCAGAATTTGTCTCAGAGGAGATGGGTGGAATACAAGGGCAAAAAGACCTTTTGTTCTGAACGTAACAAGTGAGATTTAGGGGAGACTGTGACTCCAGGCATAAACTCTCCATTTTCTCTTCCCTGCTGATTTGCTACGTGAGATTGCATCAGGAGGGAGGGAGAGTCCTGGCATTCCCCAAAAATGAGCAAGGGTATGGCTTGGTCCAATTTCAAATAAAGGGTGAAGCTGCTTCTCCTGATTTCTAGAGTTGGTCTGAGTAGCAGTACTGAATACACCTTTTGTTTTCATTGCAATATTTTAAGTTTTCCCAGCAGTCAAGCAAATTTTTAGAAAAAGTTAAGCTTAGACTATTAAATGGAAAAAAATAACATTCAGCAAACTAGTTCACTTGAAATGCAGGTGTGGAGAACATTTCAAACACCTAATTTTCTCTAATAGTTCCTAGTCATTATGATGATTTCTTGAGAATCCCATGCAGCTCTCAAATACCACTCATTCATGTTCTCATCCTTTAGCTGTCTTTTTTTAGGTAAAATAAATGTTTTTCTTAAGAAAAAAAAAAGATAAATTGTTCAACAAAAATAAGTATGCCTTGACTAAACCTCACACTTTCACCTCATATGAGGATTTGGGGAACCATTTTATTAGTTTTAATTATGTGATACCAATCTCGGTTTGCTTGTCTTAATGTGAATAGACAGAGATAATTGGGTAGAGGAAATGGAAATGAAGCGATGCCTGTAGACAGGACACTTCTAGGAAAATAAATCCAAGAAAGCTACAGAATAATTGGTCCTTTAGTTGGAAGATGCCAGTTTAAAGACATTTGCAGGCCAAGTTTCTCAGCAGATGTTAAAAATACTGAAAACAATTTACAAAAACCCCCACATTTTACAGTCTGGGGGAAGATTAGTTATGAATAGATTAGTTATGAGGGTGTCTTTGAGAACACTAGAGAGACTGAAGCAGAAGCCTTGTGGCAGACACCTCTGTCATGCTTTGAAGGCAGCCAATGTGCTTCCCTTCAGACCCGGGTAGGAAACTTCTGTTACTTTAATCATTTGCTTCCTGCAAACCTTTAGATTGGTAACACACGGTTTGGTTTTGGAGAATTTCATTCCCTTCACTTTAATCTGCTGTGATCCCCAGGCTTCCAGGGGAGGTTTGCTGAGGTCTCTGGATGCAGTTGGACCTGCAGGGAGGGCAGGGAAAGCAGGCAGCACATGGCAGCTCCCAGAGCCAGCCTGACCCACCTGCTGGGAGAGTGCTCGAAGGAGAGGTGGCAGTGCCAAAGGCTCAGGGCACACACTGACTCTGAGACTTTGTGGGTCACAAATCCTGCCCAGGTTTTTACAGAGTTTCTCACTGATAGTAATGCTGAATCCTTGCAGCTTCACTTTCTGAGAAAGCAAGTGCCTTTTGTCAAACCTAACTGATTTCCTCAACAAAAGTGCTCCCTGCCAGGTGCCCAGGAGACACAGTTGTACATCAATGCTGCCATAGTGAAAAAAAGAGATGGTGAAATGCTGTGGGCTAGAACAGACTAATGAAATGTAAGGGGGCTTATTTTGTTACAGACTAAGGGAGTTTTAGCCAGGTGCTTTGGTACCAATATCCAAGCAAAATTCTTTCTGTGGACATTCAGTAGCTCCTCGGGGAGTATGTGTGTGATGGTGATGTGAAAATGTGTGCTTGTTTTGCTAAGGAACTGTGAATGCTGTAAATCAGCATACAGCAAGTGTCTTGACTTCAGTGGAACTAAATAAATTTTTGTATATCTAAGGTCTAGTTCTTTGAACAAACACTGCTGTGACATTTGCTGTTGTAGCTCAGATGAAAAGTCCAAGTTCTGAGTAAAATTTTAAGAGTCAGCCTAACAATTCACTAGTTCATATTCAGTATTCAGTCATTTGGACTTCCATGACAGTACTGGAGTGGTTCACTGCCCTGAATTACTGCAGAATTTCTATCCCCTTGTGTTGGTTGATGGTGATGTTTGCAATATTGTAGAGGAAATATGCTGGTAAAATGCGTTTTGCCCATATCTTTTAAGTGTTTTTAACAAAAGTGCCTCAATTGTCCATTTTGTGCTGAAGTGGACAGCAAAACAGCTCATGTGCTTGTTGATGCTTGTTAAAAGCATCCTCCTCAAGAAGGGCTGCTGTGACCGTTTATCTATTTTATAGCTTATTTAAATCACAAGTGCAAGCTGTGTGTTTTTATAGGGCTACAGGATGTTAAAGCATGAGCATGGTTTTAATCTGTAAGGCCATATTTTACCTGAAGGTCAGTTTAAAATATGTTCATTAAAAAGGGATAGATGTGCATAGCTAATGTGTACATTATAGGAGGGTAATTCAGTTCATGTAACTCAGGTAATCCCCTACAGCCTGCTCTACACAACTAATCTGTGTACCATCCTTAAACAAACAAACAGAAAAACCAAGCACTAAGCCACAAAAGAAACCCCAAACAAGAAAAAGAAACTCAAAAAGTATTTTGGAAAATATAAGTAATCAAATAGAAACAGGAAGATGTAGCAGGAAAGCTACTAAAATATTTTTAATATATGAAATTGTTTAAAGGGAGGCTTTACTATGGTTTCATGACTATAGGCTACTGACTAGAACAGTAATCAGTAGTGTCAATAGTTAATTCTGTTTTACCAAATGGATCTCCTTCCTTCATCCCAATAGACTTATTATTGTGTTGTCTCAGTGCAGGGACTGTTTCATTCACAGGGTGGGGGAAAGAAGCCAGGCACTGTCTGTAGGTTTTAAGAAAAGTTTTCTGGCCAAGTGCAGCACAAACCAGTACCTCCCTGATGGCTAACATGCTGCTCAAATAGAATTTTTAGAGGTTGTGTGCTTTTGATGTGATTCCTCCAGTAGAAAAATACAACGGTCAAGTTGCAAGGTTGTGCAATATTTTCAATTCTGAAGTGAAATAAGAAATGGATTTATTGTATAAGATAATAAAATATTTGTAATGATATATACAGAACAGTTAAATATTGTCCACATTAGTGGATAAGCAAAGCAACATTTGAAGGAGCTTTGCTGGACAGACTGCCACCCTACCACGTTCTGGTTTAGTCTGAGCTTATTTTTACATGCTACTTAACGAGCTGAAAAGCTGAAAATAAGTTGCCTTTCCCAACACTAGGTCAGAATTCAAGAGTTCTCACCTCTTTTTATAGCTGGCCCACAATGAAAAATGAAGTGATATTAGCAGGTAGGCTCTCTTAATTAGCAACCTGCTAATTAAATCTGTTAAGCATAATTGTATTTGATAGTTCTACTTCTGTACAGTTTTGCTAACAAGCAGAATGGAGTAGTTCCTCCAGCCAGAGCCATCATTCTGCTTCTGCCCTGAAAGAGGCTCAGACTGAACCACTGCTGCTTTGACATCAGAAAAAGCTGGTGGAGCTGTAGTAGGAACTTGGTTTGCTCTGTCCAGGAAGGTGAAACGATTACCTGCAGCCTTCAGACCATACTGAGAAAGGCTGGGGTGTCTGAACTAATAAAAACAGCTGAGCCCCGAGGGTTTGCAGGCACACTGATTCCTTTGTGCAGACCTTGAGCTATAGAGTGCACTTCTGAGAGTTACAGCCAAGCCCTGCTCATTTGTTACCAGTGACTGGTATGTATCATTAAGAAAAAAAATGCCATCCCCCCTTTATTTTCTTGTATCATGTTTTCTATAGTGACAACATGCTGAAATGAAACATCCTTTCCTATTAGTTAAAAATTAAACTGACAATTTCTCTCTCTGTTTTCTAGTACTAATTTCAGGTAAGAGGTAAACGAGCTGCAACAAAAAGTTGATCTTCAGAGTGTCCTAAAAATCCCCTTTAAAGATCATCTTGGTCTTATAGCCTTGCTCTATCACTACCTCAGTCTCTCTCTCAAATAAAAGTATCTAAATAGATCATAAACATGTCTGAAAAACATAAACATGTCATCTCTTGGCCTGTCTAGAAAATGCATTCTAAATGTTTATTGCTTTTCTAAGGCATCAGTTTTGTTTGCAGGGGTGTTAATAACCTGAGTTGTGAATGGAGTGTGATCTTGTTAGTGTTCCCATAGTTCTTACAGTTTCCTTCAATCCATCATAACCATCCATCCTGGAAATGTGCTCCGCTAGGTCCTTTCATTACCCTACTCTCCTCCTGTAGGGCATGACTGAACTATTCAACTTTTCTCTGTTCAACCTCTTAAAACTTCACTCACCTCACTTCAGCCAGCTCAGGCTTGTTATCATTGCTGTGGGGTGAAAACAATGAAACTTCATTAAGGGGGGCAAAACCTTGGATTAGTCTAAACCATTAATGGTAACTTAATTAACTTTTATGACCTCTGTGAGTTTACATCTGCCCTGTCAGTGTTACAGGAGGGTAAACAGGGGACATAGTCTTGCCCCAAACACCACAATTTGTTTTGATTGTATTCAATCCCTGCATTGACTGCTTTCAGCATTCTATTAATTTACTTGTTTATTTATTTATTTATTTATTATTACATTAAGCTCCTAAATCTCTCCTCAGACCTGGCTTGTTTTGCTTTTCTGCTTTCTCTCCTGTTTTACCAGAGTTTTCACAAACAAGAACACTCACATATAAAACAATTTAAAATGTCAACAATAAACAAATATCAGGAAATTCTAGGCACAGAAAAAATTCCCAAATACACACAGCATAATTTGCAGCTTCCCGTGTGTTACAGGCAAATAGAATAGCCACAGTGAATGACTGGGGCAATAATTTGATGCTTCTGTCCACTCTTGCCTGTTGTGACTCTGCTACCGTTGAGTTATCAGACTTAACACCTAGAGAATGATGTTTCCATTTCATGTTTCTCATGGTCCTTCCACAAAAAAGGTCTGATTTTAGCAAAATAAATTCTGTTTGTGATTAGCCAACAGCCAATCCTGGCATAGTCCTGTGTTACCTTTCTGGGCTGATATGTAACCTGTTAATCTTCAAGAGGACATATCCCCTCCATCAGGCAAGCTCACCCTCCTTCCTCTTCTTTTTCTTTCTTCTAGAGAAACCTCCCACATATCTTTGTAGTCAAAGAGAGTGGAAAGAATTTGTATAACATAATAAACTTATGTCTTTGGTCCCAGGTGCAATCCCTGAGGCCTTTGAGGGCGCTCCTTTGCTAGAAATACAGAGCAGCCAGTGTCTGTCCCTTTTCCCAGTCTCTTGTGTCTGTGTGTATTGACATATAAAAAGTAAAATGAGAACAAATGCCCTGAAACGTGGCCATTCTGTTCTCTCTCTTGCCTGTGTCTGTCACCAGTTGCTAATAACTTTTTATTGTATATAGTTGCTTCCTCAAGTGTGGGTTTTAGCATTTGTTTGTAGGAAACCTTCATTCATCTTTCTATCTGTCCTATAAAAGATAGAAACACTCTGAACTCCTGTGCTGCTGTTCTCTTTTTTTGCCTCTCCAGTGAGGTGTTATCCTCAGATGAAATAGTCTAATCAGAGCTGATGGCCTTATTCAAGCCAATCCCAGGGTGTATATCTTGCTCTTTGAAGGCCCTCAGTATGGCCATAGAAAACAGAAGTAAAAAGGCACATGATGAGGCAATTATCAGTTGTATTTGCATATTTCCTCTTAAATACTTAACCAGCATTTGCTTGTTAATAACAATGAGCAAATAATTGTTAATTTAGACCAACTTCTAAAATGTGTTTCTTCCTGCATGAAAGGAAATAATTTAAAAGCCACTATGGGGTCAGCTTACTGCTATTCAGCATATTTATCTTTGCCATTAGTTTTGGGTAAAAGTGCTGCTTCTGTGTAGAGGCCACAAATCTTTTTTGTGCTTCCTGTTGCAGAATGTTTATTACACAAGCAGTCAGCAGCTCCACGTGGGTGTTCTGAGCCCCACTATCGACGATGATGACAACAGATGCCTGGTGGATGTGAACAGCAGGCCCAGGCTCATTGAATGCAATTATGCCAAAGCCAAGAGAATGAAGCTTTACTGGCAATTTACTCAGGTAATTCTTACCCAGCAGACAATGCAGAAAGTTTTAAATCTCTGTTTTTGTGTCTGAAGTGTGAGTAATTTGTTTACTAACAGTACAGGACCAGATTTATCCTTGCTTTCTTTGCACAGAGCCAGGAAGCTAATGTTTAGATTTGATCCCAATGTCAGCTACCTCAGTAGGGTACAAAACTTGTATTATATTTTCTGAGTTCACCATGAATAACTTGTTTCTAAGGCAGAGTACTGTTATGGAAAAAGAAAAAAAAGGGTTATTTCAGTGGAGTCAAATGCAAAGTAACTTATTTAGTGCTGCAGTTTCTTTCTTAAAAAGGCTGCTTTTTATACATGAGTGTGAAAGATGCAGAAAGAGACTCAAGGAAAGGCTGAGAGGTGGTTTCACAGTGATGAAAATGCTGACAGGACACTAAGGCCAGGCCTGGTGAACCCCCTTCATAACTGATTTAGAAACATAAGGGGGAACTATAAAGAAGCCACAGAAGTTCTTGGACTAGAAGAGTTGCTCTGCCACATAAAACATCTGGAGATCCCTCTGGTTTAGCTAAGAGGAAATGGCAAGGTGACTCAAGGCATCTTAGTGTTTCCACAGAGGGATATTGGTTATCCCAAAGACAAAACAAGTTCCAATGGCTGGAAGCTAAAAACAGTGAAATTCTGTTTTTCAAAGAAAGATGATTTTTTCCTAAGTTAAGTTTAGCACAATGGAACTTTGCCATGTCAGGTACTGGCATGCTGGTGGATCAATGAAATGAAATTACATTATTTTCTAAAATAAGTGCATGATTTAGCTCCTGGGGGAAATGTCATAGCTAGTGTGAGTTTCCTTGGTCTCACACCAGCTCCTCTGCAATTTATAGAGTCAACAAATCTAGTTGTGTGCTCTAGCCCACAGACTGAGGCTCATCATTAAAAGACTTTTTTTTCTGCATTTAATTTTTCTGTAACATCCGTGTGGGTTTGCAAATATCTTTTCTGTCAAGTCATTAGTTTCTTTTTCTGTAGCAGCCATTATCTATATATACTAGGATCTTTTAATACAGTTTAGCATCAGTCTTGGTGCAGACAGCATCTGGACACTAATCAGTAAAGCATAATATTAGCTTATTTTGTATTTATAGTTGAAAGTAATCCAGATCTTTGTCTTTAAGAGGTAACTCTCAAGCAGATCTTAAATCCCGAAACTGATACCTCAAGGGCAAAATTTTAATTATGTCTTCTCACAAATTTTAACTCTTGTCTTGTCATGAGGGGGTCCTCACTGTGTCCACCTCTGCACTTGATTTTTTGTACCATTTCTAAAAAGTATAATTAACATTGAAGAGTATTTTAGTAATATTTTAGCATGGTCCACCTATCCAGTGATTGCTCTGTATACCCCTAAGTTTCGGTGACAATTATGGTTTCTGCTCCAGGATACTGCTGCTATTTCATAACACTGATTATGTTAGATCTCACTGAGGGGAGCAGCAGTAGAAGGCCTTGATAATTTAGCTATTAAAAGCTTAAAAAATGGGATTTAGGAGCATCAGGTTTGTTGCAATTCCATGTTCTAGATACAATCTCTCAGTGAAGGTGCAGTGCAAGTAAACTTGGCTCTACGGACTCTCTCTCTTCCTTCTACAAATAAACTTCTCCCCAGGAGATGTGAAAGCTAATTGCTTGTTTCTTTATGATAAATTAAGAGACAAATGAAATAATTTAAAGTTTTCTGTTCAAAAAAGATTTTGTTAATACCCAATACAACTAAAATGTCATTATTGCTCAACACACTGCCTGGTACGCAGCCATGGGTATGTTCTGTAAGGTAGAAGAAAGTTAATGAATGTAATCAAGGCTTGCTAAGATCAACTGATGAACTCCATTTGAAATGCTCCCATTTAGTCTGGTGAAAGGATGTGTTTGTGTGAATGTCTTGGAAGCTTTTTCTCTGAAAAGACACTTTGTAAATTACTTTTTTTAAAGCTCTGGTATTTCTTTTCCGTATTGTGCAATGAGCAGAACTACTGTGAGTATCAGGATTGTAAGCATTGATGCTTATGTAGTCTTGAAATTTGTGAACTATTAATTAAAATGTAGATGCTGCTTGTAGCTTTTTGTAGCACTTTCCTTTAGCTGCAAGTATACTTTGATTTCTCCGGCTTCTTGAGCCATTCCATGAGAATTTCTGATGGTATAGGTAAGTAAAAATGCAGCAGTGCAAGTGGAGAATTGTCTCAGAAAGGGAACAGGAAACAGACTGAGTACCCAAAGCAGGATAAACCAATTGAACTAGATTTCCTTGACCAGGACAAAAATCATTATATTCCCTGCTTTACAGACATTTATGTTAAATTAGTTTGAATGAGGAAACACTTTAATCTCAGAGGCCTCACAATAGTCTGTGGTGGTACATCATGGACAGCAGTCTGGCTGATAGAAAACTCTACAGCTGTTTTAAAAAAAATATTCTTCAGGTAACATTTTCCTCCTCCTTTGTACAACGTAATGATGAGCGAATTCCATATGACAAAAGTAGAAAATGGGGTTATCCTCTGTTAGGGGACTCCTTGCTTCTGTAGATCTATTAAAGAATGATTTAATTAATTATTGTCACATCTTTTAGATCAGAAGTGTGTGTATACATATACACTTGTGCATGTACATCAAACTTGATTTTTTTTTTTTTAATTTATCTTTTACTTTGGTTTTAAATTTTTAAATTCCCTGGCTATCTTCAGTTGCAGGCAGCTGGAGTCAGGCAGCCAGATGCCCACTGCTGCCTTGTGGACAAAATTGTGGTTTGATGGGCAGGCACTTGGAGGGAATCACCACCTCTGGTATCTTTGTCCTGTACAGAAACTTGCATTGAGCATTCAAAGCTTGTAGTATGTGTTTGTATCATCAGGATCTGTCTGAGCACATTTCCTTGCTCCACAGTTTTGTACAGCTGCCAAAAGCAATGAGACCCAATAAAATGTAGGCTTTGGTGGCATTCTTGCTTCCAAAGCTTCTTCAAGTGTTTATAACAGTAATTATGTCAAATTATGTAAATTAGCCCAGAAAAGACTCCCATCAACTGGGTAGTGTTCAATAATTTTATTGTTCAGGCTGTTTGTCAAGTCTTCTCTTAGGGAAATGTTTGTTTTGGAAATACTTTTATGCTGGAAAGTCTTCTAGTTGTTTGACAGCTCACCTAGTTCAGTCTGTCTCGCCACTTTTTCATTTAAGCAGAACAAAATTGGAGCTTGTAGCAAAAAAATGGTAAGTGATCAGAAACTAGACAAGGGAGAGAGGATAGAGGCAAGAATTACATGGTAGTAAAATGGTCAGAATTTTACTAAAATACGACTTGAAACATGATCTCAAGGAAGCTGCTTTGGCATCATGAAGCGTGAGGAGAGCAAGAACTCAGGCTGTGAGCTGGTTTTGGTGAGGAGCAGGTGCAGACAGTGCTGGCAGCAGCAGCAGCTCCTCTGGAACCGAGTGCTGGCACAAAGCACCAGAACTTGTCCCTGTCCCCGTGCTCAGCGAAGCTGCTGGGGCTGCTGCAGTGATGGTGTTACAGGGTCTGGAGGGTGGCAGAGAAGGGGCTGTGAGCTATGGGAGATGGAGGCCAGAGCACCTGGACAGGGGAGGCCTCAGGACAGCTGCTGGTAGAAACTGCTTGTGGCCAGCCCAGTTCTGTGATATGATTAGGATTGTTCATGTTCTGGAGAAGCAGTACATTCTCACTGCTGCAATCAGGTTTTTCAGCAGGCAAATCCCAAATTTGGGGGATTTTAAGAAGCCTCTCAGTCTCCAGTCTGATTTCTCACATTTATTGCTGATGGAGAGTCAGTTGCCTGCTCTGCAAGTGAAATTTGTCTCTACACACCTCACCTGGGCCACAGCAGATCAGTCAGAAAGTTCACTTACCTAGTTAGGGTTCCTCCAGAGGCATGGCAAAGACAAAAGGAAGTTGTTGTTCTGTAATTACTCTTTATCTTGAATTATCTTCCCGTTTCTGTTTAGCTGGACAGGAATGTGACTTTTCCATTTTAACCAGATGAGCCAGGCTCTCGCTTTTTGCTGTTGTGAGAAAAGCAACAGGGGAGAGGTCTGTGTAAAAAGAGGTGAAAGGAAGGATGCAAGGCTGAGCTAAAAACTCAGAATTAATCATTTACAGCTGTTCCATACTTAGTTAATTTAAGTAATTCAGTTTCCAGCGTGGTTGCCATAGAAAGGTAGGAAGAGTCTGCATCTATATGGATGGACACTCACCTCATCCTTCATGGGAGGGAGAGGATGTGCAGGGCCTGCTCTCAGCACTGTCCTGTTCCCATAGCCTCTCATAACATTGCTTGTGCATGGTGTGGAGAGCGGTGGTTCTAGTCACTGCTGAAGGTTTCCACAGGATGTCTTCCCATTCATAAATGTTTGGAGGGGGGCTTTATGCTATCCCCAGAAACTGTAAATAAAATTTGTTGCTGACAGCTGTTTCCTAAATATCATAGTAGGAATTGCTTGGGAAGGAAAAGGGAAGACAGACAAGCAAATTAATTACTGAGTTGTTACAGGTACTCCACAGATAAATATGATTATTTAGATCTTATTTAAATAGGTGTTAGGTAATAGATAAGGAGATATTCCATTTAGCTGTATAAAGAAAGAATAGACCTTAAAATTACTGAATTTACATCTTGTTCCTCCTGCAGACTCTGGCCTTTCAATTCCTTTTACCCACCTTTATCTAATGAAAATAAAGGATGTGCAGTACACTACATTACCTACCAGAGAAGCACAGGAATGCAGGCTGCATGGCAGGATTAAACTGGTGGGCTGGGAAGCAAGCAGAGGATCTCTGTACCAATTTCAGATGGCCCCTTGCTGAGCACACAGAGTGCAGAAGCAGAGCCCAACACCATTGAACAGCAGCCTAATTCTAATGTCCACTCGTGTTTTCATCCCATCCATTAGCCAAGGCCATCAGTGTACAGAGGGATTCATCTTAGTAGAGCTGTGTGTGTCTAAGGGAACAGTGGCCCCCATCAACTTCAGCAGATTCTTCCATTATGAGAGCCACAGGCTGGAAAAACAGCATCATTAATTTATCAAGAGTTTGGATTTATGTGGTATTTCTAACCACAAAGGATGCAAATACTCTCAATATGTCTTTGTAGTTTAAGACATGCTGTACTGCTATAGAGCTATGTGATTGGGCAGTGCTGTTTGCCTGGCAGCTCAGAACAGAAAGTGATGGTGATCCTGTTAAAAGAGATACAGACTTTGATCCTGCAGGAGAAATATAAAGAAAAACAGAACATAATTACTCAATTAAATGGGCCAATAGACTAGGTTGAGCCCTGTATTTTTAGTGAGGCTATCTGATTTTTAAGTAACCAGTGTTGCCAAGTGTGAAGCTTTGAACCTCAGACACAAAAGAGCACTTCCACAAACCCCAGGGGCCCCAGTCCAGTGTTGGTGTAGGGGTCCACTGCATCAGCAGCATTTCTATATTGAGGTATTCTTTGCCCAGTTTTTTTTTATCAAATATTACCCCAGCTTGCCTGTACTTAATATTTGAACTAACTGGATAACTGCACAAGGTGTTATAGCTGGAGGTCAAGGAAGCTGAGCCATTGCTCTGCTTAGACATGAAAAAACCATAGTTAATGTTTCAATTTTCATTTTGCTCTAGTAAATTTGTCCCTAAGTCATGTGTATCTTAATATTCTTGTCATATTTTAATATGTCAATATTAATTTTTAAAAAGGTGTGTTAAAACACTTCTTTTTTATTCACCATGTCTTACTATGAGCCTATAAACATTTTAGTACCATTTATGCAGAATGGAATTGAGAAGTACAAAAATCTGAATTCACACAGTCTTTCTCCGTTTTGAATACTTGACTTCAACTTAAATATGAAAATGTATATGCAAAAAACATGCAAAAAATATTACATACAACTATTAATACACAGTATCATGTTTTAACAACTCATGTTAGATTTGCTTGGCAATTATTGCTAACTGATGTTAAATTTGCCTGGTAATTATTGCTGTAGCTAGTGGTAACCAAAATGTCATTGTTTCAGTTTAGTCTTATATTTGGAGTAATTTTCTAGTAGCAAGTTTTAATCTTTGCAAATTGGGTGTAGAACTTGCCAGCTAGAAAGTTTGTGTGAAATACAGCAGTAAAATGAGCTTTTAGTGGATGCATTTCAAATATTTTCTAGCATATCACATTATGCAGTATTTACTCTCCTGAGGACTACATTTAAGCTCCAAAGACACTTGTGCTGAATTAATTTAGAAGAAAGTTAACACATACCCATGTTTTTCCTTCAAAACAGATACCCTATTTGCATATTTTAGCATCTAATTTTAAATGCCACATTTATTTACAAAGAAATTATTTGTTCTAGTTGCACATGATTCTTCCTAATTTCAGCTGTCTGGATCGGCTGCATCCAAAAACTGCAGATGACAGCTGCTGACAAGGCACTGCATGGCATTGTCATGTCAGGCATGAAAAAAAACAATGGCCAAATCAAGAAGGTCTCCTACAAATTGAGTGATAACCAGCACTCACCAAATGAAGGGCCTGAGTTCAGGAGATCTGAGCTCTACTTTTGGTTCCTCCTTTCCATTAGTGCACCAATCATTGCTTGAGTTCTGCATTCCTCAGCTGTGGGAGGGATGGAAGGAGTTTTGCTGTTATGATTTCTAAATTCCCAGACAAAAACAAAACTTGGTCCCAATCAAGTCAGTAAAAGTTGCATATTTAATCCCAATGGAGACAAAAGCAGTATGTATGTAAGCAAGGTTTGGCTACCATGTAATCATCTACAGCCTGAGATGAGAAGATGAGAAGGATCTTCCCTTGGAAGTTAAATATATCAGGATGAAAAAATTGACAAGAAAAGAGGGTTTGTTATTCAGTGAAATGATCAGGCCATTAAGCCTTATGTCCTGAACCCAACAGTGGTGACACTCAGATACCAGACAAAAAAAATAAATCATTTTCGTTACTGTCTGAGTAAACTGCACAAGGTTTGTGCTGCAGCAGCAAGGACATTCCTTTCCCAATATCAGTTATAATCAGATTTGTGTGGTTAGTAGGGGAAAAGCCATTTTCAATAACTAGAGACTGTGATCAGAGTCCCAAAGAGCCCAGCCTAAATTCCCGTGTTAGAATATGCAGATCAATTGAAACACTGGTGCAAATTCATTTCCTAATTTTCTTCACTTGCCACTCAATTTATTGCTTAGTCTCTAGAGACTGGTTTAATCATAAGCATATAATGATAATGCAAGTAGTTCAGTTTCTGGGTTAAAATGTATTAATCCTCCTTCGTATGGAGCATTCAGATTAGAAAACTTAGATTAATTAAATACAACACACACACAAAAGAAATAAAATTGTCATTCAGTATTTTTGTTTTCCAAAGGAGATATTTCTCACAAACAATCTCATCTAAACCCCATAAATCTTTGGAAAGATTTCCCCATGTCTGGGGAAAACATAAAAATCTTAGGTTTCCTAATTGTGCTGAAAGGAGCTTCTTTTTTCTCTGGCTGAAGATGAGTAACTAGGTATAACCAATGCTAAGGATGGCAAACAACGATGTGAAGTTGTGTTCTTCACATCAGTTTTCCATCTGTCCTACATTAGAACAGTATTTTCATCCGTAGAGAGAAAAAGGGAAAGAATAAGGCAGTGAGGTGCTCCTAGGCAGGAACTAGAGCTGCAAGATGGGGTCGTGTACAGGTTTGGACCCCTCACTACCAGAAAGACACTGAGATGCTGGAATGTGTCCAGAGAAGGGCAACAGAGCTGGTGAAGGGTCTGGAGCACAAGGCTGAGGGAGATGGGGGGTTTAGGCTGGAGAAAAGGAGGCTCTGGGGGGGCCTTATTGCTCTGTGTGAAAGGAGGTTCGAGCCAGGTGGGTGTTGGTCTTTTTCCCAGTGACAGGATGAGAAGAAACGGCCTCAAGTTGTGCCAGGGGAGGTTTAGATTGGGTATCACGAAAAATTTCTTCACAGGAAGGGTTGTGAAGCACAGGAATAGGCTGCCCAGGGAAGTGGTGGAGTCACCATTCCTGGAGGTAAAGACACTTAGAAGTGGCATTTAGGGACAAGGTTTGGTTTGGTTATGGACTTGATAGTGTTGAATTAATGGTTGAACTCAATGATCTAAAAGGTCTTTTGCCACCTAAAAACTTCTGTAATTCTATATACCAAAATGATGTTACTTCAAAACCAAACACGAAGGCAAAACCTAGGAATACACAATTTGCTGCATGACAGATCACAAAATTAATTAACTAGATTAATTACTTCATATAGAAGACCACCCCAGGCAATGGTCAGTTCTTGCTGTTTCACAGAAATTAGTTCTGTTCTGAGCCAGCAGTTCATTGTAAGAGCAGGAGGAGGATTCCCTTCTTGACCTCCGATGTTCTCTCTTCGAGAAGATTGAGGCTTGATTTGTCTGAATGATCATCTCAGCATGCCTAAAAAGAGTTATCAGCACTCTTAAAATTAACTCAGCCTATCAAAAACATCCAGTTAGTCACTGAACATTGATGTTTGAGACAGTGAATTCAACAGGTTTCCTATACTCTCATAAATCACAATAGTTGTAGCAAATTTTTAATCTAACACTCCTTTTTTTCCTTAGAAACTTTGTTTATGGGTTCCTCACTGCTACTCACAGGTATTCATACTTTTGAATACTAAAGGCAGGTCCCCACTAATTTTCATTCCCTTCCTAAGCAAAGTCCTGGTTTTATTTCAAGTTACTTTATTTTGTAATTCCCCACCATCTGAATATTCCATCACACTTCAAAACATCTTTGTTGCTTTTCTGTCTTACACTTTAAACATCTCAAAGCAAGCCTAGATCAAGGCAGGTAAATCAAGCCTGAGTTGTTTGCAGAAATCATTTATATGTAATCTCAGAATGAAAAAGAAAAAGGTAGCTTTTCTGAGCTTTTCACAAAATGCATTAGTAAAACATGCAAATAAAGCAAATGTCTCCAGCACTCCTGTCTTTTTCCTGATTGTATCAAAATACTGTTTTGCTACACAGGCAGCTACTGCCTGGCACAATCAATGAAAAGAAAGATTGTTAAAAAAAATCTGTGTTTTAGCTAGAGAAAAATTACCCTGCAGAAAACATTGGACAAAGCATTAACTTTGGATATTTTCTATTGGCCAAGTCTCACTCAGGACTCTAGAGGTGTTTAGAAACATGGGATCTACCTATATCCAACTCTTCTAGTAGAGGGAGCATAAAATGTAACATTTGTAGTTGTCGTTGTGAACTTACAGAGTTTAGAAACACATCTTAAGTTCTAATTTAAACTTGGAGCACTAAGTAGCCAGTGAGCACTGAATTTGGTGGGTTCTGCATATACAGTTTTCTGAAAGCTACCAAGCAGGAGAGCAGGAAGAATAGGGCAAAGGAAGACACATGGGAGACAAATATGAACGTCATCCCCTTCAGTGGTGAGGAAAATAAAATCAGAAATACCAACCTGTGAATCATCCCTCACCAGCATCTCTGCAGCTTACTCCTTTAAGTTCTCAAAAAGGCAATTTATTTCTAAGTGACTTGTCCTGTTACTGGTTACTCAGGACAGCTGTGGTCAGAAAAACCATGCACAGCATCCTCAGCTGCACAGCATGAACCCAGTTTTTCCTTTTCCACAATGGACTTGCTGGGTAATCTTGGCTCTCAGAACAACATAACACATCATCAATCTGGATTTTCTGCCAAATAAAAACCAAACAATGTGTTCAGCTGTAAATTCTGCATTTGGCCATAATTATTAGGGCTATGTATGGATAAAGGATTCCCTTTTTAATCTGCTTTCCACTCTACCACAACCACACCCCCCTCCCTGGAAACAGAGTTCAATAATTAATTCCAAAAATAACATCATATACCTACAACGCTTTTTTCTGCAGATGTTTTTCTAGCGTGTCAGGAAGATTCCCTGGCCATTGCTGATATGCTAATAAATCATGTTTCGTTTCTGAAAAATACCACTAGTCTGGCTAATAAATTCTACTCCAAAACTTCAATTTTCTTAGTCGTAGTCTTATTTCTGTAGTAAAACACATTTCCAGCTATCATATCCTGAAGAGCTTCTTGGTATTTTAGTGAAGGCTTAAATTAAATTATTTTTAAGGTATTATTTTCTTATTCTTGCAGGACTGCAATCTGGTACTAATCTGTGATAAAACTTCGTATGCATATGGAGAAATGTTAGCAATAGGTATAAATCCACACATCCCATTTCTGATTTTTATGCTGTATCTGTGTAATTTGTTTTCTATTCCAGTTACATTCTCTGTATGAAGCTGCATGTCCTTGTGCCAGGTTTAATTGCTTTTATTTTAATACTTTAATTAATGGTATTGTGTATTTCTGCATCCTGAATACTCTCCTGGAGAGAGTAAGCAAATCAGACCATCCAGTCTAGAGTAAACAAAACAGAAAAGGATTGCACAGACCACTAGTTACTAAAACCTACATACAGATGAGGCTGCATCATTTGATTTGTCACAGCTGCAGTATTAAAAAATGTGTTGCAGCATTATGAAAATTTAGTATTTATGATCATGTAAAACCTGAGCACTCACTCAGATGTCTTGGGAGAGGAATGAGACAAAATTGTGATGTAGACATGCAGCTGTTGAATGATGTGTCTAATCCTTCTGTCAGAGGAAGTTTCACAGTGTTTACACACTGAGTACCAGCAAGTGGATGTAAGTGCTTGGGTGGCTACCTGACAACAGAACCTGAGTGCAGTAAGACGAAAAAAAAATTGCTTTTTCCTTAAGAAATGGTTTGGCTGATCCCTATTATAACACCATTTAAGTTTACGTTGTACATAGTAATTAGTTTTGTTTAGTATTGGAAACATAAATTCACATTTTAAGTGTATCTTGTAAAAATTCTCATTTGCTTATCTACCCTGTAAATATAGATCTAAATAGCTGAACAAACAACAATACATTTTTAATATATGACCCTGCTGTATATGATACTTCATATACACAAAAGCAGTTAAATGCACCTTATTTTCACAGTAGTCATATAAAATACATTAGGAAGCACATCTTTGAGTAAGAGCAGCTAACAATATACTTCAATGAGAAATATTTCAATTAAAATAGTTCAATTTAATTGATGAAATATTTGAACAATAAAAGATATGTTACTAAAAAGATATGTTACGGAGCCTGCTTTACTTACAGCACACCTGTTAGACAAAGAGTTGGAAAATTTGTCATACTGCTTTGGATTCAAGGAGTTAATCAGTTACCTCTATATTATCTATATCCTTTATACAGCTAAAAAACAGAAAATCTAAACTGAATAACATCATGCAATATTTCCAAGCAATGGGCAATACTGAAAATACATTAATTACCAGATGGGATAAATTATTCCCTTCTTCCTATGAACACTTTCTTACTGCTTCAACATCCATACAGAAGTGAATCACACAGAGGAAAAAAAACCCTGTAAAATTTGATTAATTTTCTTTAGGATTAAATTTGGTGTACTAATAGTCCCTGAAAATTTACCCCAGTATTCTGGGGAAATGCATGAGGAGATCAAGTGTTCTGTTTGGAGTGGAGATTATCTCTGCCTCATACACCTCACCATAATTCTTTGATTCAAATGTATCAAAGCAACAGTGAAGATTAGAGTTTCTGCCTCAAAGGCAGAGTGAACATGTAAATATTTGAGGTCACTGATTGAGGTCCAAATAGAAAATTAATAGACTAGAGAATGCAACGATCTATACAGTGTATGTGATATGAGGCTGGATATACTTATTAACCTTTTAAGACCTTTCTCTGAAATTTCCATGTTTAGGCAAGCAGGTAAGAGCATGGTTTTTTTCTCTTTTAGGTGGAATAACATGAGCTTTAATGTGATGAGCAAAAAGCAGGTTTAAACTCTGTAAGGAAAAGTGTTCACTTTAGAGTAACTCCTTAAAAATAGCTGTCAGTCTGATTTTCAGTAATGCTGCCAACCTCCAGTGCTCATTTAACATCCTTTATTTCTAAAAGTGACTAGGTCTTCTAGAGTGATCAGGTTTGGTAACTGCACATCCACCACCCCTAATACACCAAAACAAAACCCATAGAACAGTTCAGCAAAACGTGTCTAATTACTTTGCACAATCTGGTACTGCAAGGGTTTGCAGGCACATCAAATGGTGTTCTTAAGTGCCATATTATTGGATAAATTCTGCTTTAATGAAAGACTGGGAAGGAAACCCCTTACACACAGTAGAAATGCAGAAAGTACAATAACTTAAAAGGAAGCCAAAAGCACTGCTTTCCGCTCTGTGTAACAGGAGGTTGACTTGAGATGGTGTTAACATTGAAAGTACACTCATGAAGCACTTGATCAGTTTTCTGTGTGTCTGAGTACCACCAGGAGCTGAGAACATTTGTGCTTCTCACAGGAATTGCTTCAATTTGCTTTGCAAAAACCATGCAGTTTTCAATCAAACTTGGTAGTGCTGACACGTTCAGTCTTTTTTTTCCAGAATAGTTGACCTGGTGCTTATTTATCCTCCTGAGACTTCTATTGCCGTTGAGCTGCCTCTCATCACCAGTGATCTTAATCCTAATTCTGTTCAACTGCACAGAATTCCTCTTGAAACTTGTTTCAGCCTACAGAATTATGTTTAATGTCTCATGATTAAAGACATTACCCTAGGCTATCGATTTTTTGCCTTTAAATTGGAAAGTAGAGGTCTTGCCTAGAATGGGAAAAGGAACCCAGATGGGCAACGCACCTTTCACTGAGCCTGAAGTGTAGTAACACAATAAACCATTTTGCCAAGCATGCAGTAAACTCAACTATGAGAGTTTTATACAAGTTTGGCTAAATGGTTACTAAATATAAAGGCAAAAAATAATTAACCTAAAGGACACCTTTGCCTGCATTTGTCTTTAGGGTTCCAAATGCTAATGATGACAACAGACTGCAGAAACCATTCAGGAATGCTGTAATTTGGAGGCCAAGCCAGCTAGAGGAGCAAAATACAGTGTTAGCTTTTGGGAATGATGCCTTAGGTTTTAACTCTTATATTTTTCAAATCCTGTATTGCCTTATGTGTAACTCTGAGATGCCTTGTAGCCAGTTAGCTGCTGTTCTCTCATGCTAAGATAAACATAACAAAACCTCTCCAGGCCTGCTCTTCAAGGACACCCAGACTGTCCAGGCCCAAAGCCTCTAAAGGGTGGGTAGAGGGGGCGAGCTGGGGGAAGTTGTATCATTAGCTAAAATTTTAATTGGCGAATTTATGCTGATATGTAAATGGACCAAACCTATAAAGGTGTGGGGAACTCGTGACTCGTGGTCCATCTTTGGGTCCAGCTTGGAGCCCTTTGCTTCCCAGGGTGCACCTTTGAAGGCCTTTGGAATAAATGCCCACCTTTATTCCCTTACTCCTGTCTAGTCTCTGTTTCTAGGTAGCCTGTCAAGGCATCACCTCAGTCCTGCCTGCTCACTTCACTGGAGTGACTCAGTTCATGTGCTTTAATACTTACACAGCTCACTAGTTCAGGCCTTGCAACCTTTATCAGGGGCACTGTCAGCAACCTGGGGCTGACAGGACAATACCACTGTCCCAGGCGTCTGTGGGGCATATCAGGGGGTGAAAACGAATGCAGTTAAGTAGAAAAATAACAGGAAATTTTAAGTAACTACCATACAAACCTTCCTCCCTGTACTCCAGAGCAATTCTTTCATTTATATGCTTGCTGAAAGGAACTAAAGTTGTGTACACTGCATCCTCTCTGAGGGCTGAAGCAGTGGCTCTGCACAGGCCTCGCATCTCTTAGAAACAGAACAACTTAGCTCCTAACAGGGCTCGAGACTTCACGTTTCTCTTTTGTGGTTAAAAAAGCACATCTTGCCAAAAGTATCTGTGCTCTCTACAACACTCAATTCACACATATTAGCCACTACTTAACTTTGGTGTCTCTTTTATATTCCATACAGCAGCTCCAATGTACTCAGCAGGGTGGTTTTCAGTAGCCAATGCAGGGCACTTTCCACACATCAAAAAGAGCTTCCTTGGCTTTTTATCTCCCAAATCAGTTGTTTCTGTTAAATAGAAGCCAGATTTCACATCAGGGCACATCAGAAATAGTGAAGGAGTGTGAGGCAGCTTTTTATATGCTTTTTTGGTTGCTTGCTTGTTTTGTTTTTCATTAGGAGTGGCTTACACTTGTTTGTTTAGCTGCCCGTATTAAAGTATTTCTCATGAATACTTTTACTGTAACACCTAGGTCTGCTCTACAAGATTTAGATTAAAGGAAAAAATGTTGTCTCCACTGTAAACATCCCCCTTTCTCTACCCCCAAATCCACAAGGTATTTGGGCCCATTCAAGTGAAAGAAACCCTTGACCACTGAAACAAATGGGAATTAGGCAGAAAAATTCCAACTCTGCATGGCAGTCTTTAAATTTTAGTGCTGTGCCTTCCTCTGCCTGACAGAGTTTCAAGTGCCATGCTTCACAAAAAATGGAGAGAAAGAATTCTGTTCCTCCCCTTATGCCAGTAAGTTAGAAAAGACAGCAGAAGCCTGAAAGTGCCATGCAGAGAGTCCTATCCCAAGTCCAGAAATCAGGGAATAAATGGACCTGAACAAGTTCATTTTCTAACAATACAAAGTGGATCTGAGCTGAGGATGTCTCACACACCAAAACTGGGATGAGGGACAACCAATAAATGAAAGCTACAGAACTAGTTTACATAACTAGCAGCAAGACAAGCTCCTCCAGCATTGTTTGAAAACACAAGGAAGTTAATCTCGATTTTAGGTTTAGGCAGAAACACCTGTAAGCTGTGATTCCCAATTCCCAGGTTAAACCCAGGGAGCTGATTGGGTGCCATGTAACACTGAGTCCATGCAGTGGAAAACCACACTCCACAGCTTTCATCAAGAATAGAAAGTGTATGTTATTCTAGAAGAAAAGAAGATAACTGTTCCTTTCACTATGAGAAAACATCCATTACCTCAGAGTTTTATATGTGAATAACCTAGTTCAGAGCTCGTTAAATTAACTTGTGGGAAAAAAACATCAATCTCACTACCATGATCTCTAGAGGGCCAAAGTAACNGTGAGTGTCTAGGATAAGAACACAAATAGCATATAATAACACTTTGACTGATTTTTCAACCTAGTTTCTTCAAATTTCTTGTGTGTAATTCAGTTTCATTACTTTTGGATAGTTTGGAGTTTATGCTCCCACCAGACACCCAAATTTAACGACTGTTATTAATACAAATGTCAATAACAGTTACACAGCAGTGGGAAAATACAGTTCACTCAGCATTTCATTATGGAGGTGTATTAAAATACCTCTGCAAGCCTGTCTGTCTGCTAAAGTAATCAGTGGAAATTGTATCAAGGCTGCACATAGACCTACCAGGAGGATTTAAGGGAGCCTCACGTTTTGAATTTTTGTTGATTATTCTAGAAATGGTCCCTCTTACCCAAAGCTATATTTAAAATGTGGAGCTTTCAAACCTAATTCTATGTTTCATTAGCCAGGCCCAAAAAATTATTTTAGAAGTCACTTCTTAAAGAAAGTACTTGATAAGCATTACTGGTGGAATAGGAGGAGACCCCCAGTCTGAATGAAGTAGAACCTGTACTGAATGGCACAAACTGCCCTTTTCTGGGGAACAGCCTGCTCTGAAACAGCACACAGCCTTTCCATGAGATTTATACCATATCCTTGTGATTATAACAGAAATCTTTCCCAGTTATGACTTTATAATGCAAGGTATAACACAGACTTTAAAAAAACTATGAGGTGGTGTGTTTTTTGTATGGGGTTGAGTGTTTGGTTTGGGTTTTTTACAGCAACTATTTTTTCCCCATGGTACATATATGCAATTTAAATGCTTCTGCTCTTTCCATATTTCAGGTGTACTAATCTCTACTGACTCGATTCTTTGATTTGCAGATTTAGCCAGTAATTCTCTACACAAGTCCAAGATACTTTAGAGAAAGCCACTTTCAGACTTCTGTGTAATTCCTCTACTCTGTGTATCTTGGAAGAAACCTCCCAGACATTGATGTGTACAAGTTATTTATTGCCTTCCTTAGACAGGAGAGAGGAGGAAAGAACCAACTGAAAACAGATTTAAAAGGGGGTAAAATGTGATTTATGTCACCTGCATGACAATTTAATTGTAATTGAGGTCTATAGTTAACTGTGTGATACCAGTGATTTGAAGCTTGATACAACTCATAAGTGAAGGCAGGGATTTAATAAGGTAGCATTAAGCTGGGAATTGAACAGAATCAATACTGAGGATTAGCAACAAAAGATTATAAAAGACATTTCAGTATTCAAGGAATAAACAATTTTTTGCATTTTATCCTTTATACACACAGCCCTGGCCAAAATCCTGGTCCTCTTCTGACTTATTTTGGTATTGAGAAGGGCAGCAAAGCCACAAAATTAGGGAACTGAAGCAAACAGGAAACCTTTGGCTCGTGGTTAAAATGCATGGCTCAAAACACAGCTCAATTCCAGGAATCCCATTTGCTGAAATGGAAACCAGGCAATTGAGACTATTGTGAACTGCATCAGAGATTAAACCAGCCTGTGACAAAGGAACCTTCATTCTAAATCCAGCATAGTGCTTATCTTGTCTCTAAATGGAAAGTTTTTCACAGTAGACAGATACTGGAATGTTCTATAATTTATATTACCCCACAGTAGCAATGCAACAAATTCAGTGTTTAACACAAACACTTCTTTTTCTTTTTTTCCCCATCTTCAAAGGGAGGTCCTATCCAGAACCGAAAATCCAAGCGCTGCCTGGAATTGCAGGAAAACAATGAAAATGAATTTGGATTCCAACTGGTCCTTCAGAAGTGCACTGGACAGCGCTGGTCCATAACAAATGTCCTGAGAAGCTTGTCATCATAGCAGACTAAATTTTGTACCCATTTCTTTTGCTACTGTGTAGCAAGTACTGCATTGTCGCCTGCTGTACTGTATTCCTCTCTCTCCCCGTCCCGCCAGTTCCTTCTTTCCTCTTTTTTGTCTCTGATTTTATTTTGTGAGTGTGTGGAAATAGGGTTTGTGGGCTGGAAATAAGACGTTTTTATTTCACAATGATGTTTTCACGACATTTATAGAGATGCTGAATGACAGGTGACGGGTAGGCTATCCTAAAATATTTTACAACTGTAAATAGGAAGCAAATGGAGAATATTTATAACTCGAACTTTTATTGAATAAAAAAGTCCAAACACTATTACTGTCTAGCTGTCTCCATGGAAATCCATTTGGAAGTTAAGTGCTGGTTTCATTGCTTTCATTAACCCAAGCCTGATCTCAGCATGTTGTTGCAGAGCATCAGAATTCTCCAGACTTCTGATAAAAAGTTCTGCCTGCACACCAATAGCTACAGGGAGGCAGGATTTTCTCCATTCTCCCTCTCCAGAGATCTGTCTAGGCCAGTGTAGCTACCAGTGTGCAAATATGGGGGGAAGGGGTGGTGTATGGAGGTGTATAATGTGCCCCCAGGTATTTTTCTCTCCAGTAACACTAAGTAAAACCCCAGAGAGAACCCCAGGGCTCAAGTGAGATGGGGAAGAGAATTTTTTAAAAAAAGATGAAAAAAGCTACAAGAGAAAAGCAGCAGCTACTGGAAGAAAAATAAAATATAAACCCTGACATTTCTCAGTGGGTTGGCCTCCATTTCAGTGACTGAACTTTCCTTCCAATTCTTCATTGTTCTTACAACTCCTTTTTTAAAATGCACTTGTTCCCTGGCTACCACAGACTTGGTTAAAAATGGCTCCATCGAAGAGAAAAAGGTATGAATTCACTCTGCCTTTCTCCCTGCCTTGAAGGAGGTGTGAATGCAATTCCATATCACTTCATCTCAGCTAAGACTGGTGAGGAGAGAAAATTTGATGAGGTAAACCAGAGCACTGGGATTACTGGAGTCTATTTCCAGCAGCTTTTATTTGTATGTAAATTCCTCCTCTTTTATTACTCTATTTGTTCTTTTTATTCTGTTTGCTACCTTAAGCAACAGTCCTAACCTGTTTGGGAGCTGGTTATGTGCCAGACTGTCTTTTACAGGCTGGCTTCATGTTCAGGATCAGCTCACAGCATTGTCTCCTGGGGCTGTTGAATAAGTCTTGTGGTACATTAATTTTAGGTGTTCAAATTTCTGCTATATATATTTACCATATACAGAGATGCATAACTACCACACATCTGCTTCTCACAGAGGGAAACCCTGAGCCAACAACAGGAGAAAATCACAGAAATGGAGATGGGCTGAACACCTGTGCTTTGACCAACTTTGGAGGCCACTCAGCCCTGTTTGAGTAAAAAACCTCACATGAAAATTAGAATTAGAATGCAGAGCTATTTTGAGCAGTCCCTAATTCAGCCATTCCAGATGAATGAGGAAGAAACTTCATGTTCAGACAGAGATAAAGCACAGAACACATGCAGAGTAGCAGGAGACAAACTGAGCTTCCCTCCAGCAAAGATACCAAGGCTTCAGTGCATGGAGATGCAGCCATAAGGAAAAAACAAATGCCATGGATCAAACCAGTCTCCTCTTGATTTCTCCAAGCTTGTTGCTGTGGGCCTTCACTTTTTGATCTGGGGATGTTTTTATTTATGATCACTAGAGGGAGATGCCTGGCAAAGACTTGACAAAAGTGAAAGGGAGATGCTGAGATCTCAGCGGTTTTATTTCATGCCCAAATGGGTATCCTGTGTTTAGAATCTGCCCAGAGAAGATTGGAGTTACTCCTGACCACACTGCAGCAGCGTGCTGATGGTCACTGCCAAGTTAAAAAAACCCAAAACACACCCTACTTAAGGGAACCTCATCATGGTGCCAAACCATAGAATCATAGAATGGTTGGGTTGGAAGGGATCTCACAGATCTCTAGATCCATCCCCCCCTGCCATGGGCAGGGACACCTTCCACTATCCCAGGTTGCTCCAAGCCCCATCCAGCCTGGCCTTGAACACTTCCAGGGATGGGGCATCCACAACATCTCTGGACAGCCTGTCTCACCACCCTCACAGTGAGAAAATTTTTCCATATCTCTAACCTAAATTTCCCCTCTTTCAGTCTGAACCCACTGCTCCTTGTCCCAGCACCCGTGTCCTGTGCTGTCCATCCCAACCTCCCTGCTACACACCAGCTCCAAGGCTGCTGCTCCCCTGGATTCCCATGGGGCCTGCCCTCAGGAACACTTTTCTCCAACAACCTTACAGGGAATCCCTCAGTGGTGATTGTGGGTTTAAATCTGATCACACTGCAATTCTAGTAACTACAGCAGAATTACCAAAATAAACACTTGGGGTGGGAAACCCCATAATTCTGCACTTGAAACATTACTTTATACTGCAGCAATTTGGCTATAGGTGAAATGCATGTTTTATAATATACTTTTCCCTTTGTTTTGTATTATGGAGCAAACATTTTTATGTCATAACTTATAGTAAAAGGGAAAAGGGTTTAAGTCTGTGGGTAAGGCTATTAAAAGGGTACAGTAAAAATTATGAGTGTACATAAGCATCACCCATTATTGTGCACCTCTGAGACCTCAGTTCTCTGAACAGACTTTCTTTGACAAGCCTCTCAGAAAAACAGAACAGCACAAGCAGAACTGAAGGACATGGCCACATTTCACTGGACACTCTTAGTCATGAACTGCCTCATCACCACTTTCTTTTTCAGCTGCACAGCAATTACATAGATACAGGAGCACTGCCTCACACTGTAAATGACAAATAATCAAAAGTAACAAGTGGAAAATGAAACTCATCTTCACTCTCTGGAAAACCATAGAAGCTTATTCAATCATCAGTTGCCTCAAAAGGTAAAAAATATTCCCTAGTATTCCCTAACAATAGTTGTTTGTATTTTGGGGGCTTTTAATTGTTTTAAAGAGGAAAAGCTAACAAAGAATGCCATTCCAGAAGTCATATAACTCCTCAGCTGAGTATGGCCAGAGATAAAGATGACCAGAAAGATCCAGTCAGCTCCTTCTCCTACTGCTTGACAACTATTCCCATATATTTTGATCAGCTTTTCTTGACAAATAACAACAGTACATCTACCACATCTACCAGCTGATAAGGATATACTGAAAATTAAAGGAAACATAACATTTCAAGAACCCCTAAGCCTTCCTCCTACTGTATTTGCTTAAATATTTATGGACAACATATATCTTCTCAGGTATCATTCACTCATACCAGGATATCACCTACAGTGGCTTCCCAAGGCTGTAAGAATTTTGCTGTGTCCTCTCTCACCACATCAGCACGTGGGGCAAGCACCAGCCCCAAGGAGGAAAGATGCTGTGCTGGTGATGTGAGGACAACATGCAGAAAAAAGCAATTCCACACCCTTAGGGAGAAGATGTTAGGGTTTGGCCTCTATCAGAGATCCCTAGGTAATACTTCTGGAGATGGGCTGTACAGTCTTCAGAATAGATCCAGGTTCTAGGAAGTTGTTTGTTTGCTTATATGTTTATTTTTACAAAGCTACAGGTATTCAGGAGCATGGATTACCAACTTGTTCATTCCCAACTGGAACTCTGACAGAATTCAAGATTATCCTTGCCTGCCTGATCTTTCCAGGCTTGCCAACACCTGTTGGGAGTGACTCTGCAGAGTAGGCTTTAGGATTGTCCTCTTTTGCTATGGAAAAGACAGGGTTTTTTGGTTTCATCTTTCTGAAAGACCAAAATTTCACCCTCCAACATCATGCTTCCTGTGTCTTTTCTAAACAGAAGTTAATCAGTCAAAACCCATCACTGAGCCTTTTTATATATGTTAATTAAGAGGTAGTTGCAAAATTATAATTAAGCGAGTAGCTGTCATGTCTCGTTTTATACTGGGTAGCACTGAATACTTACTTAGCTGGAGATATAAAGGGAAACAGATTTTAAGGTCATACCTAAATAGATTGTACCACAATATTGCTTACAGGCCTAAATTATGTATATTTGTGTGTGTATATCTCTACACCATTTACATGTAAATGCATATATATATAACATAAGCATGCATATACACATTCAAACTGTTTTCCAGCCAAAAATAACAACAACAAAAGAAAAATCACATTAAAGTGCACTTTATCCAACTACAGTCTTAAAGACATGCAGATAAGACACCAAAATGTCAGGTCTGGTTCACAGTTATATCGCTCTGCTACCCAGAACACCTTCAGCACCTACATCTGTTTTTAACGCTGACAAAAAGATCAGAACACATCATCCTATTTCAACATTTGTTCAAATAAATGTTAGAATTTTTCCACAATAGCTTCTCCAAACCAGAATACAAAATAGCTGTGCTAACACAGAGGCTCAAGAGGCAATTAGCAAGGCTTTTATCTAACAGTGCATTCTCTACTGATTCCTTCAATTTCCCCCCTGCCACATTCCTTGCTTTAAAAATACTTTAAAGTGCAGAACTTGAGTCTCAGGTCTGTCATTCATAGCTATATTCTAAACCAGCAGCGCAGTGTATTTTTGTTTACTGACTAACAGCTTTGCATTGTCAGGTGGAAGTGACTATTTTACCTGAATTCAGTATTGTTCTGAATAGTCTGAGAGGATTTTTGTGATAAACCATCTGAAAACGTTTTTTAGCACCACAAAAATATACTTTTCATGATAATATATTATTTTAAGTGAAGTAGTCTCATTTGAGCTACACATATGATAGGACAGTATTTTTCAATTACAAGAATATATTTTCATCTTGTGATATGAAAACAACAAATATATATTAAATGCAAAAGGTGCATGAAATTTTCATTCAGCTTTTAAAAGGAAGGAAAGTGAGTATTCTAACTAAACTGGACCACAGTTTAGAAGGTGGTGACTGCTCAGACCTAGAAGTTTAAGAGTTAAGTTCAGCCGTTAAATTCTGCTGACATTCTTGGTCAGAAGTCTGTGTGGGTGGTACTTTTTTTTCAAATAAACAATAGCAGGCAAAAATTTGAAAATGCTGACTCTTTCTTACTCTCAGAAAACCAAAACTACTGTCAGCACACACAAAGAATGTCGTGAGCCTCAGCTTGTCATTTGGACTGATACAGTTTCCTTACCTTCTCTCATTGTTTTTAATCACTCTCATTGATTTTAATCACTCGTATTTCAGTGTTGTATTTCCCCATCTTCCACACTTGTGCTAGAACTGGCATACCAACAGCTAACCTCAGTATGATCTGCCCATTTTCTGCAAACAAAGATAGGAAATACCCATATTTAAGTGTCCATAAGGGCCAGTTATTCTCATACCAGTTGTGAATATTTTGCTGCAGATGACAAGTGCACTCATTTCAATTCAAAACAAACCACCAAAGGCTACATTCTTATTTTCAGCCACTGTTCTTAAGGGTTTCCTGTGCATCATATTTTTGTTATTTACCATTATTTTATAATTTTCTATATTCTTCTAGACACTGATCAGATATAAAGCAAGAAGTATTACTTGAGTTAAATGCTCTAGAAATGCTCACAATTAAAGAAGAGATACTGAAAATATGTCCCAAACATGTCTACTGATCACCTGGAGTAAGCAGTGACAGTCACAAAAAGGATCCTGTGCACAAAAAGGATCTTGCCAGCCAAAATGGTTGCTGAGAACAACTTTCTAAACAGTAGGAAAAGTACAACACAAGCACTGCAGAGACAAGAATTAAAAATTATCGTACGGAGGGCACTTTCCAAAACAGGTCTTGTGTTTCAAGCATTTTTGCTGAACATATCCAGTTAGATCTGGCAGCCATTTAGGTAGAGTTTCTTTTATTTAGAGATGAAGAAAGATCATCTCACTAGAGAAGTGAATAACCTTGACTTTTAGTGTTCCTCACATGCTCTTCCATTGAGCACATTTTACCTGGGTACACATCACACAAGGGGAAAAAAAAACAAAAACCACCAAACCTGTATCAGGTAGGTTATCACTTTTCTAATCTGTCCTACTTTCCTATTCTTAGAAAGCAGAGTCCAAATTTCAATTGAATTACTTGGAAGCCACATTGGCTGACTATTGTGTCAGATACCAAATCCTTCTGCCTGCAGCTGAACGCAGTGTTCCACCTCCATTTTTACAGCCTGTGCATATTCTGCCTAGGCACCTTAATGTTAGATTTCTGTGTATCTAGCCATCAACAAAGTAAAAGAAAAAGCCACTCTTATTCCCAAATCTGTTAGTAGAGAGACAGAAGTATTCCAAATGTCAGTTCAGACTTGAACCAGTTCATATTTAAACCACTTTATTTTTCCATAGCATGACTTCATCTACTTGGTCTCACAATCATTACCCCCTGCCAAGGATGGCCAATTTAAATAATGCTTCTTCTTGAAAGTAAAGCTTTCAGTTATTAAATCCTTGACCAAAATGTGCTGGGAGAGACTGAATCTCATGGATCTTTCATCATCTGAAGAGATCTGAAAAGAACATTGTGGATCATATCTAAGCTCCCACAAGTCAAGTTTTACCAGTGTAGTTTCAGAAGCCTGTCTGTTCACTTAGACTTTAGATTGTCTGCAGAAGTGGTCATTTACTTTATGGAAAACGTTCATGAAAGATGAGTATTACCTGATAGTCAAATCAGCTTGAGAGCCATAATCTTCTCTTGTATATCAACTTCTGTGGGACCACTTGCAGTGAGGCACTTTCCAGAAGGAACACGGTTATAAAACCTGACCCTTGATTATTAATTCCATTATGGCCTATTGATCCATACTGTTCTTTTACCTCAATATAATGCCTTGCACTGTTAAGGGCACAGTAGAATCAGCAGATTATTAAAGATTACTACATGAGACAGAGGTACAGGAAAATTGAGTTTTCCAGGAGATTTTGCTGTGCCCAGTGTTTTACCCAGAAATAGCACCTGTATTACTCTTGCTTATCAAAAACTGAGCAGAAATTCCTCTGGCATGAATGATACTGCCAACAGTTTCCTGTGAAACAACAATGGTTTATACAACACCTTTCTGACCCCTCCCGGTGCTCCACTGTTAGAGTAATAACCACCACAAAAACAGTGTAAAACAAAGTTGAAAACTATAGAAGGAAACAACAAACTGGTACAAACACATTGAGGAAAAAATGAGTTCAAGCAGAAGTTTGGCTCAAAGCCAAACACCCTGAACTTTGCAGGCAAACTGCAGACAAACATCCAAATGCAACCCTAATTTCACAGCTGGAAGATGGGAAGGTGCTGGACTTGAGGGACTGCTTGAAGAGATAATGGGAACCTTGCTGCAGAGTATTCTTATATTACCCGTTAAGCACAGAGGGAACAGCTCCTGTGTGCCTCCTGTCAGGTATTCGGGTAGGATCACCAGACACTCCATAAATGACAGCCATCACCCTTCCCCGGGAGCAACACACAGGGATTTGGCCACCCAGGCTGATGTGTAAAGCAGCTGGCTGTACTTGCAGCCAGGCCTTCTGGGTACCCAGAGCTTTGGAAAAGTGTCCTGATGCTCTGCCTGTGCAATCTGTCTGCATTTGTGGGCAGCCCTTTGCTTCCCACTCCCCTAGGGAAGGGTGAGGTTAACTTAAAACACGTTATCACAGTCCTCATCCTACTGCTTGGCATCTCGGCCTCCCATTCCTTCAGTCACGTGCAGCTGAGCAAAAGAGATTTATCTTCTCCCAAACAGTACAATAGAAATACCAATAAAGATACCGCAATAGTTGCCATAACAACTGCTTTTAACTGGAATAGGAGTGAGGAATACAATTTCTTTTTGTCCATAAACTAACAATGTGTTCATTATTGCTAAGCAGACCATTGTAAAGAGCTGAATTCTTTTAAACCTGTTACGCTTGAGGACGTATTTTAGATTTGCCTTTGACTCTTCAGAACGATAAAAATTCTAATTAATACCTTAGGTCCTGGTATGTGATTCTCCAACTTCCTGCCCACATATACACATAAATCCCACAGTTTTTTTCAACACAATTACTGAAATAGAGATAACATCAGCTTGTTTGTAGAAAACATCACTTGTACTTCACAGGTAGTTTGAGTCCATGTTTGTCTTATAGATAAGTTCCAGCGATCAGTAACAGCACAAGGCATCAGTGACCACAGAGATCAAAGTACTTTTCTTTATCTCATTATTCACCAGTCCATAAAAAGGCAACAGTGGCTGAATTTCGTATATGTTGTCATTTTTGATGACTGCACTTTTCAGAGATTCGGTTGTTCCCAATCCACTCTGCACAAACAGGGAATGCTACCACAGCAGCTGCTTTGGCCTGAAACAACTGCTGGAGACCAGGAAGGGAGAACCATGTACAGCTGTGGCTGCAGACACTTGGAAGGGGTCAGAGAGAGAGCATAGAAGAGAAAAAGGGGTTTTGGCCAAGGGTGCAAGACACACAGGGGTGACAAATCTGTGCTTCAAAGTGCAGCACCTTACATGAAATGCGTGGAGTGACAGACTCACAGATCAGAAAACAATTCACAATTCTTAAAGGTACGAGGGATTCACCAACTGTTCAGCCTTACCTCTTGCCTAGCAGAGCTTGGCCACACCTAGAGCTGGGTGCTGAGGGTAGAGAGCATAAGATAGGAGGTTCACTTTAAAGTGACTGAAAAGCTTCCAATATATGGGAGTGTGTGGTGGAGAGAGGAACTGCATAGAGATTTTTGCAAAGTCTTGGAAGAACATAACATGTTTAATAGCTGGTCACAGAGAAATCAAGCTAGCACAGCATTCTGGTTATTTATTACGTTGTTTAAAGTCCCAAATGCAATTTTCTGTAATTATCTTGCAGATATTTTTAGTGCTGCACTCTGTCTATTCATAGCACCTTAGGAAACGAGTAATTCCATGTCCCCTAGAAACTGCACCATAGCCACTGGCTATGCACAGTGGGGATCCAGCTGGTTTTTCCAGCTGCTACTGGAAATAGCAAATGTCACAGTTCTACAAATATCCATTCTGACAGCTTGGTAATTTGGGGCCAGCCCTGCTCCTCCACTCCCACAGATGCTCAGATAACTTTGCACCAGTGCTGCCATTTCTCACACAACAGAAGAGAACACCACTTTAGTTTTTAAATGTTTTCTGAAAACTGGTAATTTTACACAGCATATGCATTCATGTATAACTTCTTCTCGGAGAAATTCCCCAACAATCCACCCCAAGGAATTGTTCTATGGGATATATTATAACTTATCACTGTATGTATTTACATAAAGCAACTGCTGTATCCAGGGAATCATTTGCAAATGTGTTTGAAGAGACAGCACCACAGCCCGTGTGAGCCATCATTTCCTACAGACCCTTGTTCCCAGCAGCCAATCTAATGGACACCAAGAGCTGATAAAGGGTTTCTCAGCTTGCCTGGATTTAGCCTGGCTGCTGTCCAAGGTGCATTCACAGGCCAGATTGCTTGTGCTCCTGCCTTCTACACCAAGAGCACTGCATAAATGCACTTCTGTGAGTTATATCTACCGAGCATCCAAAATTATCTGCTTCTAAATACGCTCTGGAGTGATGCATTCAGACCAGCAAAGTCAACATAGCTTTTTCCAGCTCTTTCATCACATTTTTACAAATAAGCAATACACAAATTGTTGTTCTGAGTTTTCCTAAAGACAAACTGGGCAAGAACCCAGGTTGGACATGAGGATTCCATCGCTAATGATATCACATAATTGTGTCTCTAATAATGTTACAAAATTATAAGATGAAGCATTATAGCTATTTGAACTTGGCAATCATTTACCTTTTCAGAATTTATACCTTGTAATTGCTGATTATTTTGTCACAGCAGCAATTTCACCAAAATACTAGACTTAATTTTATACAATTACAATGAAGTATTTATATTTACCGTAAATATAAAATAAATTACCACTTACCAAACAAAAAAAAAAAGGGCACATGTCAATGTTTCAACCTTGGAATCAAGAGACTGGATTTAATTAGGCAGGGGAAAGAAAAAATAAAGGAAGAACAAACCTTTTTAATCTTTCCTTTCCAAAATTTAGACTGTTCATAAAAAACCAATATTGTATCACATTATATGGTTTAAAGTATTTCTGGAGAAGCACTAATTAGGTCTCGAAGTTTAAAAATAAATAAATAAATGTACAATACAGTATCAAACTAATTGTTTTGAATTCTTTCTTAGACCTTGACAGGTGCTCAAGCCTGAGTGAAATATTTTGAGTTTTTAGTCCCTGTTTTCTACTGGCCAGCATTGCTTTGCAGGCTTTCAGTGAAACCACACTTCTGACACTTGCAGGTGTTGGTATGTGGAAATTGTTAGTCTACAAGGACTTTCAGGGAAATCTGTAATGAAAAACTCAGTACATTTCATGATAATACATTAGGAAAAGAAAAAATTAGACTAGTTCAAAGGACATGAAGTGTTTCATTTCAGTGATTAGTTGATTAAACACTGAATCCTGCCATGACCAAGGTTTTGCTTAGCACATGCTCATCTTTGTAGGAAGAAAAATGTCTCCGCTGCACCTGGCTCCTTTTTAAAGCTTCACCAAAAAATTATTAGGTTTATTATTATTAGAAATATGGGACATAATTCCTGAAGATGTGACTGGTTATGTTCTCTGAACCCTCATATAAACACAGTCCCTACTCAAAAACAGCAGGAGGAGGTGGTGTGCATGTTGTCCCTTTTGTCAGCAGTTAACACCACTCACACTGAAGTGGCAGTCACATTAAATAACCTTCTTTCCCCAGGAATAAAAGTCCATTTTTCCCAACTTTCAGGGGAATGACTTTCCTAAACAACACCTCTTTGAAGTAGTCTGGCAAGGGTTTTCCTCTCTTCAGTGTACTTTATCTCAGTGTTTCTGAGTTATTGCAGTGGAACCATACTTCATGAAGAAAAATTGGAGCTACTGCTGCCACCACCCCTGCTAGCCCCCAGAAGCTTGGTGCAGCACTTTATCACAAGTCAAAGGTTTCAGGAGACCCACTTTAAACACACCAGCAGCATGTTCCTATTGTTACCATGCCAAAACCTCTCTTCATCAACATTACTGATAACCTGTGAGTAACACAAGCTAGATAACAGATACTGTGGAGCTGGCAGGTGGAGTGCTGTGCTAGAGATGTGGAAACTTCTCTGATGGTCTTTTTACAAGGGCTAATTTTGCCCAGAGAAATAAAAATCCATGCTGAGGGAAATTCTCCTTTTAGTTACACGGTGGCTAATTCACCCCCTTTCTGTTGACTCTGAGTGTTTTCAGTTCTGATTATCTGGACATCTCCTAAGGCCCTTTGAACAACTGACCTCACAGTGTTTGTCAGTCACACATTTAACATCACATTTAACCTCAGTCGTGGCTGGTGACCAGTCATTATTCACGTGGCTTCTATGCTGTGCATACAACGCTTGTTGAATGAGCATTTCTTCTTTTCCCCTCCCATTTCAGTAAGATGTTTGGCTTGGATTTCTATCTGAACATCTTGAAACAATAGTACCAAAATAGTTGACTTTACAGCTTCTTTGCCATGACAAGGGTATTTGTCACATAAAAATAAAATTGTGAAGAATTTCATAGAATAAATCAGTATCACTTCTAAGGCAGGTGTGGATCATAACTTTAGCACACATCCAGCTCCCTGTCATGTAACTTCAGAGCATAGCAAAGAATACATTAATTTATTTATAAAATTGATATTTGGAAGAGAAAGCTTCCTGCATCTTTATCATGCAAGAAGAAGCACAGGCAGAAGCATCTTCAAAAACGATCACATGTCTTACAACTTGACTAAGCTCACTGATAGGGCCCCTCTTGTCAGAGGATTTCAAAGCCCTTTGCAGATTAAATGCCTTTGAGGTACATGATTAGTCTCGCCATTTGGCAGAGAAGTTAAGCAGCTTCCCCCAGGTCACATGGAACTGCAAAGCACTACCAGCAGCAGCCAGTGAAACATTTTCAGAGGCAGAAATGGCTGCTGTGTCCGAATGCCATTTGTACATCTGAGTATCTTCACCAGTAACACTCAAACCCTACTTATACCAGTGCTTTAAAGTCCTGCCTAAATAATTTATTAGTCTTTATAACTTTCCCATGAAATAGGTAACTAATTTATTTCTGTTGTACAATGAGTTAAAATGAGGCATAAATAAGTACTTGTCCAGACAATTCAGCAATCTATGAACTAATCCAGTATAAGAAATTACCAGACCATGATTTTTGAAGTGCACGTTCATTTTAAATCACCATGAAGACCCTACTCTACTATTTTAATATTCCCTCCAAACATATAGGTGCTGAGTTTCATCTACAAGCAGTGGCAGAATTTTAAGAAAAAAAAAAATCATCGAGACAATCCACTGACTACTGAAATACTGTATTATATGAATACTGTATTATGCAGCTAGGAACATTAATAAAATTATACTTTGCTAGGATAAAAGACAGAGAAGCTCATCCAAATCCATTGCATTGGGAAAAAGTAAAGCAGTATAAAGTGATTTATACTTCACTATTGATGAGACCTAGAATCAGACAGGAGTAGAGCACTAAAATTTGGCAAGTTCCTCCTTGAGACATAGAAACATGTACCCTAAACAGTTTTTACTTCTGGTTTTTGAGGGAGACAGGGGTGTGGCAGGCCTGGGAGTAAGGCAGCAGAAAGAATAAAGAAACCAAGTTGCATGCTTATATGTTTGGGAGGATTTTTTGTTTTACTCCTTTTTCATTTGTTTCTCTCCCAGACCACCTCCCAGACCACAGATAAAAGCTTTTAAAATTACATAAGAAGTGCACAAAAGCTGGATTTGCATTGCAGACAGCTCGAGCTCTGGACAGCTCCCACTCATCCTGTGCCCTCCTGGCACTGTGAGCCAGCGCTGCTTTGTCACAGGAAGACTGCATGGAACTGATTGAGGAGCCCTGCTGGGAAAGTGGGATTTACATGAGAAACAGATCTGGAGAGTTCTGGTACTTTCCAGAAGGGACAACAGTGTATTATTCCTTGAATTTTGTCCTCTCAGGGCATTCAGTCCGAGGAGAAATACTTCCAATAAATATTATTGCAATACCATTTACAGAACACCCACTGTTCTACAAATACATAAGGAGTCATCATCCTTGCTCTGAGGAATTCACAATTTGTAAGGCACATAAAAACAGAGGGAAAGAATACCACAGGCACAAAGAACGAAGGGCACTGGCCAGTCTCAGGAGTTCTCTGCATGTGGGAAGGGAAACACATGCACAGGCACAAATCATCCTTGCACTTACACTTCTAAATAACTTTTATTACCTGGGAAATGGAATAAAAACAGAAGAGTGTATCCAGCCAAGATGGTAACAAAGAAATGAACCTTTCGGAAGACGTTTCAGATTCAAAAAGAAAGCAAATTATGATTGTAGCAGCCTGCCAAGAAAACAGCAGTTGTTCTACTGAATGCAAGGAGGCCTAGCAGAGATAAAGCTGACAGCTCCAGCCTGACAGAGTCTAGAGGCAGTTGGGCCTTAACAGGTCTTTTCCTGAGAAAGCCAGGCTGAAATAAAAGACACCACCAGCATTAAACCAGGATGAGCAACTCAGGCACTGGCACGATTAAGAGGAAAGGATTTTTCTCAGAGCAGGCCTTTGGAAGAAAACCTTATTTGTGTCTGCTGCAATGGGGTGACAGGCCAGAGGATGGAGTTGAAGAGATCTTAGATTAAAGTTCTCTGGTTTCTGGAGGTACAGGAGAAAGACAGAAGACTAAAAAGCTGAAAAGCAGAGGCAGAAAATTTCTTAGTTCCAGACTGCTTTTGTTGTTACTTATTGGTTTTGTGGGGTTAGGTTATTTTAAAGATGAAAAACTGAGAAGATGCCACTGGTTCTTAAAAGATTCTGAATTCCCTCTGGTTAAATCCTGCCTTCAAGTTCCTTTATGTTTAAAAATTCCAAACTTGCCCCAAGACTACCCCAATTCTGGGCTTCTGGCCCCAATTCATGTACTTATATTTGTACCAGGCTCGTGAATCAGCAGAAAAATAGAACAGCTAATATGAAGAATGCTGGCCAGGAATGCACAAGTTTGATGGAAAAAAAAATGTAAAGAAAATGGAAAGGAGCTGGAGGTGAGTAAAGGGAAAGTAAAGCATGGAGCAACTACAGGAAGACATGAGCTGCTTGTCCCAAAGAACAAGTGAGGCAGGAGGACAGGGTGAGGGATTGGACACAGAGATCTGAAAGAGCTGAGGGTGTTGATCTATGAGAAAAGAACAAGGTTCTGAGGGAGAGAATGGCTATCCAGGCTACAGGAAACATTAAAACAAGGTTTTAAAATGTTCCAAAGAAAATAAGTAACACATAAATGTTGTTCAAAATCTACTTTATACCACTTTGTACAGTTCTAAGTGCTAAGAGAGAACTTTCTAAGAGATAACTGTGCTTCCCAAAAAAAAAATTAAATATCTAAATAATTTTTTTTGTCTGTACACAATCACTAACATGCAAATATATAATAGGACTGAAGAGAAAAAAAACCAAACCACAACAAATAAATCAAAAGCATAAGCAGAGTGCCGTGGTCCACTCATGCCTCATTTTCCCATATGTACAGATCCCTAATAAGTCACTATAGAAGAAAGCAAGCACACGGAATTTGAAAACCTACTCATCTACAAGCTTAAATGTTGTACTTTACTGTGTCTTGAAAGCAATTGCTTGTTATTATCCTGAATAATTAAAAATGCAGGTATAACTAAGCAACAGTACACTCTGACACATAAGTGTAGAATGGCACAATACTATGTTACAGGAACATCAAATGTCTGCTGACAAAAAATGTATAACTGCAGATACTTAAATCACACAATATCAGTAGGAGTCCAAAGAGAATTAGTACAAACACACTGATTTTTTTTCTGATGGATTTTTTTTCCCCGGGGTGTTACAATAAACAGTGACTGGGGTGCATTATCTGAACTCTGTTACAAGAACTAGTTTCATGCAGTTTAATTCCCATAAGGAGAATGTTGAATCCCAGCACTAATAATTAGAAAATACAAAGCTGAAATGGGTTGCAATATTCTTTTTCATGTTTTCTGTTGTTGCCTGCCCCAGGAAGCCAGAGAAGCAGAGTTTACAAGTGCCACATATTCTCATTTGTTATGCTGTTCTGCACAGCCATGAAACCACTACAAGATAGGAATTCCACATTCAAATTGTACTGTCAGTAAATGGTCTTTTCTTTTGCTTTTGGAAAGATTTGCCAAGCCCTCTGGGATCAAAAGTGGGTACCATTAGAAGATGGAGGGGAGAGTAGGGAGAAATAAACAGAAAATTCAGTCGTTTTCCAGCCTGGTCTAACATAGAGCAGAACATTAAAAGACTTTTGCCATAATTATTGTACCATAACCCCTGCAAACCACAGTGGTGGTACAGGTACCATCTAATGTCAGAAACAGGAGCAAATACATGGCCACAGTTTCTGCCAAAGACTGTATGTGACCTCAAACATGGTACAAGGCTTATCTTACCCCCAGTTCCCACATCTTAAAAGAGGGATTTAAAAGATCTCTCTCATGGTTTTGAAAACTGATCCATTTCAATTCCCGTAGGGTTGGTGGATGACTGATCACCACATTTTGAAAACACCTCCAGGGATTAAACTGGGGACCTTCAGAGCAGGCTGCAAATTTACCAGCCAAATTCGGGAATATTTTCTATTACTAGAATCTTTAATAGATCCATAATCCATGACCAAACTCCATATATCAGCACAAAGTGCAGTTCTAATGCTCTATTCTGGCTAGTAACTGCAGATGAACATAAATAAGGCACGGACAGGAAAACTGATAATAAATCTACACTGCCTGATTTTTTAAATTTTTTGTTATGGGACAATGATAATCTCCCTGTGGAATGAATTCTGTCTTCTACTGCATTTGCCATCTCCCAAGTAGTGTGATCTTCCAGTTACCACTGGTACTGGCTTCTTCAAAGTGTTCTTTTTATGTGTAGAAATACACATTCCTCTCTATCTGTAAAATCTAAAGTCTTCAAAGAATCGTCGTTATCAGCACTTGTCAGTCTGACTCGGTCTATTCAAACCTGACTTGGTCTCTCTGGATTTACAAGAAACTTCTTGCAAAGAAATTATTTACCCTTGCTGCCCTCCACTGTTGAGGGAAATGGGATTCTTGTTCATAATTAGAGCTATTGATCTTTGAACTGCAGCATTTCACAGCTCCCTGGACACAGAAGAGAAGCCAAATGCTTTTTCCTGTCGTGGAAGAATTCAAGTTTTGTCACTAAGGGCAACCCTAACTAGGACAAGCATCAACAGCACAAACCTGTAAAGCATTATGAACCTCCAGGAAAACAGCATGTGTGACTTACAGGTGTGACATGTGGGAATTGCCTTGTTTTAATCTGAGACTGTCCATAAACAACTCCTTGGAGTTCTCCAGCAGGGTGGTGCCAGGACAGAAGCTCACTCAGGCAGCTCAGTCTGTTTGTGGGACAGTGCCCACTTTCCAGGATTGTCCCTCTAACACAACGTGCCCAACAGGAATTCCAGCTCCAGAAAACCAAGGTGGAAGGGCAAGCTTCCCCTCCCAACTTTTGTATATTGAGTAATTTGGCATTAGAAAGCTCTTGTTTTACTTAGGAAAGGTAATTGCTGGGATTAAGGGAGACAGAACAGAACCAAAGACACTATCACTACAACTCTGAAACTATAACTCTGAAATTATTATTTAGGCAAACACACACTTGAAAATGGAATCCAAGTTTTACTTGAATATTATCTCCTGTCTATCTACTAGTTAGAGAGGCTACACTAGCCATCAAACTCCCTGACTGAAGGGTGTCAAAGACAAACCTCTCCAAACTACAGTGTATTAAAAAGGCAATGCATATGACTCTGAATACCATAAAGCTTGTCTCTGTCTGACAAATTGCAGATTTTTCCAAAATAAAACCCCACATCACATATACAAACAAACATAACAAACATCTTAAAAGTAAACATTATCTATTGTTACATTAGAAAAAGTTTTATACTTGTAGTCAGACCTTTACCAAGGTGCCTTGATTTAATGTTCCATGTGAGGAAAAAGAGGAAAAAAAAAGGTAGAATGAAGGCTTAGAAATGGAGCACTTAAATCCCAGAAATTTACTAGTCTTAAACTAGTCTTAAAATGCCCACTGGATACATCAGCTATGCCGCAGTACAGAGAGATTTACACATTTGGAGGAAATGGTTGAGTCAAGAAATTAGATCACAGATAGATTTTACCTACTTTACTTAATCCCAGGCAGAGAATACTCATGTAAGTAAAGATTTTACAGTTGCCTCCCTTAAAAACTTTACATTCAAATATGGATCAGGAACACAGAACACAAACTAAATGTTGAAAACTCTAGGAAAATCTGGTGCTGTAGATGCCAGCTGTCATATTTTGATGAGGCATGGATAAAGCATCCCAAAATTCATCCAAGTGCCCCGAGTTAGATTTCTCAGCATACAGTTTTTTTTTTTTTACTTGCACAGTTTACCATGGCCCTTTTACTGCCAAGGAGTAGCTATGTTTTTGATAAAATCTAGAGCACATGCTAGAGGACAAATACTGTTTACAGCAGTTGTAGTTTGTGTCACACTCACCTAAAGAAAAACACATCTTAAAATTTATTCTCCTTTTGAGTACCAATGCAACCCACAAATATGTGGAAATGCTCTGCTTTAGAGAAATGGCACGTTAATGAACTTTGTGTTTTACTTCACTTCACTGAAATGGCTGCTCAGTTCACGAACCATTTGGAAGTCTGTCTGTTCCTGCCCTGCCTATGCCTGCCAAGGGTTTTAGCAAGGTATTTTCTCTGAGAATTTATTTATTATATACAGGGAAATCTGACACACTGCAGCCAAGAGACATCTCTGGAATCTCAGATGTAATCAGGACAGAAGAGGAGCTGGATGCATCTGCCTGGTATCTACAGGATTATTCATCTGCACACAGCTCAGGATGAACTTGCTCTGTGTTGGCTCCCTGCCAGCCTTGCTGACATTACCAGCTAGAGAGAAAACTCTTCAAATGTGCAGGGTGTCATTACCTTTTTTCCCTAGGATTCATCTTATTTTCTCCCTCTTGAGAAAGCCTCTTTCTTCACACAACATCTTTAAATGATGCCAAGGACTACAAGTGCTGTAGAACTCCATCTGCGATTTCAGAGTTCACAAGTATTCATTTGAATATTCTAGAGCTGAGCAAACTGAGGTCTGGCATGAAAGGTAAGTGCCAGTTCTCGGCTTTCCATTGTAAGCAGCTCATAAAACACTTCTATTTGAAGTACAGAGCATCATTCTTCAAAGATACTTCCTCCATTTATAGCTGTGCACTTGGAGTATAATCTCCAGAAGCACTTTTATCTGCTTTTTAAACACAAATATCAATGACTGACTTTCTTTACATTTTTTCCTTTAAGTGAAGTTTCAGAAAGGAATGATTTGGGCATGATAAATGCTTGATGAACTCATCAGCATTAAGAGTTCTTTGAATGCTATTACTTCTATGGAGGGAAATAATGAAATTCCTTTTCCCTTTGAGATGAACTGATGGCAATACAGCTCTGTAGCATGAAACAATGAGCTTCCCAATTCCACTTCAGAAATAGCTTTCATGTGTAATATGTACTATTTGGGTAATTCTACTAACAAAGAAAATCATAAAAAGTGGGACAATGCAAACCTAATCAACACAAATGCCTACTAAATGAAAAGCAAACCTCATTAAAAACCAATAGCAATTTGGTTTGGAGAGAAAATATTCTTAGCTGCCTTGTGTTAGGGAAATTGTTGGTGACATGACACACAGTGATGCAGATGAGCTACTCGTTGTCATCAAATTTTTAAGTATAAACAGGCTTTTGTGCCTGAGAAATCAGGTGACAATCAGAATCAGCTGCATATTCTCATGATTGTCACCAAAGAAACGATCAGATTTCATTTGTCAGACTGGAGGCTCAGAAAACCTGGAAATTGGTCTTGAGGACCCAACTTGGAATGATTAGTCAACCAGTAGAAGAGATGAACACAATTCAGAATTAATATAAAACAATTAAGTACAAACACAATTCAGAATTAATGCTAAAAAATTAAATATTTTTCTAATAACTTCCTCTTCTTCCCATTGTAATAACCCACGGCAAAATGCACTAATAGAATGTTTACAGGGAAACTGGCTAAACAATTGCTGGAATGCTTTGATATTAAAATTTCCAGATGTTTGTTTGAATGATTCATGCACATAAACATCTCCTGCTAAATCCAGTCTTGTCCTCCACAGTCTTCTTAAATGAAAATCAGAAAGTAGAAACTGGTTGGTTAATTTGAAGCTTCCTGTCATCAGACAGGATTTCCTTCACCAGAAGTAAGAGCCATTATTAATAAAGAATTGAAAAGTGCCACCAGAGTTTTTACTGCAGTGACCTTGTTCAAGACATACATATTTTTCAGTATTTTCAATTGGCTTGTGTTCCATCCAGACAACAGGAATGTGATAGGGAAGGTTTTAAAGTAAATTCCAGCAATTTATTATTTAGATGTCTAAGAGCTAATTCTCAAAACCAGAGTTCTTCAGATTAGATTCACAGTACAGTGGTGAACCTGAGGATAAAATAAAAAGCACACTCTCCCATTTTGGAGTCATTTTTCAAAAACAATATGCTGATAGGGGACCTGCAAATGGAATTGTCAAAAGTCCCTGACCTTCAATCATGTGCTCTGAATATTTCAAATTTCCAGACATACCAGCTATTTTAAAAAAGAGAAGAGAGGAGGAAAACAAAACCGGTACTTTTCTACCATGCAAAATTTTATCCTTATTTAGATTCTAATTTGAAGAACAGACCTCAGTGTTCTAAGTAACAGAGTAAGAGATGAAAGAGTTAAAAAACACAAAAAAACCCCATGAAGAATTAACAATATAATATAAGCTTTGGCCTGACCCAAATTTTGCCAGCCTTGTCAGAGCTGAACTGGAAAATCCTCTTACAGGCTCAGCTTGAGCAGAATTTATGTTGATTTCACATGTGTTTTACTTGAGGGGGCCACATATTCCTCCTTTCCACAAGGTTGGAAATTCACTGCAATGACTTCCAGAGCAGTCATCGGGCTTGGAAGATTTCACTGTAAGTGAAATTCACCCTTACTTAAAAAAAAAAAAATCTTCCTTGATAGTAGGACGTTTAAATTCCTAGTCATTGTCAGATGAGAGGCAATAGGTACTCAGAAATTTCAAAAACAGGCTTCCAGGCTTCTAATTTACCTTTCTCAAGTGAAGGGTGAATTGCCCTGATTTCCTGGCTCTCATCTCCTGTCTGCTTTTTGGTTTGGTTTTCTCCTGAGTAAAGGGTACATCAGACCTAGTTTTGTCTCTGTGAGTTTTATTTCAAGCAGGGTTAGTAAAGGAAAAGGCAACATTTCCTTGACTAAAAGCTGCCACAGGCAAGAGTAGATGAACTTTACGACATGCAAGTCCCTCACCAGCTGTGTTTGGGATATGCTTGAGAGAAGAGACAATAGGAAAGTGAAAAACATGGGAACAAAAATGAAAAGAAGACAGGAGTAAGGAAAACAAATTATAGCCCTTCGAGAGGTAAAAAAAATCCATCAGTAGCTGATTTGCCCTATCACACATTAAGCTTGGTTCATTCAGGAGAATTGAAGAGAACTGAAAGAACAGAGAACTGAAGCTTGATATTCCAACTACTGAAGAGCATTTCTCACATCAGAAATAAACTTCTGGGCCCTAGTGAAGAGAGAAAAGGGACACAGAGCAGAGAAGTCAGCTCATTGCTGGAGCTGCTTCCTGCAGCTGACAGACGATCAACCCAGTTCTTGCCCTTTTCCACAAAAAGAAACTCAGTCTGTACAGTTGCAGGGAGTAATTCATGCCACGTGTCCCACTTTTGGCATTTCCCATCCTCCCTAGAAAAAGAGTGTCAAGTGTGAACATATTTCCCTTGCCATTTAGCAGAGCTCTTCATCACAGGCTCTATAGCTTGTCTTCCATATCACCCGGGAATTCCAACATCACTACTGCTTGCAAAATCCCCGTATTTCTTCTTTTCATCTAATGCCACAATTGCCTCTCGATTTACCTATAAATCAGATACTAAAAACTGCCTTTTAGCCTTTGCAAAACACAGCTCACCTTCTTTGAAGCCTCAGCATACAGAAACCCCGACTGTCACCCTGCTGCTCCCTGCCCTTGGTGCAGAAGTGGGCCTTTCACACATCAGCATCGTTTTCAGCTTGCTTTTTAACGCGTCCAAAACCCTGCAGCTGGACTAATGACAGATCAAATCAATGGAATAATCACAGGAGGGTCTCACACCTCTCTTCTGCTGTATTATCTCACCTACTTAGCTCCTTAGGCAGCATAAATGTGGCACCAATTGGCCACTATCATCCATGACTGGACTCACTAATTTCAAATTCTGTGTAAATAATTATTCTGTACAGATATGCAATAGCATCAAGTTATCAATTTTTTTCTCTTTAGTTCTCAGATAAAGAATAGCAGGTGTAGTGTAATAAACTAATGTGATGGGATTCATCAATAACAACACTATTTCATATAGCACATAAATAGCTTTTTATGCAGTTTTTTTCCCCTATAAAATCAATAGGAATATATCAAATAGGATAGCCTCAAATTTCATGCAGATTTTGTTAGAGGAATCTTAAGGAACAGTTTTTCACAGCAGAGTATAGGCACTGCTGCTTCATCAACAGAACCCAACTCCTCTCTTCATCTTTGAAATCTCTGGACATTCTTTCAGGGATTCTCTATCAAAAAAAAAATCCAATTTAGATGGTGATTATTCCCAATCAAGTAAAAAGTTGTGAATTCATCAGTATGCACAGGTCTTAAGCACATACTCTTGTGCACCTCACTAGAAGTTACATGGTGTATTTAAGCCTGCATCTATGGGGGTCTAAGAATCACCAAACCTTAAAACTTCAGTTAATAATCTTTTACACAGATGAAGATCAGGGCTGGGAATCCACACACAGCTTAAGAAGAAGAAAATGATGATTTAACTGAGCTGGTTCCAGAACTTTTCAGACATACTCACAACCCAGTGAATGTAAAAATTGGGTTTTAATCGTAAGTGTCTGTTCTCATGACAGATGATTGCACGTGTGTGGTAATTTAGGAAAACATTTTTTTTTTTGTCTACACTCAAGACAGTATTTGGTTGTGGTGTAGCATGAGTACTTCCAGAATACCTTAGTTAATACAAAAGGTAGAAACCTTTTCCACTGTATACTGATCATCTGGAAAAATCTGTCCACCAAAGATCCTACTGCTTCTAGCAGATCTAGGATACCATCCTGGCATCCCCCATCCTGGCTTAGTGCATGTTAACATAGTGTGCATGTCTACAGTCATCCTTTGAAAATAAATGCCACTGGATAGAAAGGTACTGAGCTTACCCAAAAAAGCAGTGAGCAAAAATGAGCCATTAGGAGATATGCTGTAGTTAGGGATCTGTGGCACTGCAGTTCTGGGGTTTATATTGCTTGGGAGACCATATCAGAGAACAATACTGTGGTTGATATTCAGGGAGGAAAACACAGAAAGATGAGACCCATCAAAGAAGAGACAGACAGATGACACTGCCATCCCCAGCCAAAAGCCTTCTAAATTTAAAACATTATTTTTAAACATGATATGAAAAATTATTCATTGCTATAACTTCTCTGCCTTCTATACATTCGGATGAGATTTCCTGAAGTACTTGATATTTGTTATTTAACAATAAATAAAAAATAACAAATAAGACAAAGCCCTTTTGAAAGTTTGCTATTTCAAAGCTGAGACTAAAATAAAATCCTTCTTACCACAGGGAATTATGACATCTGAAACATCAAGGGACCCTACAGAGTGGAAGGATCCCAGGGTTTCTGTTCTGCCTTCTCCATGCTTTAGCAATGACTACTTGCATTCAAAGGTAGTAGAGGGTAGTTTGGGACAGAAACGGTGAATGCATGAAAAGCTAGGAAAGCAAAAAGAACACTTACCCAGAAAAATCTGAAGGAAATAAATCAATCTTAACTTTCATGCTATAGTGTGAATATATATATATGTGTATATGTAAATACATATATTTTCAGTGTGTAACTCTAAAAGAACTGGGGGAGGGAAGACACATGAAAGACATTTAATCCTAAAAGTTTGCTTATTTAAAATGACAAGATGTCAACGGTTTATTTACTGAAGTTTCTTTCACTGGCATTCTTAATGCTTGCTTTTTAAATTTTAAAATCATGTGCCTTGTTTCTATTCATTCTTCAGCCTGACCTTCCTAAAATGACCAAGCTGATATTGTGATTAATGAGCCAATTATTTTCATCTGAGACATGAAACAAAACAGATAGCCTATTCCCCTCCAATTTGCTTTTAAAATAAATAGTGCTCCCGCCTCCTTTTTTTAACCACTGGAAGTTTATGATGGATTTCCTATGCAACTCATTCCCTAAGTTAATAGGATCTGAACAGGGCAGGCTAGAAATGTAGGGGTTTAATTACCTTTGCTATTAAAGCAAGATGTAAATACAACTTGACCAATCTGAAGTGAGAAACAGTCAGAAGGGAGGCTGACAGGAGTGCAGAAAGGAAGAAAATGTGCACTTGCAAACAGTCACCCTCCCTACAACAATAACTGAATGTATCAGCTTTCTTCCCTTGTCTTCCTGAGGCACATTTTCACCATTTATTTCAAAAAATGAGCTTAAAGTATATATGCAAGGTACAGTTGCAACAAAGTAATATGAAAATTCCTTTTTTTATAAATTAATTCTAAGCTATGTGGACTGTACATTTGTAGAAGGAAGGGAAAAAAGGGAAAGAAGAAAAAAAACCCAAAAAAACCAACAACCCTGTGGGAAAAGCTTTCTCCATCCAAGGAGCACCACAGTTAAACAAATAAATACACTGGAAAGGTATCAAGGGAAATTAATTATTTTGTACTCAAGAGACAATTTAATAGCAATAATGGAAACTGTACAAGGACTGTGACTTCTAAACTACAGGTCTTGAGAATCTCCCGCCTCCTTGAACAGCTGCAAAACACCAGTTCCTCGTTCAGTTTTGGAGCATTTGGCAATTTGGTGTCTGCCAGTGCTTGCTGCAGAAGAACTCCACCGCTGATGGGTGCAGACAGCAGCGCAGACAGCTCTGAGCCTACCTGTGATAAGACAGTTTGATATGCAGAGTAAACACGTTGCTTTCCTTTAGCATTTCTCTTTCTTCAGGCTAGGAGTTTCAATTGCTTTTTGACAGCTTATGAAAGACAGGAGAGAGAGGCACCTTCAAGGAAGTGAAGATAACAGTTTGCAACTCCCAGTTTAAAAAAAAAAAAAAAAAGTATTTTACTCTGTGTACTGCTCTGAGTACCAGACCCTCAGCAAAACACCCTCAAACAATGATGATAACTCAGGAACCCTGTCATGCAGCATTTCATCTGAGGATCTAGCTCTGTGCTCCTGTGGTGCCTTCCACTAGAAGATTTCCCTTTCCTCTATGACCTAATCACCAATATACCTGACAAGGATCAGCTTGAAAAATACCCAAAAAACCCCAAACACAAAACCACAACCCAACCAAAAAAACCAACCAAGGGCAGATCATGAAAATACCTTGCCCAAGGTCACTCATCAAGTCTGTCAGAGATAATAACAGAGTCAGACTCAGCCTGAACTTCAGACAGACACAAAACTTCTTTTCTTCATGCATCTAGTTTAGAGCATCCAAAATGTAGTCCAGAGGATCCATAATCTGTTTGTCAAGCCGGTCCTGCTGTTTGCCCCACGGCACAGAGGGCAGACCAACATATTGAACAGTCCCAGGTCCCTCAGCACAGTGGATGCAAACCACACAGGGCAAACACTCTAGAGTTGAGATGTACAAAGATATTGGTTTCCTCATCTGTTTCAGAATGCAACAAGTAATTTTTCCCTTTTCAGTGCTGCAGATTGCTTGGACAGCAAATTAAAACAGTCAACACCTTTCTGCGAGCCCCAAATCAATTTCATACCCATCTAGGTGGGGATACAGATGCTTGGCCCAGCAGTCAATCTCTTCCTGGTCTGAATAAACACAGATTCTAGAAAGTACTTCGAGTTTTAAGACTTTTGGTTGATAATTGCATTTGGATTGTGCATCAGCCTATGAAGTATGAAGAATGCAAAGTTACTGAAACATGTTTCAGAAAACCTGTATCTTACAGAAGTATTTTTGCTACTGACACACACAACCCATTTTTTATAACAGATTTCCTATCCAATTCATTCCCCAAATTTATAAGAATATATTAAAATATAGAACTTATGTTTGATGTGTCCTCTTTTATTCTTAGCACGTTATGAGAGTCCACTATCCTCAGACCCTGATCTCATACCAGTGGCTATGTGATCCCTGAGCAAAGCTTTATAATGGTATTTAAAGAATTCTGTTAATTAACAGCTTTCCTTGTCAATTATCAAGATCCTCTATAAGCTACAGGTCATCCTGTCTTACTAATGTTTACATTTGTCAGTGTATAAACAGTCATTCTTCATAAAAGCTTGAGAAGCAAAAATATTTTATACAGAAAACAATAAAGCTTTTGAAAAGCACACACACAGATAAGAGCAGTACCAAGGCACTCAAATATCTCCAGTGCTGAATGCAGAAGAAAAGAACTTGCTACAGAATACTAAAATATAAAGGAAAATCCTCATAATCTTTCAAGAAGATTTTTTTTTTTGATCTTCAGCTGAAAGCAATTCAACTGTTCTTTCTGATGAACTGGAAAATCCTATAGCTAAAGTCAGTCATGCATAGTCTTTAGGAAATGAGAAAAGAATAGTTTGAACTTTGGAACTCCATACAGAAATTAGAAGAAAACTCATCTTAATGGAAAGTTACTTTTCAGGATGATTCTGTGCTCTAAATTAATGCTAACTTTTGAAGAGCCCTGGAGAAGCTTGTGCCATTTCAGCAAGTACTAATTGATATTTACAGAGTGCTACTAAGCGGGGTTATCACCATTTTAAACAGCTCCAAAAGTCAGACAGATTAAGCACAAATTGAGGAAACCTTCTCTTTAGTACCTCTTTCTTGATGTAAGTGAAGTTAAGGCTCTGAAATTACTTCATTTTAAGAACTACAAAAACAAGAAAAATATTAGTAACTCTACACCACCACCAATACTGAAAACTATCCTGGATTTGAGAAAAACTCAGGACAGTCTGCACTAGGCTGTCACAGACCACCTTTTAAAGGTTCCTTCATTCTCAATCTTTCCAAAAAACTCCATCATTTATGACCTACCCCAAACGTGGAAATCAAAGTGACCAAATTTTCAAAAGAAAGTCTGAAGTCATTAGCAGTTACTGAAAATTTTAACCACAGATTTTAAATAAATAACCGACCCCTTTAGGGCACTCAATTACATTTTGCTAAAATGCTAATAGATTTAGCCCTTTTCTTCACCCTTTCCTCTCACCTCCTGAACTCCTTGAAATGCACTAGCTGAACAAGTATTATTTTAAATCTCTTATTTTCTGTGTTCAGAATCTTCATGTTTTAGCACTCTTCCAGTACTCAGAAAGAGCAACCATTTTGTTCTCAGCCATTAAGTCTCTAATAACACTGCTTGAGTTTTATTTAGAAGAACAAAACAAAAATCAACAGTACCAAGAAAACAAAAACAAACCAAACAAAAAACCCCAATAATACCCAAAAACTCAACCCAAATTAACCCCCCAATTCTGAATTTACATGCTTGATGACAAATGGAAAACCTATGAACACATTCTGGTGACAAGGATAGAATTAAAACACAGAATATGGCTTAAGAAAGAGGTAGGACAAAAGGGTATGGTGACTGATTCTGAGCTGCTTGAGAAGAAAAGAAAAATATTAGTAGCTGCCCAATAGACTTAAGAGTTTGACATAACATCACTTCTCTTGTATTAACAAGAACAAAAAATACATTATCACTGAGGCAGTACAGAATTTTCTTCCAAATCTGCCTTTCTGTATTAGAAGAGGAGAAAACACTCAGAGCCTGAATGTATGGCAGAAGGTTGATAGGCAGAGACAAATGACAGCTAATGTATCTTTCAAAATTAGGTCCCAAAAATAGAGAACTTAATTCTGCTGCAAGGTAGTATAGAGTATTTAATTTGTTGTAAAACAGGGCCCTTGCCATGCCAGCTTATTATCTGAGATGTGCCAGTTGTGGCAGCCCAGTCTTCCCAGGGGCTTGAGCTACAAGCTCAGATCTTCAAAACCTGTTACATTCCTTATTTATGAACTGATACACTTTGATCAGCCAAGCCAGTCACTCTTTCCTCCTCTCTATTTTCATCTTTCATCAAACTCTTGATAAAATTTCATTTCAGACAGGTTTATAGAGCAATGTTTTATTTGGGGCAATTCACCAAAGATTATTTTCTATGTTAATTTCAGAAACATAAAAATCAAATATACCCCATCCTTGAATTTTCCTGACAGTCCCTCTCTTTTTGCAGAAAGGCACAACCACACTCTATAAAGATTAAACTCAATAACACATCCTTGCACCCACTGGGAGAAATTATTCCTCATCTTTCAGTAGACTAAGAGTATGTAGAAAATGGCATAAGCAAACTCAATACATACTGTAAGCAAACAAATTTAGCTGCACATTTAGGTACATTTCTTGAGAAGAGTAGTGAAAGGCTTTTGTCAGCAGTTGGCAGATTCTCTGTTTAATTTACTGTTTCACAGGTGATGGGGTTAACTAACGGCGTGACTGAGGCTTTGATCAGATGGCAATCAATACTGCAATCAAAAGCAGAACATACAGAACACAGAAAGAGTATGAAGTGCACAGCCAAGTGCAGTCATTGCAAAACCCTCTGCATCACACATGGATGAAACAGGGTGCTCTGTAAGGCTCCAGGGATTTTTTAATTATTTCATAATACTGCATGTTCCTTAGATAAAGAAAATGAGAAACTGTGGAGTTAAGTATATTTCAGAGGCAAGGGGCTGAGAGAAATTTCTCTTTTCCTAAAACCTTCCCCAGTTACAGACAGCAACTCTGGATACCCTTGTCTCAAAGGCCAAAAATGGACAGTTTTTTGTGGTTGCCCATTTCTGAATAACAGTAGCACAAAAAGTCCAGTTTTAACTTAACAAGAAACTGCTCAGTTATTCTACTCATATTCAGAGATAAGGAAGTACAAAAGAGACATGAACTATAGTTGCTTCTGTCTGTTGCTGCTGAGCTCTGTACAGCTCTTAGTGCCTGACAGAAATTATTAACAGAAAAGCCTTTCAATTTTGAAAAGAAATACTGTGGATTTCAGCTGTGAATTTTTAAGCTTCCAGCATTGTCAGTGTTTTAAGGAGGGGAAAGAAAAGAAGGCAGAAGAAAAGAAAAGAAGTCTTATTTTTGTCTCCTGAAACGGGAAGACCATTTTTTTCCCGCTCTATGTGTGAGGGGATAAGTAGGTTAGAGATGTTTTGTGCTCTTTACCTCAGTGCAGCTTCTGGGAAAGTAGGCACTGGCCCAAGAAAAATCAAGGTAAGTCCATTTCCACTTCTTACATACTGAAAGACCTTCTTATGGTCCTCATTTCCCGTTAGAGTGTCATAAATTAAATAACAAAAATCCACAACTCCATAAGAAAACAGTATCTAAACTACCACAGCCAGTGACTGGACTGCCAGAGAGTGAATGTTATTACAGTATTGACAAAGCATGATTCTCTTCGTTACTTAAGTTGGCAGTTTTATTGTAGTGTCAGAATTTAAAGTGTGTTTTTGTGGTTTAACCCCAGCTGGAAACCAAGCCCCACACAGCTGCTCACTCACTGCCCCACAGTGGGATGGAGAGAGAATCAAAAGTGAGTAAATTAATGGGTTGAGATAAAGATGGTTTAACTGGTGAAGTGAGAACAGTGCACTTGAGCAAAGCAAAACAAGGGATTCATTCCCAGCTTCCGATGGACAACCATCTCCATCCCAGAGCAGTGACTTGGTGAATCAAACACCATCACTCTGAACATCCCCTGCCTGACTTCCTCCTTCTTCCCACAGCTCTATACACCGAGCATGACCCCACAAGGTGTGGGACATCCCTTGGGTCAGTGGGGTCAGCTGTTCCAGCCTTCTGCAACCTCCTGTGCACCCCAGTCTCCTCGCTGGTGGGGTGGGGTGAGAGCCACAAAAAGCCTTGATACTGCACAGCAGTAACCAAAATATCCCTGTGCTACCAACTCTGTTTTCATTGCAAATCCAAAACACAGCCGAGTACCAGCTGCTGTGAAGAGCAGTAATTCTGTCCCGGCCAAAACCAGCAAGTGTCCATTTTCCTCCTACGGATGATGGGCCTGTCAAAATCATCAATCAAGGCTCAGTTGTTACAGTCTTACAAGCCTTAGCTGCTGGAGCTGTTCCAGCTCTAAAAATTGGAATTCATTGCTGATGTGCTACAGCAGAGTAAGTCAATACACCATCCACTTCAGCATCTCATTTCCTCATTAGAGAGGCTCCACAGAAAGTGATCTTCCCTTCTGTCACACCCAAAGAAATACACACTACCTTGGACTGGAAGGGTACACATTGTATAGGAATGTGGCCCTTAGGCTGATCAAAAGTACTAATGGAGACCCACTACGTAGATTAAGGCAAGAATTTTGGCTTACAGAGCGTGGTGTTACAAGAAGAATGAAGAACACTGGCAATGCCCAAGTTTCTATACTACCTGAAGTCAGAGTGAAGACTCAACAGACTAATCTGAATGTACCTGTGCCAAGTTTGCACCTAGCTCAAGTTTTTGTTGTCTGACCTCATTTTTAGTCTTGTAGAAAATCTATTACTCCATTAAAATGAAAAAATAAAATTTTTTTGAATATAAATCAAACTGATCACTTGACTTCAAATCTCAGTACTCAAACTCTAAGGTTGCTTACAAAACTCAGTGCTTGAAATCCAGCCTTTTCCAAGATGTTTAAGTAGTCACCATCAGCATGGATACAGGACTGTAAAGGAATGCCTGGTTCAAAAAACCCCAACATATATGGTTCATGTTTTATAAAACCAATTTCTCATATTCTATTAAGTTACGAAGAAAAAGGAAATAACTTTTGCCACATCAAGGTGTAAACCCTATTTTAGTGTATTTATTGAAATTGATGCTATGCTTCAGAAAAATCCAGCCCTTTGCCATATATTTTGGCCATATTTCTCCCCTAATAATTTCCACCATAGCTTTCTCTGTCTTCTTCATTTTTGAAGTTTCTAGGCAATGCCACAGTTCTATGATACCATCACAGGATATTTTAACAGTGCTTTGTTGTATTAAAACTAGAAGTTACATTAGTATAGGGAATCAGAAGCATCTCCAGAATATTTTCTTATGTCACACCATGACTTTTGTTATTATTAGTTTTTAAATAAATTTACACACCAAAAAATCCTTAATCATACACTGCCATGCCAACCAAGGCAGAGTTTCAAAGCTGTAGAAATAGAAAAGGCACCAAGCTGTTTTCCCAAGCTGTAATTGAAAGCCAGCTTGGCAGGAAGCTGTGTTCTACTGGAATATGACAACTCACACTACTTGTTTAATCTTTGCCATCACCAATACAAGTCTGCATCACACAGCTGGGGACTTCTGGAGGGACCTGTGCTGCTTCTGCCACTGCATGTGCCTTACACTATCAACATCACAGAAGGAAACCTGCATTTTCCTTCTGAAGTAGCTTGGAATACTGATCTCTCCAAACAAAAGTGTGTTGTTTTGGTTGGGGAGGGGGTGGTTTGGGGGATTTTTAATGCTTCAGGAATTGTTAACTCACAGGTATTTGACTGCAAGAGTCAAATAAAACCCAGATCCCAACTCAGTAACCAATTAGGTTAATAAATCAAACTGCTGCAACTCTGTATAACAGCATAAACATGACAAGATCAAACACTTTCATGGGATAATACTGCATGTCTTTAAGGAATCTAAAGGATTTGCACTACTCAGATAGGATTGGAACCAAAGTTCACTAAAAGCATTTGAGATCTGGACACTTGCTTTCATTGAGCTGATAATGCTTCCAGTGAAGAACAAAAAAACAAGCCAGCTGACAGCTATGTCTAACAAAAAGTAAATGTACCCTGGCCAAGGTGAAAATAATGTGCATTTTAACAATTTATAAACAGGACATTATTCATTCCATTTAGCTTTCTGCATGCACTTCTAGAGTGGAACCCATCTGCTATATTTTATAAGCACACCTTAGAGTGAAAGGAATTGTGCTTTGCAGTCAATAAAGAAAAGTAGATACAAGCAAGGTAGTTAAAAAAACAAGTTAAGTGACTACGTGTGAGCCAAGGAACACCATTCATTGCTACTATTGTGGTAACCCATTCCTAAAACACAGCTTGTCCTTTACTAACTCTGCTCAGCAAAGGAAAACACCACATATAAAAGACAACACTATAATCTGTCAGGAGTTTCACTCTAAAACATAAACAAGCAATGGATCTCAGTTCCACTGACAGTTTAATTTTCCTCTCTTTCAGTCTGAGGAAATTATAATTTCAACCTCTCACATCACATCTGGGGCAGCTTTTTGACCTTGCAAGCACACTTGCCATCGTTTTGAAAATATAAAACGAAACAAAATTTGTCTCAATCACATGCAACAGAGCTATTCTGATCAGTGCAGGTTTGATGTGTCCCATACAAGTAACATCACCCCAAAATCATAATAGTGATCTCCACTACATAAACTGGGATTTCACAAAAGGAGTTTGTTCCCAGGACATGCTGAGCACACGCACAGATGCCTTTGCCAGTGCCGTATACCAGCCCTTGGTTCTGCAGTGCTGATGTATCATTAATTAAACCAATTTCTCAAGTAAACTGAAGAGACAAGGGTTCTGAGAAATAATTTCACATTCTGATCAACCACACTGGCAACTGGGCCTAACTTTGCAGTTCTGGGCAGGGGACTCAGGCCCAAAAGACACAACTGTAGAAGAAAAAGGAGTCTAATTCTGGTCACATGCCAGCCCAAAGAAAGGATAACTCAATTCTCAATGCAGATAGCATTACAGATAGCCTGAAGTTTGCTGCCACAACTCCAAACTATATTTGAATTAATGTGACATTTTAGGAGTGTTTTTGTTGGGGTGTTTTTTTGTTTTGTTTGGGGGTTTTTGTTATGTTTTGTTTGTTCATTTTAATTCTATTTGTTAAGTACAAAAAAGCTGAGATCCTCCAAACTCAGGGCACTTAAAAATGATAGGTTGTCTACACAGCAACAGCATTTTCTTTGCCCCCTGAGGGCTTTTTCTTGTCCAGCTGACCCTGCTTCCCTTTCCTGAACTGCAGCTCTGCACCCCAGAGGATGCTGACCTAAATGCAAACCCTTTCTGCTCGACTCTGTCCAGTCAGCTACTTCCCTTCTCCTCAACAAAAAGATGTTCTCACTGCACTGTGCAGAGGGTGAAGGTCTCCACTGAGCAAACCACCGGCTGAGCTTGGGGTATATACACACACACACACTCACACACGTGTAGGGGAACTATGTTGTTTCACAATCCTGACAACTTAATTTAGCAGAACTGAACCTCAATAAAGACATATGCCATATCCCACACAAGGTTTTCCTCTCCCACTATTTCTAATAAAACGTTTTAAAATTGGAGAACATGCTCCTGTTGAGCTACATATAATTTTCAACTCTTGCCTTCATTCATTTGAATTCCAACTATATTTGATTTTAAGTGCATATTACTTCAAATGCAGCTTCTCACTATGGATATCAAATGCTCTTATAGAACGTTCCAAGTGCTACACAACAGCAGTTTATTTCCCTCTATTTAAGAGCAGTAAAGTCATTGCAGTATTTTTGGTTGGTGTTAAATATGCAGAATAGTAATGTGTTCAGAAATGCCATGCGGGGTAGTCAGAGAAAAGTTACTGATGAGTTTAGGAAATACCAGCCTACCCTCAAGTACTAAAATAAGCTTCTGTCACACTGACTATCAAATTAGTGAGCACATATTCTTCCTTCCCTAGAATGACTGACTTCTCATTCTAACTTTTACAGCTTATTGGACCACGTCAACTCCATGGTTCAATTTTTTTCTTTTTTTTAAAAAAAGGACCCCAAACTCTTCCTATACTATTTTCAATTCATTTTTTCTTAGCTCTGGTTGGTATTGTAATGCATATTTAATTATGTTTTCCTGCTAGACTTCCAAAACATGAAGTTAAGAAAGAAGAGGTAGATCCCAACTGTGCTTTTGGAATGCAAATAGTGACAATCTACCTCTGTATAGTTATCAATAATTAACACCCAGTTCCATTCTGCTACAGATGCTGTGACAGATGGATCAGAAAAATCTTCATGCCACGTTCTGGAAGGGAGGGCAAAGACTGTAACAAGCTATTTCATCTCTGTGGTTTTGCCCCACATCTTTATACATTTCATTTCCTCATTCTGACCTACTACCCTGCTATTCTGACAACTAGGTGCTACTTTTAGTAAGTATAGGAAGACTGTATGATATAATCTTGATATTTTTTTAAAATTAGCAGGGTCTCTGGAGTTGGTATGTAATTTGCTGTATTTTGCCTGTTTGCTGTCCCTAGCAATCCTTGCAGTGTGTTCCTTTCTGAAGCATGTTGAGCTCTGGAAATGTAAAGGCTTTTTCAAGCCAGGGTCAGTTGGTCTCAATTGCACTTCTCACACACTCTCTCTTGTGTTTAGAAAAAGAAAGTTAGCAAAGAAACAATAAACAAAACAACTCACAAACAACTCTTCTTTTTTTTTTTTACCTATAGGCTGAGCATCTGTTTTCTCACAGCACATTCCACATTAGCTTCTACTGTCTTTAACTACTGTCACTAAATTGGACTAAAACCATTCTAATAATTAACTGAATGACCAAAATATCACTATAACACTATTAAAACAAACAAAAAAATTCCAATACAAGAATTAAAAGTTTATGAATTATCCAGTTATAAAAATATTAATTCAGACTGTTTGTAAAGAAACTAAAAAATACTTTTCCCCTTATCAGGTCAGGCCTTATGTTGTTAAAAAGCTTTAGTCTGTTGCAGGTTCATATCTTTAAGTTTTTTCTTTCCTAGCTACAACTACATGTGTCAGCAACTCAGTGGGACTGCATGCAGAGTTTAGAAGTGGATGAAAATTTAACTCCTTCAAGTTAAACAGTAAACAGATACCTTTGGACAAAAGGCTTCATTTTTAGCAGAAAAGCAGGAGTTAGAGTTCTTGTTTTTAAAAATCCACTTCCTTTTGCTTTCTTCTAACTCTTCAAATGGGATCCAAAGCACCGGCCATATAAACAGCAGTGTTTGATGACTTCACATCTCTTGCTGGCATCCCTGGTAGATCATGACTGAACTGGATTTTATTTAAGAATGTAACACTGCAAAGGGAAACGATGAAGTGAGAAGAATTTATGCTGTCTTTGCAAATGCTGAAATACACTTCACTCAAAAATAACCAAGAAAACTGATACCTAGATTCTAAAAGACGTGCAGTTTTAGAGGTGCTATAAGGTATTCACAATTACCATTTTCCTGTTATCTTCTTGTAAAATAACAGTGAATCCTGTAATATATTTCCTCTTCTTTCTGTCTCTCAGGAGAGCTGCAGATTAGACAGACCAGCTCTTTCTAGTCAGGCCATTAGGCCTCAGGGATAAGTAGTTTACTACTGCTCAAAGTCACTCCAGGACATTTTCTCTAGTCTCCTACCCCCCAGATAGAAATGCTAAAAACTATTGCTTCAAGAGAAGCTTAATGCTTCTAGAAGCTCTGACTTCAAGAAAAACCCTGCCTCTCCTGAGCCTTGCTTAGCAATTTAGATCTGTTAGGTGGGCTTAGAGCACTGCTGAAACAGGATACAAGGAGAAAAACTTCAATACTACCTTGAGCAGTTTTTGTCTTTACTGACTTATAAGAACCTGTCTCTGATGACAGTGGGAGCATCATTTTCTCCACTGAATAAACTGTCAAATTCAAAACGGCAACAGACAGTAGAGCTGGCTATAGCCAAGATAAAAATAAAACCCCTGTGGCAGCGCTAAAATTTAAGGACTGATTCCGTCACATCTAGAGGTAATGAGGGGACCAATGAGTTGGAGCTTTGGACCCTTCACTTTCAGTGTAATTCAGGCTGCACCTTTAAGTAACTGAGAGACTCCACTATAAGCACTACTTAGAAGTTACTGAAAAAGAAGATGGGGAGAGATGAAGCTGCTTTTCTCCCCTCCCCACTCCTTTTTATGTTCTCACATCTGACAAAACCAATCTCCTAGCTGCTTGGAGCAAAAATGCTGCTTTTGTTGCTTTTTAGGAGTTTTCTGATGATCTCTCAATGGGAAACTGAGTAAAGTCAGGTCCCAGTACCTACAGTGTCAATCAAACTGAAAAGAAAGATGATTCCCTCAACATCTTCTTTATTGTTAATTACTCCTTGCACCTTCTCACAAGGGGTTAAACTAGGCTGGCTTATACCAAAGGCCTCACAATCCTCAGGTCTTTGACACAGAATTTGAAAAACAGGTCTAGTAAAGCTCAGAAAAGCAGAGTGTTCTTTTAAAAAAAAGAAGCTTGAAAAAGATGTTCTGTTCCTTAAATCCCAGTCCTCAATGAAAGATGAAAAGCTGAAGGGACTGAGTTCATGTTCATGCTTAATTAAGGCAATCTCTACCTTTAAGAATAACAGGAGAGTGTTGTTTTCATTACATGTCTTGTGCAAGCCTAACCTTTAGACAGGGGCCTCTAAAAATACCCTAATAACTACAGCCCATTTAAGAATTTTGATCTGTTTAGAGAAGTCTGTGACATATAGAATTCTAAGCATATATTCTGAGCTGTAATCTTAAAAGATTATGAGCCCATCCTTTTACCAGCAATGGGGCTCACCAGCTGAAGAGTTTATTTCAAGATTCCTGCCAGAGTGAGTAACAGTCACCAATTTCTCTCGTGCAACCTGAATATACTATTCCCTATTTCATTTCCTATTTGTAGCCCTTACTCCAAAGGATGCTTTTAGGACCAAGAATATATTGCTTGTTGTCTGTGAATGGGAAGCACGGAGCACAGTGTTCTCTAGATGTTCACAAAACACTGATAACGTGAGTCAGTGGTGAGTACTTGATACCCATCAGATGGAGAGATGCAAAGTTGTGCTTTCTCTCTGTTGAATCATTCATGTGGAGGGGAAAAAAAACCCTAAAAAATAAACCAATGCATTTTTCTGCTGACTGGAGAACTCATCACAAATTACTTGTTCAGTCTGATGCTGAAGAAAATTCAGATATGAGATACTCCTGTTGCTAAAAGCAGTGACAAACCTAAAACTGAAACCAAGGAATCTAAAGCACCTAAGCAATGAAACAGTTGGATAAAAAAATATAATGTAATTGCTTCCAGGATTATTTCAGCTTCACTATGTTTGCAAATAAACACAAACATTACTGTGGACTATTGAAGAATCTACCAGACTATCAACAGACTCTTCAGTAATTGAGAGTCAATTTGACAACTCAGTTACCTGAGAAAAACTTACTTGACCATTACTAAACACATTTAAACCCTGAAAGTTCATATTTACAAAGCAGCAAAGAGAAGCTTAGACTCTTGCCACCATTTCAGCTCTAAAAGCTTCTAAAATAAAATCATACTAAAGGGAAAACAAAAGCTACTCAGTACTCTTTAAAACAAGAATATGAGTACAAAATTAAAGCAGTAAGTCTTGTCTGTATAAGGCTTTGCATGGTATCTGCACACATTAACTAAAACATTTTAAGCTGCACTCTGAACAGTTGCCTGCAAATGTTCTTTCAGGAATCATCTGAGATGCTGCTCTGCAAGATGAAGAGTCTGACTCACTGAATTAAAAGAAAGAGATACGATTGAGTCATGGTAGCTGAGTCACTGGGTAGTTATGTTTCCATTTAAAACAGTTTTTTAATCACTTGAAAATACTCAAAATGGTAAGGATTTCGAAGGAAAAGGGAAAACATTAATTCTGAAATGCAGGTCTTCCTTTTACACAGACCCCCTAGCCACAAGGGGATACATGAGAAAAAAAAATTATATAGATGTCAGATTTTGTAAGCAGCAAATATATAGAAATAGAGTGCTTCCCAAGTATTTCTACTGGACAACTGAAGTTTTTAAGCATAGATCAACTACTGTTTCTGATACTTTTCACTGTATTTCATTTATTTGACTGCCTGTACAGAGCTATAATTCTTTTCATCATTACTGTAACAATGTCACTGCTGATATACCAACAAACACACACACCTCCACTAACCACTTCTGTGCTCAAATCCCGACTGAAGATATTTATCCATGAGTTGTGTCAGTTTGATTTGGATTGTAGACTCTTAAAGGCAAGGATAATATCTGATATAGTTCTTGTAAGCTCCATACTCTTATACTATTCATTCTTCTTATATTATTACTCATAAAATTCTACAACTGTGTGACTAAAAGGAGGGAAATATCTAAATTTCCCTGAAGTTCAAGACAATTTGGCACTGAATGCCCATTTCTCCGTTGAAACAAGTAAGCCATTCTCTAAATATAGATTCGGAGCTTAATTCAGCTGAAAGATACACTTTCTTCTTGGGTTACTCTTTCATTGCCACTTACTGATATTAAACAGCTACGTTTTACCCAGCTATTTCATGGCCTCAAATTCGCATAAACAATGAGATTTGCAGAGCTGTACAAGCATAGTGGGGCCTCAAATGTGACTCAGCAGATTCACAGGTTATGTTGAAATTACATTTCTTTTGAGAAGCTTTTCCTCCAGGAGTACCACACCAGGTGAAACATGGTACTTTTTCCACAGGTTTTTCATAGCTCTGAAGGGATCAATTTGTTTTTCCTTGTTTTTCTAGGAGGACTAATCTTATTTCCTCACCCGCATTAATTCCCGTTACTTCTCCATTACTGGGCTACTGCAAAAGTATTTCCATTTGCAGTTACATACCATTGCTAATGACATTCTTTATGCTCTTCTATATAGAACTTCTGAAGAAATAACTGGAAGTTATTTTAAATTGATATATCAATATTTCTTCTTTAGAGATTTTGCTTTCCCCTTTGAAAGATTTAATCCTCATCACAGCAACACAAATGCAGACTTTGATGCCAAAAAGGGTTTAAGTAGCTGTTCTGCTAAGCAGGATGTAGAGTTTCTTCAAATATGATTCTTATATCCAATCCATAACTTTTAGGCAAACAAAAGCTTGTCTTCCAGAAAACTGCATTTTTGTAATCTTAAGAAAAAACACAATGCCAGTCTGCAATGAGTTACTGACTTGCATGAGCCATTTTCTGACTTGCTAATTCACTTGAAAACCCAGCAAAAAAATCCACATCTCACAAGGGAAGCAGAGTTTGCATCTGAATTATTTTTCCAGGCACTTAAAGAGATAAATCAAGAATTTAAAAGAAACTGAGCCAGCGAGTATTTCCCAGCAGTCTGCTTGAACTCTGCTCTGCAGGTTTATATAACTTCTTGCTTTCAGACACAAGGATAATGAGAAATCCCCCAAAGGAAGTCCCTCATGAACATCCCAGAGAAAAACCACAGATATCATTATCCAGGGAAAGAGAACTGAAGTCACAGGAGATATAATTATTGAGGTTTTCTCACAATTACATATGTAACTGTAACTTATATTCAGTAAAATGAGTTTTTCAAGATCTTTTAAGCAATACATAAACAGTTATATTTCCAACAGTGGGAGCCATCTCAGCAATAAGACAAATTCTTTGTTTTGGAGAATACATTCCAGGTTTAATAGAAACATTATGAGTTCACAGGGAAAATTATGAAGTTTTCAGCCCAAAAATTATTCTAATTTTTGAAACTTGAAGTATGATTCTGTATGATAACTGTCTCAGGAAGCCTTTGAAAGACTTTACTGAGATAACAGAGAATTTAAAAGGACATCAGTATCATCTTGCATTGGAAGAGAAGGGATTTTTTAAAATTTAAATTAAAGGATTTGGGAATCTGAAAAAGTGCTCATGATTCTTATTTTTATTTGTTTAATGATTTGATCAGAGTTTTTTTTAAAGTGTTGCCAGTCAAAAAGAATTTTTTTTTTAATGAACATGTTCACACTCAGAATATAACACAGTCTCTGATTGAGAAAAAAATGAAAAACCACGTTAGGCAACTGAGTAGTTTTCCAGACTGGAGCACATGAACCTTTCCTTGTTGCCCAGCTTTTAGAATGACAACAAGTAGATTTAACAATTTTGCATGCAAAAATCTGTAAGCGAAACAAGATGCAACAGAAATATTCAATACACTTATAATAGTTTTGCTCTTGAGGTTTACAAAATCTGAGAAGATAGCGTAAGTTTGCTGAGTTTGGAATTTCACATCTGTTCTTTGTGTTCCACAAACGAATTTGGCGGAGGTTTTAGGCCAAGCCCTTCATTACTTGGTCAGGCCAAACATCTACCCAGGAACTGGCAGACAAAGAACTGTCTCACAGCTGTTCAGCATTACAAGAAATTATTTAAAATGGATTTATGCTTAAATTACACAAGGACATGTCTTACAGAATTTATGTTCTGCTCAGTGTGGAATTCTGCTGTCATCTCATGAGGAAACCTAGATGTCTAGAGAAAGTTTTTACATTTTTAAACTCTGATACACAAAAAATTAAAGAGACACTAACTCAGCATCCACAGTGTTTTACTGTAGCTTCATCTTCTAATAATTACAGCAAGTAACCTTTTAGGGTCATGTGGAGCAGGTACTCAAAAATGACATCAAAATTCTCATACACTTCAATATTATTCATTTCATTACAGATTGGCATACTTTATACCATCCAGAAAATACAGAAAAGCATGGATGGTCCAGCATAGGAAAGACAAGGCAAGCCTTTGAAAGGAGAGAAAGGAGATAGAAGGGACATTGTGAAACCCCCAGTAAACAGTGACTCACACACCCCCTGAAACCCCCATAGAGAGAGGCTGCAGAGTTCACAGCCTCGATCTCCAGAAGGCAATGACTGCCTCATTAGATAAAAAATATTACTGAAAGCTGCACCTTCATCTGTGACCTGAGTCAAGGAGAAGCCAAGGACCAGCTTCACACGCTGTGACAACAGGAGTCCAAAGCATAAGATGTTTGTCCAGATCACACCTGTGTTCACAGGTACCTCTGTACCAGACCCCTTTGACCACACTAGAACAACAAAGGCTTTGTTACAGCCAGGAGTTCTGAAAATTTGCTGTGCTTTGAAATTTTGCTATTGTTTTGTGCAGATGCTGGTGTGGCTTATTGCAAAGAGAATCTATGTTTCTAATACATCTTCAGTTCACAAAAATGTAAACTTCAGACAAGTAACTACTGTAGAGTTCCCATATCTTAATTATCGTGAACTGAAACAAGACTAATTTTTCAGGCTTTTCTCACTGGGCTAGGAAGTCAGACTAGTAAGTGTGAGGGGGTTTAACCTATTTCAGCGGAATCTATTACTCTGATTTTTTAAACTCATTTCCAGAGCAGCCTAAAAAATAGTATTCCTTTTCACATACTCTCATGGCCATGTACACAGTTGTTATTTACCTGAGATATAATGTAGAATAAAGGACTTAGAGCATGTCACTAGGTGTTACATGAATTAGGTTAAAAAACCAATACCAGGGTAATGACATTTTTAACTCTTCTCTTCTACATTTTGAATCAGCTGATTAAGACATGTACATGGCCATAAAAAAACCCACAGGTTACGATAGTTTCCACCTTTTTTGGCACTGGAAAACTGAAGCAGATACCCAAGGGCAAGTTAATAAATGGTTAATTTTATGTGCAGCAACAGTATTAAGTCACTATCTCCAAGAAAAGTTCCTATCTTATTTATTTCACAAAAATAACAGCTCAGATTTCACAATTTATTATATCATAAAAGCACCAATGCAGAAGCAGCAGTAGAGAATTGTGACATAGTTTTATACACATATTAAAAGTTTATACAGCTTAGAACTCTACATTGCACTGCAGCAGTATTTCATTACTTCTAAATTAATTGTCCAACCAGGAAGTCATACATTCTAAACTAAGCTTTCATGACTAGTACAAAATTACAGCATCAACACTGCAAGCCCACTACTGACAAGCAGCTGTGCATCTGCAAAGATTAAAGAATCTCAACCCTGCTTGAGCCTTTTCCCTGGAAGCAGCCATAATCACAGACTTTGAAGACAAATACAATGACTCCAGAAAGCTTAAAAAGAAAAAGAGAAAAAGAAAGCCTTTGGGGGGAAAAAAACCACAGGAAAAGATAAGGTTCTCTCTCACAATAGGATAGCAAATTGGATGTACATACTTATCTTCAAGTACTTAAAGACTTAAATTAATCTTGTATGTCTGTACTCATCAGAAACTCAGAAAAAAAGTCTAAAGTGCCGTGGGCCAACATCTCCTATTATTCTTTCCTAGGATGGGACAATTAGGAGCACAAATAAGGGGGTCATCACCCCATTAAGATTAGCAGCACAGCTCTGTACAGATTCCTGTCGGGCAGTAATTCAGTAAATTAGAGTTTCAGAAGTTTACCTAATGTAAATTAAAGAGAACTTAGAAATTAAAAAACAAAAGAAGTGGAGGGTCATGGTTATTTTTTTTTCTTTTTGTGCACATAATAGACAAGCTTTATAAAGTTTTATATAGTGGCTACTTTACCCACTAGTTTTCAAAGGTTTCTAAGGTTTTCTAAGTTACCTCATCATATTTTTAGATAACATCAGTTGTGACCTTACTTAAGGAAAAAACACCAATCATTGTGCACTCTGAAACTCCCAGGATTATAAAAGTAATGCCTGAAGAACACAGTCAAACATGGGCAAAAAAACAGATATTTATCACAGTCACTAACCTTATTATCTCTTTCCAATTCCCTCAGAAAGCAATACCTTCTCAGGAACTCTGCAAAGTCTCAACTTGCAAGAGTGGAAAAAAACCTGATGCAACCTGCACCTGGCAGCCTGCAGGTGTGTGCAGTCCCAGCTCACTGCTTGCACCTGGGCACCCCCAGCTCTCCTCCCCCTGCCCTATAATTTCCCTCTGGAGGCCTCAGCAGGTTGCAATTTGTGTCGTTAATCTGAACTGTTTCACTGCAGCAGGAGTAGTGCACAGGGCAGTTTTCCTGTTTCCAGACACAGTAGTGTGAGATACAAAGCTTTGGAGAGACTAAGGACCAATTTTTTTTTTTAAATGTTTGCTCTAAAAAAGAGCTCATTGCTGTTAAGAATCTCACAATTTCTGAATTTAGGTGGGTAGGTCAATACAAGAAATCGACTGGTGATTTATGTTCACTTTTGCTAGACTCCACTGAGAGGAAAAACTAAAACTAAAGTATGAAGGACAGACTCATTAGAGTCTAAAGCTACAGGGAGATGTAAAGATAAAGTTGTTTGGACTCTTACAGTAATTGACTATTGCTTTTCCTGAAACCCTTTGAAAAATCATGTAACACTGAAAACCCCAGGGATTTTTGAAAAGACTTTTAATTTAGGTCTGCAGTCCAAAGATAATGGCAAAATTGTCAAAATACCACAACTATATGAGCCTTTTATCTTTGTCCGTCTGTATATAATGGTTTTCACGGGAAAATGTTTTTCCAAGATTATTTAGTATTTTCTGACACATGCAGTTAAAAAAAAAAAAACCAACTATGATGAAGAGACCACAACAGACATTCCCTATTCTTTGCCCTGCTGGGGGGGGAGGAGGGAGAGAAATTGGGAGTGAAGCTGAATCCAGAAAAAGGGAATAGTGGAGGGAATGTTGAGTCCAGCTGGAAAGGGGAGTGACAGACTGGTTTTGGTGGGCACTACCCTGCCTTACTTGTTCAAGCACCTGCACTGGTTACCAGTGTTACTCATGTCAGGACTGCCACAGAACTAAATTGACTTCAGTGTGGTTAAATGTGTGAAGTATCTCCTTTTGTGTTTGGTTTTTGGTTTGTTTTTTTTTTTTTTTTGAATGGAAACTGCTGCTCTGCTTTTGCCTCTGAATTTTTGCGAGACTCAAACACAAAGAAATGTAGCAGCACACTACAGTTGTGTGATTAATTCTCAGGCTGACAAGGGAGTAAGAGACAAAGCCATTTTTGGCTGACAAAATGACCAAATTATGATGTCTTGGTGTGAATGGAGTGTGCAGGTCCACAAAAGTCAGTGAGATGTAAGATTAAGGCAAGATTGATGTGTAACAGTATTTAGACAGACATTTGCTGTTTGTCATTCTTAAGTCTGAGCAATGATTTTCCAGATGAAAACATTCTATATCTGTCATCTGTTTTTATCAGAAATTCATAAGATGAACACATATTTTTTAATCTTAGTTGAAGAGAAACTTGAAAAGTAAATAAAAATAAGGGAATAAAAATATTATCTCTTAAATCTATTCATATAATAAGTATGAGGAGATACATTCAGTACTAATGACATACTTTCCTGAGTGAATATATATTTTATCATTGTTCATTTTGATGATGTGACAATAATTAATGTGGAGTGCTAAATCTTCTGTATGACCCCCTCAGTTGTGTTGGCACTAACTTTATGTGCATATATTTCTGAGCTCAACAGGTGCATGAAAAGCAAGTCAAGGAGGGAATGTGCATTCTAGGGTGCATAAAACATCACCTGGAAAACCAGTATTAATAGAATACGAATGTTCACTGAGGGGGTAGATAGATAATGGGTCAAACATCATTATTAAACTGTAAGGTTCTCTGAGAAAGAGTGATGAATAGTACTGAAGAACAAAAACTAAAACTCAGTTTATTTCTTTTTTTTTTTACTGTTCTGTATTTGTGATCTTCCAGTATTGTGGGAAAATGTTTCTGCCTGCTGTTTGTACGAACAGAAGTGTTTGTTTCCTTTATGTGAAAGATGTTTTGCAGGAAGAATCCAGTATCAGTCCCCCAGCTAGATTGCTTCTAATTGACCTAGCATTTTTTTGTAAATGCAAGGAAAACATAAATTTAAACCATCTATTCAATACTTCTTTGTGACTAACCTGTTCAGAAGGAATTAAGAGCATGCTGAACATGTTGATATAGCACAATTTATTCATTGTAGAAGCTGAAGAGATTCACCCTTCATTGTGAATTCTTTTGTTGAATGTAAGCTCCTGAATCACTTTTTTCGTGTGCAATGCAGCAGTAAGTTCTCCACTTGCAGCTAATCTGTGTATATTACACACCAGAGGGCCAAAATCAACCCAATTATAAGCAAATGAAATTCTGTTGATACCAGGGAAATTACCCAAGTGCTAAGCTTGCTACCTAGTATTCTTTACCACGTTGGTTGGCAGAAAAGGGTACTTGCTTTCTAAGAATGCTGATTGCAGCTCCTTTTCATTTCTTTTTAGTTTATCCTGCTTTTAAAATGTCCCAGAATGCTCATGTGAGATGACAGACAACACAGACTTGTTAGACACTGCTGCCGGCTTTGGGGAAGATGTTTAGATATTACATTTAGATCTTCATGTTCTTCCTTTCATCTTGTAATAAGACTTTTACAATGAACCATTTGCATTTTCTTCCTCAGGCCATTCTCCATGAGATGAAGTTGTCCACAAGCATTGAAGCACCACACCATTGCCTCTGACTATAGAACTGCTAGTTTAGATAAGCTTTCTTCTGATAGAAAATCATCAAGCCTGTACTTTTTAATTTTTTTTCCTTTCAAGACTGAGTGCACCACAAGGAATCATGGAAGCAGGAAGAAGTAGGGGTGGGGAATATGATGACAATTTTGGCAATAAATTCAGTATTGCTAGCATTTTGAGGCTACAATAAAGATTCAGAAAATCTTGATGTTTCATGGCATTTTGATGTTTTGTTGCCATTATATCTTTTTCTTGTGTGTTCCAACAAACTAAATCCTTGGCAATATTTATATGAGTTTTCAAGTTAGCTGTCATTCAGAGCTTAAATGCTTACTGTAAATGAATTACAAGTACAGCAAACACATTCTATCTAAAATTTATCTAGACTCTAAGAGCACTATTCTCCCTCAGGTGTGCAACAACTTTAATTTGTAGTGCATTTTTTTCTATTTTCCCTCAATTTTGCTTACAGCAATGACAGTCAATATTAATAAGTAAGAAAGCACATTCACTGGGACCTAGCACAAGATGTTAGACATCCTGGGCAAGGATTCTAACAATTTGGGTGTCAGTCCCTTCCGGAAACTCCTTTTGAAATAAAACCAAGCAGAAAACAGAACAGCCTGTGAAGAGCCTGGATTCTGTTCTGAGATTTGTGCTGCAGCAGACTTACAGGGGACTGAAGGAAAAAAATTTGAGCACAACTGCTGGATTACATTCAGCCATACATGGGACCTGCTGCTGGTTTGGTTCATTGGGAATCAAACAGAGGACTGGAAATATAACCTAACTGGACATGTGTAACGGGTTAGATTTAATAACCAGGCAGGTTACCACAGTATTAATCCCTTGACTTTCATAATTAAGATTATTTTTTTAAATAGTCCATTATATTCCATTATGTGGACAATACAGAGGTGACAATGAATCAATACTTTAACTTCTTTCCCCTTTCAGTAAATTTGGTAACTGTATGGCTGTATAATGCCATTAAAAATCTATGACATTGCAAGAACTTTAAGACTGTGCTATGTTATGAAAAACAGTATTTGTATAAGCCATTTATGACACAGTACTAAAAACATTACTATTTCAAACCTGAATGTTAATGGTAGCTGCCTGTGTAGTTAATTTTACTCTCAAATTAATTGGACTCCTCAGTTTGTATTATTTGTAGAGTAATAGCCACAGGCTTTTTTTTTTTTTTTTTTTTTTTTTTTTGTTTGGTAATGAGTTTTTTTAAGTATTTTATCCAGTTTCAAAGTAAATCAGGATGTTTTTCTCCAGCAATCTAGGTGCCTAGTTTTACACATTCACAACCCTGTTTTTCTTTGGAAATTTTAATGCTAGTTAATGGGTCTCTTTCGCTTTGCAAAAAGTACTGCTATGGATACTACATCCAAATTACCATTTTGCTTGTTTATGCAAACCTAACGATGATGATACTACTCTGACTGCACCTTTAAAATAAAATTACTGTACTTCTGCATGAAACATAGGAAATGGTAGATAATGTATGCATTGTTTGCTATCACCTTAACCTATGAACCCAGATTGGTGTGGGATTTTGTTCACTATGAAAAGAATGTCTCTTTACAAGGGATTTAACCCAGATTTAATCTGCTATCTCTATAGCAAGCAATTCTGAGTGGTAAAGGGCTTGTAAGCAAGCTGAGATACACTCACAAGGGTATCCCATTAATATGCACAGAGGTTTTCTAAAGCAATTGGTGACATGGATATGTTTCTAAGACTGGGGGTTTAGGATTTTAAGTTAGAAGCATTTGGCTTAGGAAACAAAGTGGAATTAGGTGTTTGATGACTCTCTACAACTGAACCTAAGAGGAGATTGTAGCCTGGTGGGGTTGGTCTCCCAAGTAACAACTGATAGGATGAGAGGAAATGGCCTTAAGTTACACCAAGGTAAGTCTGAATTGGATATTTAGGAAAAAAATATTCACTGAAAGGGTTGTCAAGCACTGGAACAGGCTGTCTGGGGAAGTGGTTGAGTCACCATTCCTGGAATTATTTAAAAGCCGAGTAGATGTGGCACTTAGGGACATGGTTTAGTGGTGGACTTGGCAGTCCTGGGTTAACGGTTGGACTTGCTGATCTTGGAGGCCTTTTCCAATATAAATGATTCCATGGTTCTATGATTCTATAGCCTTACACGCATAATTTCACTATAAAGTTAATCAGTACCAGTTTGGCAAAGTGAAGTTGATGCTAACTAGTTGATTCATTTGATTTCCACAGACAGTGGCTTTGTCAGTGGTTGTATAACAACATCCTGTGATTGCAGCAATAAAATATCTGTAGCTGTTACACATAAACAGCTTTATTCACAATGTGCTTATCTCCACTGGCAGGGTGGTGTAAATAAGAATCACCTACTACTGCTCCAGTACATATTCAGCTTCTCTGTGACTGTAATATTGATGTTCCCCCTTGAACTTCCTTCATGATTGTTTATTTAGGTGTGAAAAGTGATGTCAGATATTAGCCCTTGCTTAAAGATAGCAGCAATGACAATCAGCTTCAAAGATGAGAATTGATTCGAGCTTCCAGACCTTGAAATAACCTGCTTAGCCACTTATCTCTGCGTATGGTGCTATGCATTACTTGTAAATAAATACTAAATTGTAAAATATCTCAGAATTCATATACTAAACTAAATAAAATACATTATCTATCATGATGCTTTGCATTTCTAATTGTAGATTGGTTGATCTTTGTGCTTAAGAACTAGGACAGTTTGCTACGTCAACAGTCAATCCCTGGAATGACAATAGGATACCAGAGTAAGAGAGTAGAAATTCTTAACATCTGGTGAAATTTCTTACTTCAGAAACCAAAGCAAACAAAATCTTTCTACCAGACACCTGGAGAAGAGACAATGTCAGATCTCACACCAGTTTGCAGACAGCTGCACAGCAGTTCCAGAATGGACTTGCCTATGGAAATAAATCTTCCCTCTTCACTGATTTTCAGAAGGGGCACAGAATTTTGCTTCTACCAAAACTAATCTGAAGATATTGAGGGACACAGCAAGATGCTGTGACACTTGTCCACAGCACAATATTAAAAATGTCCTCTGTATGGGTTACTGGATGGAGGACACATAATGAAATTTCTTCTGAAGCCTTTTGTGCAGCTCTGGAAGGTCTTTGATCACAGTCTATTCCCTAATTGCACTCTAGAGAATAAAATTGCTCTCTCTTTCTGCCTGTTGCCTTTTGCACACAGCAAAAATCTAAACCGAGGTAGAGCTGTAAAGCAGCCTCTCAATCAGCATGTGTTCACAAGATTTCTGACCATAAGGCAATGTGCCCTCAAGTTGTTATTTAAGAGGCAACCCTGGAAGATGATGTGTGTTACCTCCTTAGATTTTCTTCAGGTTGTGAGCAGCTGAATCACTGCAAAGAGGCTGGAAAATTACATTAGAATATCCTCTCAAGGAAAGGGAAGCACTGAAGAAAGCTGGAGAAGAAGGTGAAAACTACAGAATAAAACCTGTCCTCCACTTCATCATGAGCATGAGACTACAAAGTGTATGACTGTAATCCAAGAGAAATTGAGTTTATCCAGCTTCTGAATGCATTGATGGACTAAAACTTCATCTGGGGACATCCAACAGCAGTCACAGTCCTTAACAGTTCTGAGTAAGAAAACTGAGTACCTGTAATAATACATAAAAACGTATGAACCATCTGAATTGAAGATTGCCTTGGTCCAAGTGAGGTACAGCACATTTTCATTTGATTTCTTGCCACAGGTCTGTGAGGCTTTACACTCCAGATTTTCCCAGATCTAGGAACAGAGAAGCCGTCACCTCTGGGATTCGCTGTAGTTTAATCAGACACTTCCCACAACCTCCTCTTTGGTGAAGTAAACTCTGATTCCTCAGCTGAGTCCCTAGATCCTAGGTTCAAATTGCATAGTCACTCTGGCAAAGCAGATTCAGATGAGAAATACCTTGTGACATAAGAATTTTCCTTTATTTTGGCTTCAAAAGCTTTCCTTTCATGTGGCTGAGCAAGGGCTAAAAACCCAACTAATCCAAAAAAAACCAACAAATGCCTCCTTCTGAGGTCATGTAAAAGATTGATTTTGACTTTGTCAACTAGACAACCAGTAATAATCTCTTATAACTTTGGAATAAATGAGGGAATAAAAGTAATTTAAATTCAAGTTTTTCATTTACATAATTTATTTATCCAGTTCTCAAGAACTCAATGCATTTTTACTTGAGTTTCCCTCACGCATACATATTTTTTTCCTTTTACCATTTTCCTGCCTTGCTGTGCTCTTTAATGAGTCCCTCTAAGAAATGGCTGCTATTACTCTTAGGTGATGGAAAAATGGAAAAATAGGCAATGAGTCTGTTTGTGGAGTTTTTTGCATTTGAGCAGAGTCACTACTGCATCCAAGAATCACTTTTCCGGGCAGTGAACATGGGTTTCACTTTATGATAAAAAAAAAGTCACAGCCAAATTAGTCTGTATTAAAAATATTGAGAAGATTCTCTTTTTTCTCACTGCCTCTACACATAGCTGAGAAAGAGATATTACTTAACCTTGAAATTTAATTGTTGACATATTTTTAGGCAAGCCTTGGAATTTACTTTCCACCTTTTTTTTGTGAATAGAATTCCAAACTAGAAGCTGAATCACTGAAGTTGCATATAGATAGACATTATACTTGTCTCTGTATAATAGGCATAATTAGTCTTATCCATACATTTCTAAAACCAGAAGTATATTCTAAAAGCTTAGACATATGCTCTCTATTTAGTACTGATTCACTGGAAGGGGTTTTTTTCCTAAACATATTTTGTTTAAAAACTGTGTCTAACACTGTTATGTCTGTTGTGGCTCATAACACTAAAAACCCACAGTGCCTAATCCCCAAAAAAACCCTCAGCCTTTCCTGTAGGGGGTGTTAACTGTGCTTCTTTTTAGATGCACATGATCTGACATTCAAAACTGGATTATTAAGTGATTCCTTCGGTATCAGCAGGACTAGCAGCACTTAGATCTTTGAGAAATTCAGGCCAAAATTTTGGGTTTAGGAGTGTAAATTCTGCAATCTGCCTTCAATCTTGGTACCAGTAACCAAATGTAATGCAAGACAGCAGTAAATCCCCATTCACCTTTGAATTGCTACACCCTGACCTTTCCCATCTAAGAAGACCAATAGAACAGACATCTTGCTACTTTATATCCTGATTTTTTCTCACCTCAGTTACAGTATTTCTAGAATTAAGGACAATTTTGTCATCAAATTTCTAGTATAGCTAAGACAAAGCAGTAATTCTCTTTCCTGAAATGTCTGCTTTTTTTGCAGCCACAAAATGAAAGATCACTTTCTTGCTAGCATAGAGATAAAACAGAAATACTTGGCTAATGGGCAATTTATAAAAAAAGCCGATCTATACGACCTTCAAATGCAAGAGCAGTTTTTCACACTTTCTAACCAAGATCTTCTTTTTCTCATTTTCAGCATTTAATAGGATGAGTTATTTCTCAAGCACAATTCCCCACCTTATCTTTAAGTGCACAATGATGTCAGAAAGGGCACAGGCAAGATAAATCCAAGTGTTTTTCTTCAATTTGAGTGTGTTGAGATTTCAGAGACTTTCTTTATTATGCAGAATGCATATTTTGCTAAAAAGTTTTAGAGCCTTTGGAGCCGTAGAGCCTTCTGCAACATTTCTAAGAAGATCCTAATAGCTTGAAAGTTGATATTTAAAGTGGACTTAAAAGAACATAAAAATAATAATTGCCACATCTACATAGTGCTGTCAAACATGAATAGTGATTTTTGTATTAATATCAGTTATTCCTCTTGGAAGCTTTTACACTTGGCATTGCTGTCATTACTAAAATTGTTTATGTCAGCTATTGTAATAACTTTTCTAATGCCATAACTTTCTTCAGTTAATTATAAACAAATTGGCACACTTAATTAATGGGTCCTACTAATAATATATTATCCCAGATATGTATGAATTATACCCTGTTACTAGCAGTGATGCAGCTCAATTAATGATGCCAAACACTATAACCTTCTAAATAGCAAAAGGCACACCAATATTCCTAGAAAACAAAATTAGATGTCTTTAAAATAGAAACAAAGCAAGAGTGCACTGAGGCCAAAATGATGCTGTCATGTTTGGTTTAAGCAACTCTGAACTTGCACAGAATAACAAACATATACTTACACAGAGCCAAACCCTGCCTGTGACTTCACTTGTAACAGAATAAAGAAAATATCTGCTGACTGAACCAAAGTGTTGTGTCTCTTGTTAGCTCAATTGGAAAGGAGCAGCCATGGCTTTGTTCCTATGTGGGACAAAGAAACACAGAGAAAACCAAGCATGTGAAAGTCCTTAAGGCTGCTTAGGAGGCCTTCGTTTATCAGAGCTGATGAATTGTTTCTCAAGCTGCCCAGACACAGCTTCACAGGAGCATTTAAACTTTCTGTCTACAGAAGTTAAAATTTAAGGTTACATAGCTGGCTTCAGGGGAGAAAAGAGGCATCACAGGATCTTACTCTTTGGTGTGGTTGTCAGCTGGGCCTTGCTAGTGGTAGGTTTGTAATATTCCTGCATTTAATAGCATAAAATCTTTTATTTTTGTTAAATTCAAGCCAATTCATTACTGTAATGAGTAATAAACAGAAAATATGAAATATCACAGTTTAGTAGCAAAAAAATTAATTAATTTCAGCTATTTTCCCCTCAGAAAGAATAATCTGAACTTTACTAATTGCCCAAAATGAAACACTGCAAGATAAAATACCTTGTTTTTCTCATTTTCTGTTAATCACAGGAACTGCTCCTATGAACTTTGACTGTATATAGCACAGTTGATTAAACCTAAGTTCTTCAGGTTATCTACATTGCCATTTATTCATATACATATCTGTGAAGCATCATGCACGTTTCTGAGTGCTATAAAAATTAATACTTGAAGGAGCATGATAAATGAGTGAGTTAGCGTAGTAAAATTACCTTTTCATCAGTGTAGCCACTTTATAATGATATGTGACTATTACAGGGCAGGCTGGTACTTGGATGGTTGAAAATTAGTTTGTTGGTAACACAGTTCTATTATTTTCTTTTCCTTCCTGGAGAGGGGAAGAGAGTAGAATGAAAAAGGAGAAGCGATGAGAAAGATGGAGCTAAACCCCAGGTTCATTCTGGAAACACAAATCAAAACCCTTTAATACATTCCACCCTCAAAACTGAGGTGTTTCGGTATTTTCTTCAAATTTCATGATTGCCAAGGAAAGGCCTACTGGTGATAAAGGCCTACTGGAGATTCACAGATTAATGAGTCTTTCATTCTAGAAAACATGCCAAGCTACAGGAGGCAGCTGTCTCTAGAGAAAGAATGATTCAGGGCTGCCTTTTGCTCACTGAACACTTCAAAAAATTCCGTCACCACCGGTTTTTGAAGTTATATTGCACTTGCCTCTTGCAAGCGGGAGCCCCAGAAACAACGTAAACTCTTTCCAGCTGCTTTGCATCAGTATCCTGTGGTAGATCTTGCACTGCCAAGTTCTGCTACACAGTCAGAACAGTTTTACATCATGAAATGTCTGAAATGTCTGACCCGAGTTGCAGGGACAAAGGTAATGTAGTTAGAGGATGAAGAGCCATTGGGTTCTGATATGTAGCAGCCCACACAATATTTTTTAACATGGTTATCTTTGGCATTTTCTCCACTCACCACTGGTACAACAATTTTGACCTGTCTCAGCACTCTTGAAAGAGTTTTAAGTTCATTATCAGGCTCAGAGATTTTCTGTCAAAAGTGGACCTGCGCCACACACATTCATCCTTCTTCTCACCTGTTTTAAGTTCAGACAATGCCAAGGTTTCTTAGCAGAAGGGATTCTCTCACCCTTTCTCTGTCCACCACTATCAATTATCAAGATAACAGTTCTCATAGATAGAAATCGACACTCTAATTTTTGAGTGCTCAGTGCTGGTCCCAATGCCCTGATTTATTTCACTGTTGTTACAGATCAGATATTGCTGTTGTCATTTACTAATGAAGTCCAAATGAATAATGTCTGCTTTCCCTGTCCATTTTAAATTACAGACCTGACCTAGAATGTTCCTTACTTTTATTCTAAGAATAAAGAACTTTTTTTACTAAAAAAGTTTTGAAAAAGACAAGGCATTGGCCACAATGTCTCCATAACCAGCATTTTCTTTTATTACCATTTTAAAATCTAAATTAAGCTCTAGGTCTAGGTATGGCAAATAGATCTCTTATATGATATCTTCCTATTTTTTTGGAAACAGACATTGTTCTCCAATCTCCTTTTACTTTGCACCAATTTCACCTTGCTCTTGCCTGACCTACTTCACAGCAAGGTTTACTCTGCTTCTCATGAACTGCACTTCCCTGTCATCTCATGGGATTCACCTGAACCACAAGAACTCTCACATCAACAGAATTACTAATAAATAAGGGACCTTTTACATCAAAGGAAGCACAAAGCATCTCAGTAATGCTGTAGAGGTACAAGAGAGGTATGATCTTAATGAGATGGTCACATGTGTTGTTTGCTCAAATACAGAGAGTAATTTGGGCTGAATGAGAATTGCCCTGAGTTTATGAATCGCTTAATCTCCCACTTCCTACCAGTAAAGATTAGGCAATATTTGACATTTTTTAGAAAATATTAGGCACTCTATCTAAGATAAAACATTCTATCTTCAACAAAGTACATTAGCTAAAAGATATGGATAAACATTTCACTCTGTAATAGCCTGCTTTATCTACATAAAGTGTAACATGCTTACTGCCTTTTACCATCAGAATTGCCAGCAGAATGTATCTGTGAGCCACCAATTTATACTTATTGAGTCACTTTTTATCCTCCCTCTTCTTTTCTGCTTAACAATGCAAGAAACCTACTAGTAAAAACATTACACAGCTTTAAATCACCTTTTTTTGCCACAGGAAATAATTAATGAAAATAGTGACCTTGCTATAACTCGTTTATATATGTACTGAGGGGGAAATTCTTCCTGGCATGAAAGCAGACAGCAAGAAAGGTGCTCGACATAAGGTATGGATTTAAACAAGAAACAAGACTCAGTTCACTATCCATGCATAATTTAAAACTTAGAGATTTAAGAGTGCCATCAGATCTGGTTTATGAATACTGCAGATCATCTGATTACTCTACTCTGTTCCAGTGCATTGCACAGTACAACCTTCATCAGTGATGCCAAAAACTGTTCAGGATACCATTTAAAATATATAGTGAGGTTATGTCACAACCCTTTATGTATTTTGACTGAAACTGAAAAAACATTCTGCAAGAATTCTTTTGTAGTATCAGTCTCTAATATAACCTGTTTATTGAGAAGTTTTGTGAGTCATTAGGAAATTCTGCACTTAGAGTAGTAATTTATGGCTGCACCTACTGATACAGAAAAGCATTGGATGATCATAACTACAAGCTTGTGCAGAACAGTTCAATTAAAATTCAGGCAACAGAAAATGTTATTGTTTAAATGAGCAATCAAGAAGCAGATTCTACAAGTGGAAGATATTCCAGAGCTTGGTATCTGGGTCATACAGCTGCCAAGTTTGCCTTCTGTGTAGCAATGCTGACAGAGAAAACAGTTGAGGGGGATTCATATTTACATTTCTCACAAGGATAACCAAGAACAGGCACTGTGAATTGCATGTTTAGGGAGCTCCATGTGGGGCTGCAGCACTACAGTTATAGCTGGTTTTCCTTTCCTAAACCTAGAAGTAATGCCCTGAAAAGACCAGAGATATTCTGTTCATATGTACACAACATCAGGATTTAGAATGCAACTTGTCAGCTCCTTACGCAGCACAGGCACCAAAATGTTTCTGAACAAACAGGGGTGTGAAATACTGATACATTGAACTATAAATCCACTAGGACATCTAAGATTTTTCACGCTTTGCTTCTAGGGAGAGGGTCCCATACAAAAGGTCAGCAGGAGCAATGAAGAGAACCTTTGCTTTAGTGGCAACTACCACTGAACATCAGCCTTTTCTACCCAAGACCTTCAGAACACAGAGTTTTGGGTTTTTTCTCCATTTTATAGAGTATACTTGTTCTGATTGAAAGCTCCCATTTGCTTCAAGGGCAGCAAACTCAGACTGATACTGTATGATTCAGAGAGGCTCATTTCTGTATCAGATGGCTGACTCAGAAATCATACAGAGAGGCTTGAGCCTTTTCATTTTGGAGTGGATGAGTGTGAAAAACATCTATGCAATTATTCAAACTGCTTGAGTTACTGATGGTAGAGAAGGTTAATTCAGCTTAAGCCCTTTCTGGAGGATAGCCTGAGCCTAAATAACACAAATTAAAAACACGTTCAGTAACTGTTTTTCAAGACTTATTTATTTCCAGCCTAGAATAGAAAAACTTCCTCTTATTTAGAACAGGTAAACAAATGAACATCTGTGGATCTTTTCAACAGAAACTTATGTCACATTTGAATTTCAGCAAAGTATAAGACTTTTAACACTGTTCTATGAATACAACACACATAATAGTTCAGTGAACTTGCTGCACTATAACAGCTTAACAACTGAATGCATCAACTGTACTAATGACCATTTCTGATCCAAGATCCCACCGTACTTTCCTGAGGATAGGCAATGGATACTTGGTTGCACCAAGAGCATTGGACCATCTGATACCAGGATTGCATGAACAGAAGGAAGATCCTCCAGAACATTCCCACTGGCACTCTGCAGTGGCCCAACTCTGTGGAAAACTTACTGAAAACATGCAGGCAGAATTCACTGAGAACAAATCAGAGATGATAATAAATAACAGTAACACATCATCAGACCACAGAGTGCTTTGCAAGGCAGGTATGCAGTGAGAGAAACAGAGACAGGCACTAGAGTCTATTGGAAATATATTCCCAATAATATGCTCTAGTGATTTAATTATAACAACAAAATGCAAAAAGGAACTGGAGATAATAATTCTGATTTCTTAGCTTGCTACCTTGCCCTGCAATGTTCCTTCCACATGCAGTCTAATAACCTACACATTTAACTAAACCACAATCAGAGCAATGATTTGGAAACTGCTGGCATCAGCGATTTTAGATTATGAGGCACAGCTCATGGCTTTTTCCCCTTAAACACTCTTGTTCAATAGATTGAAATTAGAAACAAAGGGACACAGAAGTTTCCTTTCTCCTTGTTTTCTACTAGAAAACAAGCAGCTTAATAGAGGAAATATCAATACTACATTATCTGCTTGACAAGAATGCCAGGAAGAACAAATGTGATGCAAGTCCTGAAAATGCCTTGACTTGCAGAACATGAGCTTCATTCTCTTTTGAACTGACCCTCAATCCGTGCCCTATTACTCCACGGCTGAGGACTTCCCGTGGAAGTCATTTGAATATGTACAACGCCGTGGAGCTGAATGACTGCGTCTGGCTGGGGCTGCTGCTCTGCCCAGCAGCGCTCGCACAGCCCCAGGGCTTGCTCTGCCCCCTGCCCCTCCTCACTGAGTAGGCTGGAGGTGAGCAAGAGTTGGAGCGGGGACACAACCTGGACAGCCATCCCAAACTGAGCAAATATTCCTTGCTGTACAACATCATGATCAGCAATAGAGGGATTTTTGAGGAAGCAGACATTGCTCAGAGGCTGGCTAGACCTATTAGTCTACTTATGGTAAGTGGTTAGTGATGGCTTTCACGTCATTAGCTTGGGGGTTTCTTCTAGCTCTTTGTTTATTAAACTGTTTATCTCAACACAAGCTTTGTCACTGTGTGGGCAAGTGTGGTGCTTAGCTGCTGGCTGGGGTAAACCCATCACACTCAGATAAAAAAAAATAAATACAAAATTCAAATCTGCAAAATGGAAGCTTTCCCACTGCATCAGACTCCTGCAGCTACTAGAGAGCAGCATCCCTTTCTGCCAATGCTAAAGATCTCCTTTCCTCCTTTAAGCAGTCTGGAATAGTGAGACACTGTAAGGCTGAGGAAACAAGTGAGTCTCAGGGTCATTACAAATGGCACTGCCTTAGGTGGGATTGCAAAATACATAGGACTCCAAATTCCCTTCAAAGTTTTAACAGAGATTTAAATACATATTTTAAATTACAACTATAGGCTTGTAGTAAAAATGAGATTGTTTTGAATCACAGATATAAATTGATCACCGTGCCATTCATTGCTCCTTCTCCACTGGAAATACAGTCTGTTAATGAGAGGCTTACCAAAGGGTACCAGGTGGCTTAATGGAAAAGGAGCAAGACCAGAGTTTGCAGGTCTGCCCTTGTTTTTCACAGTCATTCCTCATATGACCACTCTGCTAAATGGAACTGGTCATGCAAAACTTTCAGGATGATGTCCAAGATGTGCTAAGAAGCAGCACAATTTTCAGGTTATATCTTTTCAGAACAACCGTAATTTTCAAAGTTGTTAGTCCAAGGCTTTGTCTTTTCACTGAGAAAACTGTACCATTTTACTGAGTAGATATTAGTAGCTCCAGCTAAACATATTGCTTCATTTGCTGAAGATAAAGAACAACTTCAAAACTAACTTGTCTATGTTTTTAAATGTCCAGAAGGATTTCATTATGTAACCTGTCATTTGGATATAGGGACATCTGACTGTAAAGGTAGTGAGAGAAACCCACCATCAGTGGAACCCACAGAAATCAGGAGGCCTCAGAGCTGCTGAGACTAAACTAGTTAAAATGCTGCTGTCGCTCACCACCAGAAAAGGCACTGCTCAATTTTTTAGAAGAGATTTTTTACAGATATTTAAAATCAATTTATTAAAATGCAAATTGCAGTATGTGACTATCGTTGTCAGGCTGCAATAATCTTCTCAAAAGCCTGCAATGCAGATTGCAAATGTTCACTATGTGTGTACCGGCTTTGAGGAACCACCTATTTATTAGCACTGGATCTTGTAACCAGCACAGCAGGTTTTTTTGTCATTGCAATTCCTTGAAAGGTTTGCAAATATTTGTGATTTAGTGTTGATATTTTACTTATTTATTGTGAAAAAAAGCTCTGAATGCTTTTTTAGCATTCACTTCTGAGCTTATAACTTAAATGTGGAACAATAAATGAGAAGCTCAAATGATAGATCCCTGGAAATCTTAGTATTCCTATTGCATTAGCAACAAGTTCAAGATAATGTGCCCACATATTTAAGGTGCTTTTCAGTCAGACAACATATTTCGCTGTAGTAGAGAGTGTACTGTGCAGGACAGAAAGTACCTAAGGGGGGCTGAGGGTGAGCATGAGAAAAAGGAACAACAGTTAATCACACAGCTTGGTTAATCGAATTAAAATTTTTGTTCCACATAGCTTTTAATTTAGTTCAGTTTATTGCTCCTTGGAAAATTGATTTAAAACATCAAATGCAAAAACTTCTCAAAAAAAGCCCTAAAGTATAAAAGTACATCCTTCATTTCATTCTTCCTCCAATTTAAACCCCAAATTTGAACATATCCCCGGGAAAGAATTCACATGGTCAGAGATTTCTTTTCTCTTTCTGAAACAACAGACCTTGACTCCCTCTTCACCTTTCTGTGACCATTTGATTGTAAAGTCACAAAAGCTGGACACCTCCCTGCTGAAGCTGTTCAGCCATTCCCTCGCTCCCAGCAATTCCTTGCTGGGTTCTCGTGGTGCTGCAGCCCAGGACAGCTCCACGCCGTGCTCTGCTTTATGGGCAGCAGGCATTTCACAGCTGGGTGGTTTCACAGGTCACAGAAGCACTGGCGTAGGTAACAAATCTCAGCTACCCCCAGCCTGTCCAGGTGTCCTGATTGACTCTGAAAATCCTACTGGACAAGACAGTTAACCCTTGATACTCATCACCAGCAACTCACCTAAATGGTTCCAGTGACATTACTGAGCCCTAATAATCTAAAGTGCTGATTATTTCCCATTTGTATTTCTTTTCTGAAACAGAAATATGGATTCTCCCTTTTTCTCAGCTTCAGTTTGTCTTGTGTATTTACAGGATAACCTCTTTGGGGTAAAGACTCTGTGTGCAGCCACTGATATAGATTGGTTTTGATCCTACTCTGTTTAAGTATAGGTAAAGCAAATACTTAATAAAAAGGCAACTACTAGTTTTATCATTAATAATAACTAACAACCTTTAAACATTCCAAACACTTGTTCCCAGATCTTGCAGAAAGATAGTTTCAGTTGAATTAAATGCCTGCTCTTCAATTCTTTCAATGAAAGAACTTGCTGTGGATTTAATAATAAATTGTTCAATTTGCCATGCTGTTAATTGGTTAAATACCATGACTTTCAACCTTCCAGGATTTTGTGTGTGTTCTCCAGGGTCTAAACTAATCCTCATGTTCATCCTGTTTATCTCTCTACTTGTTTACTCCACTTGAGGTAAATTAATCAATTTTTCAACTGCCAACTTCTCCAACAGAAGCAATGGCTGTCAGTCAAAAAAAAAAGGGCAAAGAGAAGCCAACCTCTGTATCCAGGCATTGGATGAATGGAGACATTCAGAACCATCTGAGGGAATAAGGACCTCAACAACTTAAGTTACTGAAAAATAAGTTGCTTTTCTTCTCAAAAATGACTGGAGACTTAAATTCTAGGCAAGATACTTATCAAGCATGGTCAAAATGCTCTGTCCTGACATACAGCTTAAGGAGACCACAATTATTTGTTACAAAAAGTTCCAAATGGAATTCTACAGTCACTCAGACCAAGGAGTACCAGTCCCTCAGTAAAGGAAAAGACTGAGCATTTATTGGAACTCGCTGTTAAATTGGTAATGCCAATAAAGTTAAATACCCTGCCATTCTGGGTGGTAGCAAACAGAATCAGGACCTTTTAAATCTACAATGCATTCTGTTTCCAAGAATATTTCCAGCTGGCTGTCATTTCTACTGAAATTTGTAATTCAAAGGCCATTTTAGGAATGGTTCAAAAGTAACTTGAATGGATTTGTGGGCTTTTTTTCACCTTTCAGGTGAAATAATCTGAACAAAACAATGTCCTTGGTTATTGAAAAAGTAAACCTCTAATGATTTTTCTAGTGGTTTCATGTTCAAGTAACTAAAGCCTTCATGCTAGCATGACTTTATTTTTCAGAATATCTTCTGTTCTCAAAACCTGGTCTCAAGAAACAGTTCTTAAAATTAATTTTAATGATATATCAAAGGAAATGTCTTCTAACAGCACCGCAGATCTTCCCAATGCTGTAATTTACTCTGACACTAAAGAAAGCAGCTAGAAATCTTTACGTGCAAAGTATAAAATAGTATTTTATGTAATATAATAAAACACAATAAAGTCAAATATAAAGATTTCCACCACCTTAGAATTAAATACAGTAACAGATTATGAGCTATCAAAAGGAAACAGATGGTAAAACCTGTCTTGGAACATAGTGAAAGGTCTTCCTGTACCTGCTCTGTGTAATAAAAGAGCACATTTACCATACAAGAATATCTTCAGAGAACCTTTAAGTCACATTATTGAATTCTCAAATTAAAAGACACTGTTATTGTGAAACTGAGTTCAGAGTCCTATGTGTATCTTGCTTATCATAGCACAATACTTCACTGACCTATCACATAAAAACTATATACAATTTAAAACTTCCAGTAGATGGTTAACAAAGAGGTAATAACATAATTTGAATAACTACCCAAATTTACCTGGTTTTATATTATAATAATCATAAATTGATACAATAATCAAATTGGTCTCAACAGCTACTGCTGTTAAAAACTACTCAAAATGAAGTTCTGTGACATTTTGAAGGATTCCCATGATCAGCAAAAGTGCACAAAAAGGCACAAATATGGATCAAACAGCTTGGCAGTGTCATACTGCAGTCATAGATTCAACTTTTGTCACCATCTGTATGGTATTTGTGAAGAGAAACTCCACTGATCCCAGACAAACATCCTCTCCCTGGGGCTTTCTAACAGCCTGTAAGGGTTTCTGTAATTCAGAGCTGAGACAGCTGAGTTCTCCTTCAATTCAGAGCAAGAAAGATCCACACAGAAGGTTTCCTTTCTTGTATTAAATAATCAGGTCATATCAAACCAAACCCCACAGAATCTAAAACGTAAACTCATTTTCCTGCTTCACAATTATCTTTTAAGGCATATTGCCTTTCCTTGTGAATCTTGATTTTCTATTCAATTTCATATGGTCTTCATATTCTGAATAAAATACTGTAAAATACTAAATATTTAAAATGCTAAAACAATTGCAGGAGCATTGGAAAGCTTCTTCAAACCTGTAGGAAAAGCTGAAGTCCTGCTCTGTATTCTGTATCTAACCAAAATATCAGCAAAATAAAAAAATCTAGAAGGAGATATGTATTTCCCATAGTCATTTATTAGACAAAAGGATGTCATTCTCAGAAGAGTGTTTTTGTCACATGCAGTGATATCAATATCACCAGGGGGCTGGGCAGTGGAGGGATGGAAAGGATGGGAAAAAAGGTCCTTAACAGACAGAGAGAATAAATCAAAAGAACCCAAAAAACTGATTACATCTCCCTAGAAAAATCCTAATAGTGGAATTAGAGCATTTATGCCATCCAGAGCACTATATATTATTCAATAATTACTAGTTTTATTACTACTCTTCACAGTAGTAGCAATGTTCCTCAGTCAACAACGTGCAATCCCAGATCACTACTTGTGCCTTAATTATGTATTTATTTCTTCATTAGAAAAGCATTTTTACTCATTAAAGTACATAAGTGCAGGCTTCATTTCAAGAGCTTAAGAATGCACTTAATGTTAAATTTTGCTTGCATTCCACTGAATAAATCTTTTAAAGCAGAAAATGATGGGCCCACTAGAAATAAAAATTTCCCTTTCCCTTGAGGAAATTCTAGGTACAATAAATGGTTAAGCAATCTTGAAAATCATAAGAGGAGAAAAAAAAGCCTCAAAATTTGATCTGGATGAAGCCTTATAGACATCCTGGACATTAAATTCTAGATTTCATTTTGATCTTTTTGTAGAGATGAACACATCTGACAGATACAAACTCAAATGTGGAACTGAACTTGAGAGGAATTTGATTTGAGGGTCTGTAGCCATGGTTTGAGCTCCACTTTTTTTTTTAGTTTAAATATTGGGACTTTTAGGGTACCAAGCTTCTAGCCTTGCACTCTTCCAGAAGAGTTCTGCTCTGTTCCTGTCCCAGTTTTCTCTGTTCTTGTATGCAGAGCCCTGGGTTTTGATGGGGGGAGGGGGTTGTTTTGGGGGTTTTTTGGGGCGGTGAGGGGGAGGTTTTGGGG
>VZRO01000600.1:45292-98378 GCA_013397915.1 Daphoenositta chrysoptera | reverse complement strand
GGTTTTGGGGTTGGGTTTTTGGTTTTTGGGGTTTGGGTTTTTGGTTTTGGGTGGGGATTTTTTTTGGTTGGGTTTTTTTTGAGAGGCAGGTTAGGAATCATAACAGAAACATGGCTGCAGCTTTATTGGCCACCAAATCACCAAATTCCATAGCTTTCCCTGTAGTTTTGGCTTTTTACTAGCATTTGAAATTTCTATTTGTTTGCCATGGGGGTTTTGTTTCTTTTGTGTGGGGATAAAAGCAGTAGTAATCAAAAGTGTCTGAATATATTACCAGCTTTGGTGAAGAACTGTCTTTTCTCCCTGAGCATTAATACACTTTAAAAATAGACAGGTGAATAATAAAAATGCTCATAAAGTCATAGAGTGGAACAGAAAATGTTTAAGTTGTATTTTTCTCTGTTTCCCTACATTTGGAATAAATTTCATTCCTTATTCCTCTGGAATCTTGCTACCTCTTCCTCTGCAGTCTGTTCAGATATAGGTGAAAGACTGCTCCAAATCAGAAAATTATTTTGGTTAGTATCTGAGAAATTAATGAATGTTCAGCAATTAACGTTGGGAAATACAATTATTTTAACCCAAAAGTTACCTTGTATTCAAACCAAAATTCACCTCTACAGTTAAAGACATACATCCAGGGAAATCAACTCTCTTAAAACATGCTCACAATAAATGTTCTACTCTGCTGATGATTTTGTGTCAAAGCTTTTCAACCTCTCCTCACTAGAAACAGCTCCTAATTTGCTTGGCACTGTATAGATACCCTGCATATTAACCACATATATACCTTCTGCACATAAATGGCAACTGAGAAAGCAGAGACAGCATTTCAAAGGTTCAGATATTTTATTTAGAAATTGCAGCAAGAAAAAAATATGAGGCTCATGCAAATGCAATGCAGTATTCAAGAGATGAACATTAGCAATGGAAGATGCACAAGACAACCTGCAGGATGTTCTCTGAATGTTGACTGAGTTCCTGAGCTGAATACTGGGTGGATTCCATAAAGGAGGGTGATATGCATGGCCCAGCATGAAACTGCTTTTCCTTATGCACACATAACTAAAATATACACAATGGATTTTATTCTTTGCTTCCACTCATATAGTCTAGATTGGCAGAAATACAACGGTATTACTTCAGCCTCATAAGTGTGCACTAATAATCAAAGCCTAACCTCTTTTGAAAACAAAGTGGACCTCTGAATGTTAAAACACAGGAAGAGCTACACCATGTTTAGTGGGGAGAACACCTGACAGGACATTATCCTTACAATCTTCTGCTGAATAAATATGAACTTTGCTGAGAAATAGATTCTTAATAGAAAATGTTAAACATTAGACAAAAGTCAATGTTTTCCTATAAAGCAATAAACCTCATATAGCCGAAGTAATCTGTATGAAGAAATACCATCCCACATAACACAAAACATCAGGCAGTGCAAATATCAAAAGACAATTTGAAGAGTAACATCCAGGTTTATTTTAAAAGTATGACCAGCACTTACACCAGAACCCCTTTGTGAGTTATATCTATCCAGAATGGGTCCCTGAACTCCAGAGCCTACAGAAGGTAAATGCTAAGAGCACGAAGTGAGAAATGGGGGAAGAATGGGAAGAAATAGACCAAGGATGAAAAAGCCCTTCTCTCTTCATGTGAAGGATGAGCTGTTAGTGGAACCAGTGTTACTAACAGGAGAAATCATGTTGATATCTTAAGTTAATAAGAAACACCAGGTAAGCAAGGGCACAGGTAACACTCAGAGCAGCCCTATGTGTCAGAAAGGGAAGATGTGACAGGCCCCTGAAGCCAAAGGACAGAATTAACCCACCTTTGCAACAGAGAAGGATCACTAGATTTTAGTGGGCCATAGTACAGATACTTCTGTTTCTGCCCTGGTTCTTTAGTAAGGAGCAGTTACAGATTTTACACCCTGCGCTTTAAAAGCACTTTGCAGATCTCCCTCCAAGACTAAAGGTTAGATTTAAGAAATAGGAGGTCTGAGATTTGATATTTGTGGAAAATCTTCACTCTAATGAAGAGCTGCCTATCCTTTCCTGATTTTTCTGTGTAGCTACATTCAGGATTTCACCCATCTAGTTCTATTTTCCATTTATTTAGATAGATTTCAAGACAGGAAACTAACATTTAAAGGCAGAAAGCACATTACAATACAATAGAATGGCAATTTCCTCCCTTCAGCTGTAGCACCAACCACCACACTGAAGACATGCAACTAATAGTTAGTTCTGTCTAATCTTTTATTTCTATGCAAATAAGATATGCCAGAAATACACATACGCTATTATTTTCACGGGCTGGTTTGAAACAAACTCTATTTAATAATAAAAAAAGGTTAAAGTAAAATTAACTTTTAAAGTGAATACTGTTATTAAACCAGTAACATAAGGTAAGAATACTGTGGTGTTCAGACCTCATGAATATGTTAAGAGAGTTTCGTATAATGCTGACACAGAACTGTCTGAAGAAATCTTTCATGTGGTATACGTTGCCTTTTCCTCAGCACATGGATGTGTTTAAAAGTTTAGATACTTTAAATAAGGAATGAGATTCTATTTGACATCATATTCCACTGAGGTTACTCTGAATTATGACAAGTAAGCCTGTCTCTGCAGAGATAAAACCCTGTGAGCTAAGGTACTTCTCAGATATTAAATATGGCTCTTTCAAGAGTCATATTGATTTACAGAAAACCTAGAGATTAGAAAAGACTAAGTGTTAATCAATATTCTAATTTTATTCAGACCCTGTATCATTTAACCTATTTAAATACTTCAATGTGATCAGTGAAGTTTGATAACAAGTGGGAGAGAGAACTCTTGATGAATTTGATGTCCACTGGACCTCAAACACTGCAGTTTAATACAATTCTGTACTTTGGAACACTAAGAAAACTCTGAAATGCTTTAGCATGTTAAGACAGTGATATGATACCAAAAGAAATGTGCCAAAATTTAAATTGCTGATAACTCAGAAGCTCTTAGAACTATGTGGCAAATAACTGAATGCCTGCTCAGAAAATCTAGAGTTCATTAAATTCTCCAATCTAGTAGTCACAATGTTATCTCTATTTATATTACTTTAGGGTATTTTTAGTTGAAAAAGAAATTCTGCCCTCTCTTCCTACTGTATGTGGAAATAGAAACTACTAGAAGCAGTCCCTGGGTACATGCTGGGATGTCTGGGATTTAATGTGTAAGTGCTGAATAACTGAAATGAAATATGGTAACAGAACGTGTCCTTTTCAGCAACAATACATGATTTTGGATGGGTAATCTGAAATACCTTTAAGAGAGTTTGATTTCCCAAGGTAGGCGATTAATGGTTTCTAACTAATGGTTTCACTGTTCTGTCATGGGGTTTTTTTAATATAAACAACCACACACTAGAAAAATCTGGCATTTCTGAAAAAAAACATATTTCTCAAAAACATACTGTTTAAAATTTGTTCTGCCTAGCAAATGACCACTCTGTAGAGAGGCTTCATTTACATAACACTTGTGGGGGATTCCTATCTCCCAAATTCAGGGTCACAGATTGAGACTTTTCTTTGGCTAGGATTGATTATTCTCTCTAGGCACCTCTCAACTAACTGAACTAAATAAATAACTTTAAAGAGGAGTGATGGATGCAGAAAAACAGAGTGTCTTTCATTAAGCCAACTAATATAGCTGGAAAAAATATTTTACGCTCACAAATCCTTCACATTAAATAAATAATCAATTTCATTATAAGTAAATAAAAGCACTATAGATTAAAGGAGGCTGAAGATCAGTAATTAACATCTAATACATTCATTTGGGGGTAAGATCTTATTTAAATTTCATTCAAGAAATGTTTCTTTAGTGGAATACCAATGATTAAGGAGTACTAGAGAAAAGGTGGGGGTTCGGGCATTGGTTGTCCTTTGGGGGGATTTGAGGTCGTTTGCTGTTCAGGGCTTTTTGGTTTTGCTTTTAATATATAAGCTCTGAAAAATCATAAATCACCTCATAGAAGCACAATCTATTTCAGTCACTTAGTTTTCAAAAGATACATTAGCTTTCACTACTCGAGATTCATTAAAAAACTCCATTCCCCTCACTGATGGTTAAAAGCTGCCTTGATCCCTCGAGAAAGTGCCATCTGTGACTGTGTCACCTGAGTATATTCAAAATCAATTTATACTTGAAAAGACTTGCTTTGTAAGACAAAGCTTTTTCTCAATTATCTCTCTGAAGCTGGCATGGATGTGTGTAAAAAATATATTAAAAAGGAAGATGACAGACAACCACCTGGTTCACTTTGTTAATGCAGAGATGAAATAAACACCAAAAAAATACCTTAAAATAAAAGGCCTCCACAGCATTCATGACAAGAAGAAAAAAAGTCAGCACTGCACTTCCTCTGCAGAAGGGATAATAGGGATAAATGAGGTGCTTTTATGTGACTTTAAATCACTGCTTAATTTATTGTAAACCCTGGTAAGACCTTCCTAGGATTTTGCCTCCTCGGTAAGGCAGTATGACTGCAGTCTTAAAGACACACCAAGCTCAGGGATGTCTCCTAGCTCAGAAGACAGAACAAAGGTGAGGAGAAACTTTACAACCACCAGTGGATGGGTGTGTGGTGAAACTCTGTGGCCAGGTTTGGGTCTGCATCTTGAAAAAATGGCAAGTCCAACAAGTCCTGTGTGGGTGATCAGACATTAATTGTGCTGTTACCTGATTGTGCTTCGCTACAAGACACTTCTCTTTTTCAATACATGAAGAATAAACACATGTTAAAACAATCAGTTTCATAAAGAAAATCATTAAGAAAGACTCCTTTATGAGAGTTCGGGGTTATAACAGGCTACCAAAGCTGTTACCACAAAGAGAGTTTGCTCTCATGTATCAGAAGGGCTTAAAAGCCCAAGTGAAAACAAAGACCCTTATTTTCATAGCTGCACACACAGTAGCAAGAGAAATGGACAGTGAAGGACACAATTTCTCTTGCCTAGTGACTTTACTGTCTGTTTTCAAGACTGCAATAGCTACTAGGTGTTTGCTATTTTCAGCTTTGTATATTTTAGACCTTTATTTCCCCAGATGCATTTCTTTAATCGCAACTGCTGTCCCAGTAGATGTATTCTGAACAGAATTTAAACAAATAAAGTATTTTTATATCATGATACAGGAGAATATAAGATTTGCTGTAAATATTTGTTTATGAAAATGTCTCTCCCAGGTATAGCAGCATATTAGCTGCCAAGACACTTGACAAATCAAGATGTATATATTTACAGTGCAGGGTAACACATTAGAATAAACAATAAACAAATCACAGGAATATAAGGCATGTGTGGAGAATGACTGGATGTGAATGGTTATCTGATACCAAATGATAGAAATGTTTCCAGCTGGAAAGCATAACTGAAGGCATAGTTTATTGAATGTGTGTGCCTCAGAAAATAAATTACTGCTCCAGCAAAGTTTCAGCAGTGTACATAGCTTCCCGTCTTTGGGCACAATGCCCACCCAGTACAACTCTCCTCTCTGCTCCTTTGGTGCAAAATGTTGAGATACCACCAGCTGCTGTCCCCATCAGTCTCTAATGAGTCCCACCTGTCCTTACAAGAGGTAATTAAATTGAGCAAATCCTTATTCTGCACGTATGTGCCACCCTCCCCATCAGCCTCAGGCAGAAGGAGGTGCCCGGGTGCGTCAGCCAGGACTCCCCAGGGAAACTCTGAGCCAGCTGAAAGCAGCCCCTGTGCTGGGGAATGCAAACAGCCCTGGGAGCTCTCTGCAGCACAGTGCTGCTTTCTGCCTCCAGAGCAAGCACCCCAGACCAGTGCTGTGTTTCCTGTCCTTCCTTTGACTCCTAAAGACATTCCACATCCTAACGCTCTGCAGGGCCACGGGCTGGTCCAAGGCCTGCACGTCTCTCAGCCCATTTCTCTCTCTCCTGCTCCACACACTCAGGAAAATGTTAACTCTGAACTGAGAGAATTTTCTTGTGTGCCATGATAAGAAGTGAAGCAGTTGACAGCACCATTTTCTCTACTGACACAGAGCAGCTGACTTTACACTCTTGGCTTTACAATTCTTTTCCACATTCAGGGATGTACCCAGAGGGGAAAAGGAGTTAAACCTAGGAAAGAACATCACCCATTTCTCAGACCTGTATCCTCGTCTTGCCTCCTTCTCTGCTTGATAAAACAAAAACCTAGCATCAACTTTTAAAGGTGAAAAACAGGGTCAGATTCTGATACGCAACATGATGCTCTTAGAAAGGGAAGAGGGGAGAAAGACGACACCAAGACTGGCACCTCAAACTGCTGCTGCTCATATTTTGTGGTCACACACTGACAGATCACAGGTGTGCCCGGCCAAAACCCTGATTCATAACGCATTTTTTCTACTTCAGTCCAGTCGTTAAAATGCTCAAAGGATTTTTAAACTTACGGCAATTCTCAAACCCTGACCAACAGGTTCAAGATTAAAAAAAAAAGTCTTTCTGCACTCTTTTTTATAACAGAATTTTTACACTTCCATTCTAATTTCCATCCTCCATAACGCATACTTAGAACAGCTTCTAATTCCAGGCCCAAGAGCAGGATCTTTCTGAAGGAAGGAATTTCAGGGCTCAGTTATATTCACAAGCACAGGAAGGTGGGCAGACATTGCAGCCACTCTTAGGTCCCCTGACAAGGTCGTCTGTACAACATGAGGTGTGAGGCTGCAGGAATCACATGAAAATCTAAATCTTCTCTCTGTATTTACCTGTATTTGGGAAATTTACCCAACCAAGTTCATCAATACCCACCATGCAGTCAAAATGCATGACTTCTGCTGGATTTATTTCTCATCCTGAAAAGATGCAAAGCTCCAGGTCCTTTGTTCTGTCACAGCTGCCTCACCCACATTAAAATGGAAAGGAGGAGTTACCTATTGCACATAGCAAGTTTCAGCTGGCCATAAATCTAACACACATTGCTTTACCAAACATATTTATATCAGAATACTTACATGAAGTGTCCAGGACACTGGACAGGTGTTTAGTGACAAACCAAAACTGAGCAAAGTGAAAACACATAGGTGAATAATGATAGTTAATTATAGTTTCCCTGAAGTTGGTGGTTTTTTTACATAAGCTACAGGGCTATTAAATGATTGCAAAGTCATTTTCCAAAATTACATTTTTCACTTGGAGACCAATTCATCATCTATTTTCCCTGCACAGAGATTTTGCTTGATGTAGCAGCAGAATTTTGAGCATTTGCCATTCTTTCTTTCCAGATGTCAAGCACATCTCCATTACTCTCAACATATGTGAATTAAATAATCTCTTTTTTTCGATTTCCAAAACATATTGAAAGCTTTGCAGACTGTCATCTTCTCTGTCCCTTGAAGAAGGACTTTATTTTTAAAAAATCCTATTTCTTTTTGGTTTTGTTCTTAGATTTCATATTTAATAAGTTATTTGGTAAAACTCACTGTATTTTTGCAAAGATTAAAGACGTAATCAGTTAAGGTCCCAAAGAACATACTTGTGTCAATTTTCACTGACAATTCTCTAGGAGAACTCGCACTACAAACAAATCCAATCAGAAATAGGTCTCTTTCATGGTTTTAACTGAAGAACAGGAATACCACATCAATAAAATCCCACACTGTATCAAAAAAAGCTTAAGAAAGTATCATTGTTATCTCAAGCCCACTTTGGGCAGGAGCAGCATCTTATGGATCATCTCAAGATCAGTGTTAGGACATTTTGGGAATAGTAGCTGTTATCAACTTGCTATTTTCTTCCCTCACAAGAGCCTTAGTGAATGAAGGAGATGGGCTTAAATTGCAGATTTAAAATTGGCAGATGGATTTAGTCTGTAAGTTACACTTACTAACGACAGGATACTACATAATTTAAAGCCAGATTAATACTTTGTTACCTTTTTGTGGATGACACCTGTTCTTTTGAACGTTACTTTGATTTACTCAATAAAATAGTTACTTCATTTATGTGATTATTTGATTGAATTCATATAATAGAGGACAGGAACAAGATCTTGGCAGTGTAAGGAAATAAACCTCTCCTACAAACCTGGAAAATGCAATGACTTATGATTCAAACAGAAACAGAAATCAGATGTGGCTAAGTAGAACCCCTCTGAAATGAATGCACTGTGGCTGCAGCAAGGCAAGGCTCACAGCTCTAACAGCAGCTCCCACATAGAAGCTTTGGAAGAACACTCCACCCCTTCTTAAAATGTTTGACATAAGAAAGTAACAAATTATTGTATTTTTAAAAAATACTATAATTTAAATATTATGATTGCGCAAAAAAATTGCTCTTTTTTAGGATTTAAAGATATCTTTTAATGCTAAAAATACTTTTTAAAAATGGCCACAGCAAACATACTATGCAGGTGTGGATTGAAATTCTGTTACTGGTTGAAAATATGAATGTTCCCAAAGTTTAGAATTTGATTTTTGGTTGAGGGGAAAGAGAGTGTTTCTGGTGTTACTTTGCTTTCAAAGCATTCATTCTTTGTTTCCATCTATAACAGAGACGTCAGGATCTGCCACACATTTGCCTTCAAAGAATTTAAGAAAAGAATTTCAGCTGAATGTTCATTTCAAAAATAAAAAGTATATTGCCATAGGAAAATTTTAAAGTCTTATGGAAATTTCCATTTAATTTCCTTCAAACTGAAAGGATTTCTCCTGGCAATGCACAGCTTCCAATGCACTGGGATTTTATACTTTTTGCTGGCACTGCTGTTGAGATAATCTAGCATCATTCTTTCAATTCTTGATTACTACACTATTTCTCATACTCTCTTTTCTTCACATGCTAGTGTAAATTATTTAGAACAATAAAGAAAAACTCATAATTTGCCTCCCACTATAAACATACGATCCTTAGCTGGCATAAATCAGCTGATATATACCTGCTGAAATGCAGTCCCAGAGAGATTTTGGGATTCAGTAGAAAGTGTAGGGGTGTTTTAAATATTTAAATAATATTTTTCCACCTAACAGTTTCCATTAATTTACTAGACGTCACCCGAGTCATTTGAGTTTCAAATTACTAGTAAGGCTACTAATTTCTGATGGACCCAGATACTCCATTAGGTGCTGATTTAAAATCCAGCTGGAAGATCTTTGTAGAAATCAATTTAAAAGAAGCAATTAAAGATATGACATTGGCAGCTGCCTAAAAAGAAAACTGACAGATCATCATTAAGAGAATTTGGTTAAATATTGATTACTCCTTGGACTGTTCAATTAGGCTTCTAATTAGGATTGATTGGTTGTGTCCTTAGCAATGAAAGCAAAGATGGCACCTGAGAAAAACAAAAGTGTTGGTGGTTGGGTTTTTTAATTAATGTGGACATGCATGCCCTTTGATCAAAGAAAAACTTGTAATATCCTACTATTCTATATTTCATCTGTTCCAGTCTCAGCCTACCCACACACAAACATCTGTACCTTAATCAGAAACCTCCTGGTGTGATTCAGACTATCTGAATAGAGCCCAGCAGAATGCAATGCTGCTTTTCCACAGTGCCTGAAAGGACACCTCACACACTCCGAAGGAAAAAGAGGAAAGAAATCACCAGGACGTTGAGTTCCTCACAACTGATCCCCGTGGCATTGAGAACTATTCTCTTCTTTCTGTTTTGTGTCCTGTTGCTTACAGCTGTCTCATGGCAGAGTTAAAATTCTCACGGAAGATTAAGATCTCACAGTAGTTCCTAAAGAAATTTCCACTCTTGATCCTCACTACTACACATCTATTTTGAAGCAGCTTTTTCTGCCTCCAGCAAGTTACTGGCTCAGAAGAGGCAGACAGGGCCCAGCCTGTGAGCTCAGCTAAAAGCTGGGCCCTGCACAGCACTTTGAACTTCCACGGGTTTTATCCAGATTAAAGAGTATCCCGCACTTACTTCAGCCCGGTGCCTCTTCCCCCTCCCAAACCAGACATCACTATTATCAGCAATGTCCTTGCTGACCTTGACACCCTCCTCCACGGTTCTCTCTTCTAAATCATTTTTCTTGGCCATCCTGTAACCAGTTACCAATTTCTTCATGTACTGGGAAAAGGGAGAAGCTGAGTCCTGTCTCCAGCTGCCTGCACTGAAATTATCCTGCTGCCTCGCTGTCTTTGGTAATCCCACTATGTTAACATTAATGGATTCCAGTTATCTGGAGGCTCTGAACCTAGCACTACCTCTTCATTTAAATGCTTGAAAAGCAAGTCCCCATAAACTTCAGTCAACAGAGGATTCCTTCATCACCTTAGTGTAATCTTCCCGGATTTGCACTGACATCATCCAATGGAACATAATGCTCATAATTAATGTATAGCTACAATACTGCAGTGGCATCAACCCACATAAAACTGACTTTGAATGCATAAAAATGTAGGCATTTACTAATAGCCACATTCATTCATGTCCCTTCCAGTTCTGAAGTGTACTGATATCCCTGAGGTGACAGAAATTACTGCTATCTTGTGATATCTTGAGAGCTGTTAATTGACTTTGTGCTGGCAGGTAAGTGTCATTAGCTTAGGATGAGGATCCACTAATTGTGCAAAGTAGTCAACTGCAGTAAGTAGCTTTTGCTTTCTGGAGTACTTAAAAGGAATTCAGGGATTTGTTCTCATTAATGGCAGTAACATTTGTGTATTCAGAGTAGAAGCAGAGCCTACCTCTGTCTATTTGATCTTATAATTGGATCAGGTAGGATGTGCTGAGCCACAGCCTATGAACCAACCTGATTTAAATTCAAAATCCAAAACAAATCTCGGTTTAGATGCTAACAGACTCTTATTTACATGAGCTATAGAGAGATTCAAACAATTTCAAGTAAACTTTGGAAATTCTTAACCTATCTCACTTGTACCTGTGAGATTAGTCTTCAAAGGCCAATTTCTATGTAACTGTATTGCTCATTAAGGTCTGATTGAACATCTAACACCAAGCAAGGCTAATCTGCCCTATTATGTATGCTTTAGGAGTTAATCATACTACAGAAAACTAGAAGTTTTCTGCATCCAAGAAAGAAGCAGACAAAGCATACAACTTTTAAATTTATTTCAACAGTGACATTTGACTTTTCTCCCAACCCTGGAAAGGATTTTGGGGGTAAAAGAAGTGCCTTCCTGTGTTAAAAGGGATTGCTTTAAAGGGAAGTGGATGGAGTATGTAAGTGTGTAGGACTGGAGTTCTTAAAATCCCAGACTATTATTTGGTTAAAGAATTGTTACTCACACAGTTCACTGCAGCTGCAGAACAACTAAAATCTAAGAGCAGGCAGAGATTCTCATGCCTCTATCAGAAAAATGAGCACCACTCAAATACTTAAAATATCATTTGTACTAGAATTTGGGTTCCAAGATTGTGACAGTAGGAAAAACATAAACCTTTGTTGCACTGGGTCAGATTTCATCTGGGGTGAGACAAATTAAACATCAGAGGCATGAAGAAAATAATTTGGTTCTCAGGGCAAAGACAGAGTTGGAGCTTGAGCTCCAGCAGTGTTCTCATTGCCCACTCTGCTAAGATTTTGTGATGTGGACGAACAGGCATCAGTAGCCGCAAAGGGTGCAGCAAGTGCCTCCACTGGTGTTCTGCAAAGTTCTTCTCACTCCCTCCCACTTGGGAAGTGAATTAATCTGAATGGATTCTGGTCTGATGTTTCTCATTACTGATTCATAGTTATTCAGGCTGCCTCCAATTATGACTTGAAATCCCCTCCAGGGGATGCAAAACTCATGTAAAATGCTCACTCTACTAATGCACCCTACATCTGACACACAAATTTACAAGGCAAGGGCAGACAGAGACCAGGCATTATCACAGGCTTTCCCCATTTCCTAAATTTTCTCTCCTAACAACATTCTCTGTCACCTGCTCCTGGAATTTGTGAAGTGAATTAGAGTTCTTCCTCATCTGAGGTGAGATCTCATCTGTCCAGCACATTAGAGTCAGTCATTCTACATCTTGTTGCAATGACACAGAGCACGGAGGGCTGTAGGAACTTAAATTTATTCTGAAATGAACCTCAAAGGGCAAAGTTTTTATAAACTAATAATTCTTAACCCTGGAGCAGAGGGGTGCAAGAGTCCTGTACAAGTAGCAAATTGTTTTCCAGTACAGCCTAATAATTAACTGTCACTTTTAACAGCTCTTAGCACAGCTGAACACAAGGTGGAGAACATGCTGATAAAGAAAGAAACAAAACAAAACAACAAAAAAAGAGAGAATGGGCTGTGTTTGAATCTCATTTGTAAGGCAAACTCCCCTCTGTTTCAAGACAAATCTGTTTCAAAACAAAATATGACCCCAGAACTGTGATGCGTTTTATCTTTTATAGGAAAGAAAAAGCCAGTATCATCCATTTTCAGGAAAAAAATATTAGATGCTTTCATAATTAATATCTAGTGGTCTTTTGTAAAGAAGAAACTTGTTTAAAGTTAAAATCTGCACCGATTCTTATGAATTTGCCCAGTAGTGAGGCCCAAATGCAGCACAATGTTGGTACCACGTTTCACTCGAGTGGTGCAGAGAGGCTCAACACCACGGTGCCATTAAATCTACTGGCCAGTTAACAGAACAATGACAGAGTGCAGGCTGGAGAATGGAAGTGGGGTGGAAATGGAAGGAGAAATGGAAAGAAGGTGGTTTATTAAACTGGTATGAAAGTGGAGGGACCCAGCTCAGCCTGCTCTCTGCTTTCAAATCAAAATTTGCCTGACTTAATTCCTGCCCACAGAAGGGCCCAATCTGGAGTCCTGCTGGCAGTGTCCCACGCACCATTTGTACAACTGCCTGCTTACAAACTTGGCTCATAACTATTGGATTAATCTGCTTTGGCACAGTCTGGTCACGGAGTTTATGCAACACTCATGGGGCCAAGACACTGAGATTCCATCTTTTGCTTTACTGCTTACCTACTCATCAGCCACACACAAGTAATTTTAATTCTTTGACTCTGATAGCTTTAAAGACAATTAAATAAAATCCATTTTCAGATTGCAGCCTTCTTCACTCAGGATTTACTCCCAACATCACCATCCCTCAAGGCTCACACCACCTCAAGACAGTCAATTTAAGTCTGGCAGGGAACACTGACCTGGAAGCCTCCAGTTACAATGGAAAAGCCACGGGTAAGGAGTGAACACTGTTCAGTTCTGCAGTTCTATTCCAGCCCTAGATTCCACCCCTGTGGATAATCACAGGAGTTTTGGGGATAATTTGGAGCTACCAAACTGTGAGTACCAGGATTGTCATGGAAGGGCACCCTCTCAAAGACCCACATGGACCAAATATCGGTGAAACTGTGTCACAGGCAAACTGACAGTGTTTTAGTTTCTGATAAAATGATAGTTCAGCCACAGATAATGACACTCTTTTTTTTTTTAAGGTGCTATATATTAATCAATTTGTAAATAGCTTGCAAAAGTATCAACTTGGGGGTTCTCAGTTTCTTCTAGATCCTGAATTTTTTTGGGACTCAGGAAAATATTTCTCTCTGCGAATGGCTTCCATTACACGAGTGGATGCTCTGGTCCCTGCAAGTAACGGGGCTGGGATGGTGTAAGAAAAGTTGCCTAGTTTCAAGAAATGCATTTGTCTTTATGATGTACACAAGCCAACTCCTTCTGAGAACACAATACATCCTGATAATGCCTCAAATGCCACCAAACCTCCTATGAGATCATTGCTTGCTTCTTTTAAATCATCCTCCTGCAAAAGATCGTGCTTTAAAAAGAGAAGAAAAACATCCCAAGCCCCTTAAGATTCCTGAGTGATTACCTTAAAAGCCTTTATATGCCAAAGAAAGTACTATTTTTTCTTGCTCATCAGCTTTCATCACGTGTACAGTAGAGGAAAAGAAGAATTACATTTACCTGTCTAATTACAAAGGATGCCCTGAATTACCAGAAAACAGCAGCAGCTCATTCTGAGCAGATATTGCAGGTACATTTGGCAGCTTAAGTTCAAGCTGTGTGGCTGTCAATAAGGGTCTCTTAAGTTTTTCAGGCAATTCCAACATGCTTTTTGTATGTCACACAACACATGCTACATTAGCAAATATTATACAAATTACAAATTAATTATGAAAATAACATGCTATTTTTATAAATGAAAAACTCCCTAACACATAACTGAATATGCCATGTTACTTAAAACTGAATCATATTTAGTTCAAGCTTGGAAAACTAAGATCAAAGGAGTTTTTTATAAAAATGTAAATTCTTTCTTAAATGAAAAAAAAATCAATCCAAAAAAAGCTGAAAGCTTAATGGAATAGTAATTTAAATTTTGAAAAGTTACTTTCTCTGTGTATCTGTCATTGGTATCTGGAAGGAAATTAAAAAATGGATTTATTATTTCAAATGTGATGGGCTAGAAGCCATGTCCAAAGCTCTTAATCCAGTTGCATCAAAATTTGTTATCCCTGATGTCTTTACAGACAGGTTTCAAAAAGCTGAAGAAAAAACTGCCATAGAAATAATTAAATATAATATAAGGGGAAAAAAAAAAAAAAAGAAAAAACACTAACAACTTCCAGTATTATCACAAAAGCACAAAAAATTAATCTACCAAGTCATCCTGAAAAGCAGGCAGAAAGACTTGGAACATGTTGAGAATTAAACCAATGCATCTGGCACACAAAGCTTGCCACTGGGTAGAGAAACATGAGTAAGGATCTGACTGAAATAATTCCTCCAGTAAACACTACTTAGAGTTGGAAAATGTACAGGACTTAGGCATAGAGAGCATAGAAACAGTAGCCAGCAAGAGCTTGATACAGTATGTTTTTTTATACCGTAAGCAGCCCATCCTGTGCCTCAGAAACCTCTTATTTTAATTTTTTTTAGAAAAAAAATACACCTGTACTGCTGAGATAATCAGAAGGCACCTAAACACACAGACTAAAACCTCGGAAAGAAAGCAATGACACAAGTATTGCCTGAGGATATCAAAGACACAGAGAAATTTAGAGGCACGTTGAGAAGATTAAAAACACTCCTCAGGATATTTTTTTACTTAGCTCTCAAATGCGAGAATCCACAAATCAGAGCATTTTTTGTGAAGCAACTGACACACAGCCAAATTAATCTTAGTTTGGGATGGAAAGACAGGCAGATGCCAGTACATTTTCTGCTTGAAATATTAATGAACTTAGTTTCCATTGTCAGTTTTGTTCAGGATGGCCCCGGTGGATCGAGGAAGGGAAGAAGGCACTGCAGAGGGATTCTCTCATTTTGGGGTGGCTCTGGACTGCCACCAGAGTTACTGGAGTTGGCTGGAGTTACTCCATTTTGTGTAAATAAGAGGTAACTCAGTTTCATACTTCAGGAACCATCAGTTTTCGCATCTGCTGTAATCAAAACAAGTTTATTTTGCAGTAGATGGCCTTTTCCTACCTGTAGCACTTTTTCAGTTTGATACCTGCCAGTCACAACTTTGAAAATGATCCACAAAACCAGCAGGTGGGCACCTGGCAGATTTATACTCACTGCTGTTGCAAGCAACAGCCAGAATCAAAAATCAAAGCAAGGAGCAAGGAGCAGAATTATCACACTTTTTAAAATGTGTGTAACTAGTTCCACAGAAATAAATAAAAATACATTTTCTTTATTAGCCCCAAAAAGAACACCTTTTAGGCCATCTACCCTTCTCCCAATTGAGAATAATTTGGCAGCTGCATTTTGCATTCAGGCATTGGAAATAGCCCACTATCAATGGTACAGGGGAACAGTGTTTATTCTATGACCAGTTTCAGTGCATTTTTTATAGAGACTCTTCCACACCTCCCACAAGGCCTCCAGCAGCAACTTCCACCTTGCAGCTGAGGATCAATGAGCTGTCACACTGGCCAAGCTTCTCCCTTCCATCACAATATTCCAAATGACGTTCTTGTGCTTCCACAGCTGATTTTTCCATGGTAGTAAACAAGTTTCACTATAGTCAGATAGTAAAGGGACAATAAAAAGATAGTCAAAGAGAGAACAAGGATGACACTAAAGTAAACACATTCTGGTATGGCTATTTTTTTATATATTCATGTTTCTAATATCCTTTGACTATTCTAAATCCATTTACAGCAATCCTATATTATTATTGTAAGTGCCTATTACTCATTATACAGCTTGATTTCATACTGAAGAAGATGGCCCCCAACTTTGCTGCAGATGTTTAATTTGAGAATTTATTTCCCCTTTCACTTGCAAATTTCATTTAAAGGGACATACTTTTTTCAAGTTTTCAAAAAAACCCACCAGAAATAACTATTGTGAGGCCAAAAGATGTGAATATTGTCAAATTCTCAAATTCTTTTCATTTTGCAGGCACTGGAGTTCATAATTTGTTCCTTGATATTAATATTTTTCAGGTAGATCCCTTGGGATAAAACACATAGTTACACGAATAATGGACACCAGTTCACCACATTCTGTGAAGAAAACCTGAAAGACCTGGCATTGTTTAGCCTGCAGAAAACATGTTTAGAGAATATACAATAACAACCTTCAAATATATAAAAAACTGCTGCAAAAAATTTTTTTCCATCTATACAGTGGATATGGCATAGACCAAGGAGCTAAAATTTCTACATGAATGTGCATAATTGTAGTTTTTAAAATACTGCAATAGTTACACTGAAACCATATGGACCACCAATGGTAGAGAACAGAGTAAATGACCTTTTGATTTGTTAAAAATTTTTCAGCTGGCTCTAATTATAACTTCCTTGCTGAATCATAAGCAAGAAAATAATCTCATATGATTCAGCTAAATCGTTCTCTATGAATAATTCATTTGGCGTGAGTATAAAACAGTATTTTTTAAATGGAAAGAAAGCATGTTTTAGAAAATGCAGATGATGAAAAATTATCAAATAAATACTTATTTCTTGACCAGATGGGTTCTAAAGCAGAATGCTTGGATTCACTCAGTTCTGTTCTGCTGAGTCTTTGCAGATAAAAGCATCACTTATGGACAAAGAATGAGACTTTTTAAAAAACAACTGTAAATAAGAGCTTTCAATCCTTATTAATCTATGAGCTGTCCAAATTACACCAGAGAAGATACATTTTGGAATCATTAGCAATGTCAGCCCTTGGCTAAGGTCTGTCTCATGATTTAGGTCCCTGACCTTCACTGGAGCGGGGCTGTCACTTTGTACCTTCGGTCGCAGGGAAAGAGAAACAGTGAACTACAACTGCAGAGACACTTGTGCTCTGAGAGGTCTCAGCTTTGAAACTAAGTCAGTGATAAAGTTTTAGGTTCCTTCCTGATCTCAGCATGGAAAAAAATAACAGTGAAATTCAGTTTTACTTATCAATCCTACATCTTATTTTAATGGGGTTTCTCTGATTGCCCCCATGGTAGAAGGCAGCATGATGTGAAGAACATCCAAAAATGTAGAACCTTCCTTTGGAAAGGACATCTCCAGAGTCTTCTTTTAGACTGGAAGTCATTCATCCTTCAGTTATCTTAGGTGTAAATGAACACAATGAAAGGACTCTGGTGTAAGCTTAACCAACATGCAAGATCATTCTGGGGTTGTTTAACCTCCAGTAATAATTAAAGTGCTTTGGCGGCTACACTTCAGTGCTAATTTATAATTAACTTCAGGTGCTTCTTTGATCTTCCTGATATATATTTTCCCTGTTTCTTTATCAAGAGTCTCCACACAGTCTGTAATTATGCTTCTAAGTGTGACCATAGCTTTAAGTAGATGCATTAATATAAGCTTTGGGAAAATACTGGTTAAGCCAAAGCAAGCCCCTTCCTCTGAACTGGAGTGCCATCTGAAGCACTGCTGATTAAAATGGTAGTATTATATAAGCTCATAATAGGTTTGCCATAAAAATAAAAGAATGATCCCCAGTTTTAAGGTAATGCATGACAGAAGCAGTAAAGCTTGCACCCTACCGATGATCCACATATTAAGGCATTCAGGGCATTAATATCACAACACTACAAAATACAAAGTGTCATGTTTTATATCCAACTAGGCTCTTCATCCAAAGAGGAAGTTATTTCTATCTTTTTCTGAATAATGAAATATTGAACCAAAAAGATTTTTTTTAAAGTGGTAAAAGCTGTTAAAATAACAGAGTAGTACAGCCAAACCTACCTGAAGCAAGAAACAAATACATAGTGCAGGGAGCAGAGCAACAGAACTCATTTCCTCAGCTAAAGCAATGATCAGTAATCCTCAGAAGACCAACTCTAATCTCATATTTTCAACACATAAATAAGATACGCATCAGGGATAAGGTAACTGAGATCCTCATATAAGACACTTTCTATCTGAGGAACATTAAGTGGAAATTGGAACAGAAGTGCTAGGGGCAGGTCTTTTGTAAACACATCAGTCTGCAGGTACAAACTGGGACAGGTGTGACTTCTCCAGTCACGAAAGTGCTGTTTCACTGATGTGCCACTCCAAAAACCAGGAATGGCCCCAATTATGCAGGTATAAAATATGCTCTATACCAAAAATTTCATCCCACAGGCAGAAAAATTCAGAGTGCTGCAGAGCACTGACTCACAGCATGGATGAGAGTGTGTGCACAAATGTGCCTGGCTGGTTGGAGGGGGCAAAAATGGGGAGATTGGTATTACTGGAACTCTAGGTACATCAGAACCACCTTCCAGTGCACACAAGTTTTAAGACAACTAAATTTCCAGGTGTGTTTTGTGATGTTATTTCACAAATTTATGTTTCTTAACTAATTGCTGAACAGGGTGGCAGCACAGGTACACACTAATCCTGACATACTGCTCAAGCACTTCTTCCAGTAACATGACCTCCCCAACCCAGGACAACTTCCCTTCCAATCAGTAATTCTGTAAGAATCAGAATCATTCCATAAGAATAAAAGAGGAAGAAAAAAAAATCACAGAATGTTTGAAATTCACAAGCAGAAGCTAAGACTAATGGGTGAATAAACATCTTTCATTTTATTAATTTTTTCCTTCAACACAGATGAGAGAAAACCAGGCAAAGTTGCAGAGAAATTTTTTACCATCACAGATAGAGCAGTCTTCCCATCCTACATCATCAGATGAAAGGCATGTTGAGCTTATTGTACTGCAGTCTCATTCATTATTCTACCTGGCAGCAACCTGGAATGTTAAAAATAAATATCCCTGGTATGGCCTTATAGTTGATGCCACACAGCCGCAGCTGGAGATCTGCCAAGTGGAAATTGAGTGGCTTGAGGAACTTTTTCCCTGTGCTGACAGAAGCAGCTGTCCATCCTCATAAAATCTATCTGGGCCATCATATTCTCCAGCTTACAAGTCACAATTTTGGAGCGTGCCTTTCAGAAAAAAGGTTGAGTGTTATCCATGATGGAGATCCCATTCCTGCAGTGCAGCACTCAAGTAACCCTGGAAGAACATTTGGCAGGACCTTGCCAAAGATATTTTGGGAGTGAGACTTTTTTGTCTCTCTATTTAAAAAAAATGCATGTGTCCCTTTCTAAAGTGCTCTCAGAGCTCTGTTTTTTCCATTGAAAACCACTGCAATCTCTCTTGAACTATCAAAGCCTTAACTTTGATGTTATAATGAACAGCTCTTATTAAATAGTAAGAAAACCCACACGGTAACCTGTTTATGAAGTCTTGTTACTGGCTCTCGTCTTAGACATTGTAATTTCTTTATGATGATATGATTAAGATTCATTTATGTTAAAATGTTTCTTTTCTTATGTTTGTGACACACTTTTTCAAAATACAAGTGATACCTTAATGATACATGTTCACCCAGAAAGAGCTCCATTCACATTTTCTGGAACTTCTCTCAGAAGTTACAGTGTATCCTTATTGTGCTGAATTCTTTATGAGACCTTCAAAGAATAGTGTAAAATATCTATGCAAGAATGTACAAGAAACTCTCGAGTACCATCAATACAATAAACAATTTATTACAAATTGTTTACAAAAATGAAAACCAATCAGGCTTACTTTTTAATACCTTTTTTGGTCTTTTGCCATGGTGGAAGCAGCCTTGGGGAAATTACACTTAACTCTATTATTCTTCAGGTCAGCTCTTTCATATTTTTCATAACAGATTTTGGTGTTACTGTTGCACTACTCAGACTGGTTTGTGTGTCAGAAATCACTGGGATCTTGTGATCTTCAAGCATCCTGCATATGGAATATTCGAGGGTTGCTGCCGATTATTTCCTACTGAAGTAGTTTGCCCTGATCCAGTCCTAAGGGGAGGTGATCAAGAAGATGGAAGGAATTTTTACTGAGGTGCACAGCAGGAAGATGAGAGATAATGGTCACATATTGCCCAAAGAGCTCGTGGGGTCCTTTGATGTTTTCAGATCCAGACTGGAGCAAACCCTGAGAAACTTGCTCTGAATTCATTTGTTACCCTGTCTTGAGGAGGAGATGCTTTGGATCCTAATTAAAAAAAAAATCAAAGAAGAATGTATCAATCAATAACTGAGGCTAAGGCAAATTCAAGTGAGAAATGAATCTCATATTTGGGACAGTGAGTGTGACACTCTTACATGTTACACGTCTGTTAACTACTCTGCTGGAATCTGATAGTGAATTTTTGTTTGTTTGGGTTTTGCTTTGTATAAATGGCTTCTTTTACATAGGCTTTTCAGTAGTTATTTGTGCTGAGAAATACACAATCACTGTCCATCATAAACATTTTTATTGAAGCCAATCATATGAATAAAACAATGTTTGAGCAGAATCTACAGAACCTACTGTAATATAGAAAGAAAAAACCTCCACAAAACTAAACAGATTACCCAGAACTAGCACATCTCATTTCCTTGGGGAATTATAGAATGCTCTTGTAGGGCAGAAAATTTCACCTCCAAATCTATCAAAATAAGTGCTAGTTTTCTTAAATGCATTCAATACTATGAAGCATGTCCCAAGAAGAACTAGAATAAAAATGAAATAATTCAAATAAATGAATGGATTAGATTAGATGCAGTATGGTCACAATTGCATGATTCAGCAAGGATAGGAACATACATTTAAATCAAGCTAAAAATCATTTGTCAGCAGCAAACATTAAGGTAACTTGAGAACCAGAGGAAAAAAGCCTGACAGAGTGACTTTTTGCAGGAATGGCTTTATGTGACTATATCAGAAAGTTGTTTGATGGGTGCTGGAGAAAGATCAACCCAAAGGCCCTGAAACTTAAAATATACAGAAAGCAATGGTTTGACTTTTAATAAAAGGCTCCATAAAAATAGTAATCTTCCTCCAAAAGCAGTGTCAGTGCTGAAGAAGGAATAACCCCAAGACAGCACAGCAAGGTTCAGGCCAGCTCTGAGAGCCTTCCATAAAACCCATGACAGAATTCCTGCTGAGTTCAACTGGGCTTCATCTTCCCTTGCTCCTCTGCCTCAAGTCTGCATCACTGGGCATCTCTCTGGGCTCCAACTTAAAAACATTTGCATGCTGAAGTGAGAGCAAAAGCAGCAGGTAATTTGTGCCCACAATGCCTTATTATAATGTATTCCCACCTCATTCCTGAAGCCACGGTGCTGGCACGGGAGCTCCCAGCTCCCATGGGAGCTCCCCTCTCTGGGAAAAGTCTCTTCCCCAGCTCTGATTTCATGACAAAACAAAGAGCTGCAGAATGCCAGCACTAACTCACCCTCACTGGAAAGGCTGGGAGAAGTTTGGAGATACATAAATACACTAAACTACAGGTTTATTTCCATTACAGTGAATTGTGAGAGGATGTACCTATAATCCTTACAGTTTCTTTACAAGACCACGTGAAATAATGCATTCTACAGCTCTGCAGGTAACAGCTGAACAGGTTGCATTGCTGCAAAAACAAATGGACTGGAGAAGCAAGCAACATGACATTAAATGCTACAAAACATACATTTTCCTTTGCAAAGGAGGAGAGAAAAGCACAACCCCGCAGCATCTCCTATTTTCATCAATATTTTTCCCAGTGTCCGTAAAGTCCTAGCAAACAACAAACAAATGCAACCAAGAATCTGTAAATACAATTGTTTCTGCAGCTTTTCATCATCTTTGGGTAAGCAGGTCAGAAGGAACTATCGTTGTTAGAGAGGAAGACTTCTACCTACAGGGAGGCTGTCACCCTGCACAGCTGTGGCACAGTATGATTCTGCTCTCTTTATTCTGCTCTAATGCTGCAAATAAAGCTGATATAGCTTTTGGGAATAAAAATACATTCAAACCACATCTCAAATTTGACGTTAAAATCAAAAATTTATTCCAGAATAGAAATCATATTTTCACCAACTCTGTAGAGGACAATTCTACAAGAGTTACGGAAAGAGTTGCTGCTCTAGTTCTTTGTTTAAAAAAAAAAAAAAAAAAAAAAAAAAATTCTACTCTTCTCTCAGTGTCAGAAAGATCTCCAGAGACACCTTGGCTTCACACTGTTCCTTCTCTTCAGACACTATTCAACATCAGACTCTTCTGTACACTCACACCTTGAACACAAGTCCCAGCACAGCAGTAGGTTACATGCAGGACACCACCACGTCACTCCACACGGACATTGACACAATTCCACAGACAGAACCAAGCAGAATTTCCCTATTTCATGTGAAACTCCAATAGCATCAATTACAACAAACTGATGAGTTACCTACATGCAATTACAGCCATGCTATATGCTGCAAAAGAGGAATGCAGGCTAATTAATAGCCCTTGCTATATAAAGAAGTCTAAAAAAAGGCTGTGATCACCAGAAGAATTGGCCTTTTCAAAGAAAAGCACAGGGGGAGGCTGAGGGAATAGAGCAGGACTTGTGACCCAGCCTGGCTGGGGATTCTCACAGCTGTCTCTTCCCATCACACCAAAAAAGATTTTAGGATTAATATTGCTTTTTGCAGCAAATATATTTGGAACCACAGCCTACCTCCAGCTCCCAATAACTGAGGGTGGGCAGGAGGCAGCACAAGGTGGAGGTGAGATTCCATGGGGGTTTTGGGGAAGATGCAGGGATGCTTCTTCCTAACCTGGCACCCTCAAAGTGACCCCCAAGCAAGGTGAAACTCTTAGAGCAGAATCACAGAATATCCTGAGTTGGAAGGGACCCAAGGGATCATCGGGTCCAGCTCCTGAGAGAATGGCCCAGTCAAAGAGGCTGAATGCCCAAACCTAAAGTTCCCATTCAGCCATATGCAGACACCAAATTACAGATTAAAACATTTTAAATCTGAGGGGTTTATTCTTATACTATCAATCTGAGATTTTTCTGAGCCTTTCAATTCAGAAAAATGTTTTGATACTTGGACTTTTTTGTTAGTTCAGGCTGAAAGCAATGTTGAAATAGCATTTCCCTGAGGAAAGATTCTACTCTTCAGTCCTTTCCAGATATTATTTTAATCATGACTCTTTAAATAGAGTGAAATGGCCTAGCTAAGCATCAAACTGGGAATTGTTAAAGAAAGTATTCTCTAACTGTTTTTCCATTTCTGAAAAATCCATTTACAGGGTTGCAAAGGTATTTACTTTTATACGCAGGCAGTGTTTCTGCTCCCACAGCAATTTTGCTCTCTATATGAACTAGCACTTCAGGAAAGACAAAATGGAAATACCTATTTTCTGCCCTTAGAATTTGTTTTTAAATTTTGAAATGTTCTCATTCTTCCATTTATACACAAGGAATGGTACCGGGTTCTTCAAGACCTACCTTCATTTTGCTGGGAGTATCTTGTGTTCCTCTCAACTTTAGCTTTACCACAAAAAGCTCCCTGAAACGTATTTCATAATAAAATGTTTTATAGTTTAGATTAAAAAAATATTTAGCCACCTACTCCTTGTGATATCAACACTAACTTATAAACTACACAGACACCTGGAGTCAAAGAACTTCGATACAGCTGGGCCCAGTTCAGCAAAACACTGAATTATGTATTTTTGGCTCACTGAGGTCAGCGGGAATGAAACACAGGCCAGTCCTATCGGTCTGGATACACTTAACCAGGCACAGCACACAGCTAAGTACATTTTCCTGTAAGCTGCCCTGGCTCATTTGCCATTCCCATCCAAAACAGACATTCTCAGGAAAGGAAATTTAGTCCTTGTATCTCCATAATTTATAGAGTTTGAGTACTTGCACTTCCAGATCTGTTATGTGACCAGACCTAATAAAAATGGTTTCTTAATATATCTATATATGTAATATCTGTGAAGAAATGCCATTTACCATGTAAGAAAAGAATTGCTAAAAACTTTCCTCTGTCCCAGTTATTCCAGATCAAAGCCATACAGTGAAAACCTGTTAAAAGAGAACCAGATAAAGCACAAACCTGTTAGGCAAATCAAAGCAGCCAGTGGGAAAATTATAAAATACTGAAATAACTATTTAAAAATTGCATCCCTAAAACTCGCAGCTAGATGAATAAATCTTTTAATACTGCTTGACAAAGTGTGGTATCCCTCATTTTTCTTGTACTACATACTATGAATAAGGAAAATATTTTCAGGAATAAATCTGTTCACCAGTGTGTTCATTTTTCATTGGCATATTGATCTCAACTCTCTATCCTTTGGGCATGAAGAAAGTTCCTTTTATTGACAGAACTTTGGAGCTGGAACCTAATGCTTTATTTACCCCAAGTCATTGAAACCATTCCCTGATAACTCTTGTATACTGGCCCCTAATCCTGATCCCAAAAAGGAATGTACTGGTGATGGACCCTCTTTGCCATCCTACCAGTTTTTGTTCAGTAACTTTTAAAGCTTTGGAAACTTCTGCATGTTCTCTGAGGTACAGGAAGGTCTGCTATTAAAAATTACCTTTTTCCAGAGTCTAATCAGAAATATCCTTTTAGCAAGTGCATGTGACCATTAAATCATTAACTAAATGTTATAAAATAACTGTGATAATTTTATAACTATATTTAAACATTAGTAATAAATAATTATCTGCTGATTTCAATAATGCTTAATTATTTAATCATTTAAATTTTATTAATACCTTTAAATTCCCATAAAATATTTGGTTCTTTTTCTCAGAGGCAATTCTTTCTAACGAAAAGTGAAGGGTGTTTATTTCAAGCAGTGTTATGATCCAGCATGATGCCAAACAGCTAAATTCCATCACACCCTGGGTCCCTTTACATTACCCCTGCTTTCCACCTGCTGTTTTCCTGTGAGTATGGATGATGTACTCCAGGAGATGTGTGCACAAGGTGCCTCATTGCCTCTTATGGCTCTGCATAGTGCCAGTAATTAGGTACACAGACAAATTAGATCTTCTGTATTCACAAGAAAACTTAAAAGGAGGCAACTTAACAACCCACCCCCACAAAGGTGAGACTAACACAGGTTCCTGTTAATGGATCCCTTGGAGTGGATTAGAGTGAAACAACAGTCAATGATCAGTGTTTGTAAGTATAAATCTGTAAGGTGTATTTTAGAGCAATTTGGTGGCAATGGGAAGCAGGTGTGTAGCCATTTTGGTTATCATTATCTTGAGTCAGATGACTATATAAAAGCATAAAAAATATCACTTAGGAAAATATGTAAGGAAATGAAAGAGAATGAAGGATAAGAGTAGAAAGATCTCACCACCCAAAGGCCTCGCAATGAGATTTGGTTGTTGCAATTTCAGTGTCTGTTGGTTGAAGTGATGGTCACAGTCTTGGCTGAAGTGATGGTTGCAGGCTGGATCTGTCAGGTGATGAGGGAAATCCATGGAACACAGAATCTGTTGGGTTTACAGCCACTCAGGTTCAGGAGGGAATGCCCAGGTACCTATCCTGGGGTGGGGAGTTTCCCACTGGATGATAGAATGTTGTGGATCACAGGAGGACACTTTGGGAGTCCCTGACACCTTATAAGATGATGGTCCATTATGTCCCGTCAATAGAGATGAACAATTCCAGGATTTGTATGAATGCCCCTGATACTTCCCTGGCAGAGGAGTTATCACAGCTGAACTCACTTGGGTGAGGACACAAAGGCAGTTCCCACCTCAGAGTTTGCCTCTTTCCTGACCTCGTTCCACACCCAGCTTGTAGCCAGCCTGAGGTGTCCTGTGGTTTACTAAGACAGACTGAATGAAAACACGGGGGTTCTGACCACCTGCACATACTCACATACATGCATATTTCCAGGTAAAAACTCCTGTGTCCTCTGTTCTCCTCAAACATGAGCCATGCAGCAGGAAACAGGCTCCTGTCCTCTCCAAACAGAACAGAGAAAACTACTAGTTCTCTTGATTCACTACTTCATCTCATCTTCCAAACACAAAATCACATTCAGCTTCATCCATTTGACTCATTAATTTAATTTAAATTGCAGGTATTCTCACATGACTCTTAGGAAAACCAAGCCTCTGAAGATAATGTGTAATGCATACATTAATACTCTAATGCACACATGTACTGCATTACAAAAAATTACAAAAATAACCAGAGGAAAGATCACTCACACATTTGCTACTTGCAAGTCACCTACAATTTTCTGTGAAGCTTTTTTTTTATTATTACTGTTATTCTTAAGTTCATTTTATCACCATAATCAACTACCTTTGCCAGAAAAACTTTATCACTCTGTGTCTGCTGGCTCTTGATAGAAAAAAACATTTCACTTCTGTGGGATGGAGAAGCATTTGTTTTCAGGTCAAAAAACAGTTCTATTTCTTAAACATCACCTCTTCCACCTCCTTCAATCACCAACAGTAACTTTCCTTCCAGTGGGACAACCCCATCAGGCACTTTTACTATCATAAACCCATATTATGCTTGGCATAAATACTGCCAACCACAGACTTATTTTACTAAAAACTTATTAGGTATGTTATGTTAGTTAATCTGCACAAAATATTTATCCCTCTACAGGGATAGAAGGAATGACATGATTCTGTTGTGCAAAAAAAGTGGTGATTTCCCTGACAGGCCCAGATGGCTTTCGTGCACTCAGTGTATGGAAAGTAGAGCTTCTGTGCTCTGCTTTGGCTGTAACTTGTCAGTCTACCACATTAAAAATATCCAGGACTTTAGTCAGCAAGTGTAACTACCTTACCCTCCTGCCTTGAATGTTAAAGCCATATTCCACTGGCCTTCATCTGGGAAAAGGCTGGACAGAAGGTTGAGTAAGCACAAAATTAATCAAAAACTCTTCTGAGCCTCTGTGTGCTGCATTTCTTCCTCTACCATTAGTAAATCCCTAATGTCTGTGTGAGCCACGGAAGAAAATTCTAATCTATAAAACTGACTGAACACTATGGCATTTCCATTCTTTATAAGGACAGTAAAAGAACTGATGGATACCGGAAAATGCAGGGAACATTCTCCTTCTGGTAGATCCTGCTTATTAGGGAAAGTAAGACATTCTTTAATCATATGGGTACATGTCCTACTAGCTATTTTCACATTTTAGCTGTCAAAATGAGTAAACCAGATACTTTTGAAGAGGAATTAGAGGTCCATTTGCTAAGCTGAAGGCACTTAACACTCCTGTCATATCATATTTTATTAGGAGGACCAGTAAAGGATAACAACTGTCAGACACTGTCCTTACTTCAATCCTTAAAAACAGTGTAAGTTACTTTTCTGTTTCAAAACACTTTGAAGTTCCTAAAATTCTGTCACAGGAAATAGTAAAATAGCTTCTAAGAAGCCAGAATTTTTCTTTTCCATTCCTGTTACCACTGAGCCGGAAAGGTAGAAGGTTATGTGTCATGGGAGGCTGAGCCCATATGTGCTCCCTGTAAAAACCACAGTTCCTTTTTGGACTGATTTTCTAAGCAAATGGTGCAGTTAGGGTGGTAGGCCGTAAGCACATCTCCCACTGTTTGAATAATTACTTCAAAGACAACACTTCTGTCCCCCACTGTTCTCACCAGTCCTCAGCAAGACAGGGGGAAACTTGAGCACTTTCTGACTCCATTCCCTCAAATATGAAACCTCAATATTAAAGATTTTGGGGTTCTTTTACCTACTTGTGAGGCCACTCATTCATCCCACCTAAATGGCCATGATGAGGATGCGGACCAAGCCAAGACTACCCTTCTGCAAGATTGTCTGTAATTCTACAAACACCCAAAAAAAAAGAAAAAAGGCAAAAAGAAAGCATATATTTAAGTCTCTTCCACTGGGTGTGTACACTTGGGGCTCTTGTTGAAACTAAATGCCAGTTAAGCCATTCAAATAATAATGCAGCTGCCTCTTTCTATTTATTGAAAAAAAAATATATAATTTTCATTTGGAGGTCTTGTGATTAAAAGCCATGCTCTTCTTCATGGCAGGCAGGGCAGACAGGCAGAATGCTTGGGGGAATGCAGAGGTCTCCTCTGCACACTGTTATTCCCAGAGGTAAAGAAAAATTTCTGCCCTAGAATGTCCATTCATAGCTCAGCCTCCTCTGTGCTTCTACTTGAGTTTCCTCATCTTTCAGACTTGTAGAAATTTCTGAACTCTGCTGGATTTGACTGAGCCTGTTTTTGATCCTCTCCACAGGCCACAGGGAGCACATTTCATACATCACTCTTGTAAATTAATTATGTTAACAGATGAAGGGTGGAATCATATCAAAGGGTGTGAACGTACGTCTGAAATCACCTGAGCCAAAAGACTTTTCTTACAAAAATTGGGTCTCTGCTTCTGAGAAAGCCTGAGGCAAAACCTGCAAGACTGCTGGGGATGCATCCCCCTGGCTTCCCTATTCATTAAGGCAGTGAAGAAATAGTGGCAACTCTGCAGCATTGGGAACACCCCAGAGAGTCACTTTTTTATACCCTGCAGCTTCTGGCTCCCTTGTCAGTGTTGATGCTGCCATTCTCTCTTTCTCTCCTACTGTTCCCTTTTATTCCAGACCACAGCATTTATTTTAAAATCTTTTCAAACCCTGCTCACCTTGGAACACATAATCCTGCCGTGGTCATGGAAGAGCTGCACTGATCTTTGCATGTGGCCAGGGCAAGGTGACCGGATTAGCACGAATCTGTGAGATTGCATCTGGCCAGCCCATTTTTGTGCATCCCAGCCTTTGGTACATGTACCTACTGCTTAAGGGCCACTCCCTATGACAGCTGCTGAAATTACTTTTTCCAGATACAGGGGCTTCCTTAATAAAATGTACTGTTTCAAATGCACTTTCCTTTTAAGCCAGGTTCCTGTATAACCTTCCTCTGTAACAGCACTATTTACTTTTTCTGCATGCCAGGCAAATAAAGCAGAAAGGGTGAGAAAGCTGATGTAACTAATAAAACAAGTAAGAACAGTGTAGCACAATTTATCTTCTTTGGTAGGAGAAAGTCCCACGAGAGAGTTAATTCTTGGGGAGTGGTGACGATTTTGGTTTTGCTCCTAAGGCCTTTCTCACATTGCTAGAGAATTTTACAAGATGAGAATGAATCTTTAGTTGAAGTTTAACTATAGGGCGTCAAAATACAAGCTGAAGGAAAAGGAGAAATGACATGACAATACTGCCAGGTCTTTTTGCAAAAGACCTGCAGCTCTCACTGCAAATGAGATGTCAATCCTGTAATTAGCAATTCAGTCAGTATTAATTGTGTGTGTGTTACTTTCCATTAATCACTGTCATTTCCATGTAGTCAGGATGTTTTATACAACTCAATTTGTAAACAATATGCAAAAGTTTAACCCACTTTAAATTAATGTTCCTAAGTAGAAATAGCTAAAACGTCCCTTTTCCTTTCTATAAATGGACTTTTAGAATTTTACTAGCTCCAAAGGGAAAAACAAGAGTGCATTAAAGGCCATTAGTCCATATCTAAAACCATTGTAACCAACATGTAGCTTGTACTTTCTTGTCAGCAGTAGCACAAAACTGAAAAAGCCGTGAGAGAGAAAGTCAAAGGCACAAGTCATTCCAGCAATTCATATTTTATGAAGCAATGTCTGTTCTTGATTTAAGATGTGTCCAGCAAGACATAATCCATGGCTTGCTGGCAAGTGGGGGTCCCATTTTTAAAAAATATTTAATCCCCTGCCTCTCAATTTATCAATTTCAAGCATCAGAACTTGCTTTATTTTCATCTGATAGATTTCAGAAAGCCCTCTGTAGGAAAATTGTATTTGTCATAAGTTATGAGAACATATAAATTATATTTCTCATATAATGACTACTGCAACCACCCTTTCACCTTAGATTTGATAGATTAAGTAGATTGAGCTCCTGGAACACTTCCTCTTTAATAACATTTTTTCATATGCTTTAATTATTCCACTGGCTCTTCTCACTGGTGATCAACAGCCTTTCTGAATTGTGAACATTAGTCTTCCACTGGGAGACCACTGAAAGTGCCAAATAAAACAAAACTTCTATTTAATGTTCTCGGGATTGCATTAAAACCTTTGCTGCAAATTGCATTCTTTCTCTCCCCCACCATAACTACTTCTGACTGAAAATTAATTGCTCATCCACTGCTTGTGAGCCACTTAGATCCTGTGCTTAATATGGGCAGTCTGTTCCTTAGTTGTGCCACTCACTGTGAGATCCATAAACTCTGAAGCACAACCACCATCAGAAAATTTTTCATGAGTCTAAAAGGACATCATGAAATGAATCACAAACTGTGACTCTGTCTTCAGCCTGTCTCCTCTGGAGAGCTCAGCCCAGAGCACAGACTGGAACTCATGTGTGAAGCTGCCAAAAATGCAAATTACAAACTGGCTACCAGCTTTCCTTTCACTTAAACCCAAAGTTAATCTAAAAAGTATATACATTTTCCAGCTAAAGCCTGGTTTGCACAGTTTGCAGGTCAACTATCTGTTTACAAGTCTAAGTCTTTAATAACCTGTTATTTTTGTGACAGAAAATATTTATGTATGAAAGTTGCCAGAAGCAGAGGGGCATCTTTCCACACGTGGTATCACTTTTCAATGCTTTATGCCCTTTCCTTACCCCCCAGTCTGGTCCTCACGAGCCATTAGGTCAGGAAGGCTTTCTAGAAACATCCACACCTCATTGACTTCAAAGACAGATGCACCTCCCTGGTCCTCTAAAACCTGGGATTTCACTTTATTATGTGTATGTTTTCTCTCGAAAACCCAGCAGATGTGCAAGGACCAGAAGCTGTCATTTTTCCACATAAAGTCTAATGGACGTGTGGTATTCATGGACAAATATGCTCAGGAAAACTAAACTGAGATTTGAAAGGGGATGGCCAGAGTGGAAGTACCCAGCTCCCACCAGGCCTGGAGACTTTCTCTGTTACCTGCACCTGGAGCTCGTCTGTTCCCCACCATCACAAGTGATTCTCTGGCATTTCTCCTAAGAGAGTGCTCTTTGCAGGATGAGCCATCTCCTCCATCAGGCACATGGCTCATGGATGGAAAAGGACAGGGAAAGTCTTCTACCAAAGTTATATTCACACACACCCTAGGACAAAAGACAAAGAAAATAAAAACTCGAATAAGATGAGTTTAGCTTTTCAGCTAGCAGATGGAAACATCCATTTTACTTATATCCGTATACCCTGATATGCATATATATTTTACACTGTTTTTCACTGTTACCTATAAATAACTAATGATTTATCTATAAAACGTTCTTACAAGCTTTGAAATCTATTTAAAAATATGGACAAAATAATGGAGGAGATTGCTATACCGAAAAATAAAATTGAAAAAGCTAACAAAGTTTTGACATTTAGGGGAATTATGGACAGCATTCTTGGGAAGAAACTGGATTTATCAGCTCAGTAGTTTACTGTGCACATTTTTTCCACTGGAGGTACCACAACAACGAAAGGGCCCTAAGGAAGCCCGAGCCATTGTTTAGGAAGATACTTAACAATGTTTTTGGCTTCCAGCATGATTAATCTTATTACTTTCAATGGAACTATTCACATGCTTCAATTAGGCTTCCTGGAGAATGTTTACACAAAGTAAAAGGAGAAAAAAATCACAGCCCTCCAGAGCATCAATTGTTCACAAAACTCATTAAATTAGATTTTGGTGTTACAGCTCCTGCAACTGGCTGTCTCAAAGAGCAATACAATACTGCAACCTATCAGCACTCCTTTTATTTTTTGCCAAATCTTTTGATCCATTCTGACTGGATTCCTCCTATGCACCTTATTTCTCACTTTGGCTTCTTTCCCTTCCAGGGTGGATCTCCACTGAGAGTTTGCCTTTTCGTGATTCAGATGCAGCAGGAGACATTCGACAGTGACACAGGGCAGGACAGCCTGTTCAGAAAAGACAATATTTATTAATTGCTTAGCATACAGCACCTTGAGGACCCTAGGTAAGAATGGACAAGCACAGATTACAGTAGTTTTTGCTTTCCTGAGGAACAGTTTGTGATTTATTCTCTTGGTATGCTTGTCACTCAACTCAGTGTTGCTTTCCAGGCTCTTACAGATTTTTCTCATGTTGTTCATCCCTTATGAGCAAATATCCCATCACAGTGTGGCTGTTGCACCTTCATGGTAACACTGCTCATTCTAAGATGGTTCTTGCAAGTTCACTTGGCTTTTCTGACCAACAGCTCGAGAGAGAATTCACTCCCTCTGGTCCTATCGAGAAACAATGCAAAAATAAATGAGTAACAGAATCAGGAACATTCTCCATACAGTCATTGACTGCCTCCATAGCTGTCAATTCCCCTTGCAGTAGCTTCAATTTCTTTGAAAATACTACGGTGAAATTCTATTCTTCTGAAATTCTGGGCACTTTAAAGGAGTCAAGACTTTACACAGATTTGTTCCCTTCATTCCCACATTTTGACACATGTTACTAAGTGAAAAGTCTGGTGCACACCTGGTTTTTGCTCTGGTTTGCCAGATCCAACAGCAGATATTATTAACCCAGTCTTGCACATACTGCTGAGCAATGTTCCACACTGCTTTGCAACATTTCTGCTTCAACAACCTTGTCTGCATCAGCCCATGTTGACATGGGAGCCAACAAAAAAACTCTTTTAAACAGAAATTTGTGATTAGCTTTTGTATCCAGTTGCACACACAAACACAATAACAGATGGAAGATTACTAAAGAGTGGAAGAGAATGAATTTTCCATATCATTATCTCTCCGAGATGGGAAGTACAAAACAACACCTATTCTATTCCACATCTGGCACAATGGACTTCTGTCTTTGGGCCAGATGTGATCTGCTTTCTAAAGGAAAGTGGAAATCTAATTAGAACGTTCTGTGGAGAGACTGACCTTACACTCATCTGAGTTTTCATTAAAGTAGCTATCTAAAGCACTTGATATGTTGTGGGCTGCAGCTGTCAGCTTCAAGAGCTATGTCTGAAAGCCCTAAAGAAGATACAATTGCCAGGTAATGATTGCAGCACAATGTTAGTGCACCTTGATGTTCCATTACAAGAATAACCTTTTAATTACCAAGAGTTAAAAGAGGCCTTTTCTATGGACACTGGGGCAAATTCTAGGAATTGCGAAGTTCCTACAATTCCTACAAGTGCATTAATTCCAAACGATCTTCCCAGCACTTATCACCACTCAGGGTTTCACTCACTCAGAGTAATTAGATTTTTTTAAACCATTACTTTCTTTTGAAGTTTCAGACATCCAGCCAGACCTTCAGTAGGACACCTGATAAGGTCATTGGGGGCTTTTTCTTATTTTTATCAAGAAGGTGTATTTGCTCCTTAAAGTGTTTACTTTTAAGAATTTGCAGATCTTTATTTACAAATGGTCTATATTTAAGGACATTGATATATCTTATCTGCTAGTTTTGCCCTTCAGTATGCAGAATTACTCAAGAGGTTGTCACAAAAAGAACTGAGTACAGAGCATTTGCCAGCTCATCTCCTCTTCCAATTAAATTCATAGCTTTAAGAATGCAGACCTTTCCCTTGATCTGACAGGTAGCAGAACAAAGCACTTGTATTTTAGGTGTTGTCTGTCATGTTTTATCTGAGGAAGACATTTACATACTTCAACAATGCCAAGAACACAGGCTCCCGAATTCATATACAAAATGGAAGCATTCATTAATCATGGATTAACTAGGCAGCAATCCAGAAGACCAGCTTGCTCTAAGAGGTTGATACCAACTGAACATCCATCAATAGATTTCTAATATATCTGAGAACACAGTCTGTATTTCTAAAAATTCCAGCAGCAGAAATGTCAAGAAGAGATTGCAATAATGAATAATTATTTGCTATTACCGCCAATGAGTTAATATACTAATGGATATCTAATTTATTCCCCCCTTGTAAGATAACTGATGGTTAATGCATGTTTTTATGTGGGAACATTACTCACACCCCAAAACATGACATTACTCTTAAAGAGGAAGTTCTGATACTTTACTGCGTAGAAAATGCTGTAGTGTGGAATAAGTACTGCCCATTGTTTTACTGCAGCTCTGCAGTTCTGCAGAGAGCTGTGTTAAAAGCCAGTGTCTCTTCAGTACTGAGTTTCTAAATTAAGATTTATCCTGCATCTGCTGCAGAAACATAAGAACAGGCAACAAGAATTTATTTTTTCTATTTCCCACACAAAAAGGCTCAAAATAGATGGAACATTCACCACTGTCCACTGGAGATGTTTAGTCTGGAGAAAAGGCAGCTCAGGAGAGCCCTGATCATTCTCTACAAGCACCTGAAAAGAGGTTGCAGTATGGTGGGTGTTGTCTTCTCCCAGGTCACAACTGATAGGACGAGAGTTTGTGCATGACTCCAGGCATGGTTAGCTATGAACTGCTACCTAACTCTCCCCAGGGAAAGACCAGTGGTCAGGAAAGGGAAAAGAGGAAAGCCTTAGCCTCAGCCTCCCATCTCACGGACTGGTACAGTCTGTCCAGATGTCCAGTTTGCAGATGTTGCAGGCCAGGGATGAGTGGGTCACGCCGGGGGCCCAGAGCGGCTCTTCAGAGAACACACACTTTGTCTGGCAGATCTGCTCTGTTTCCCAGCTCGTGCATCACACACCACCTGCTCTGGTTCAAGCCTCATTGATGCCTCAGGTTTTAACTTTTTTGTTTTTCAAATCCTGTATTGCTTAGTGTGTCACTCTGAAGTTTCTTGTAGCCTGCTCACTTCTGTTCTCTGGTCATAACAAAGCCTCTCTGGGCCTGCTCTCCAAGGACACCCAGGCTGTCCTGGGCCTGAAAATGTGTAAACCAACATCTTAGAGGGAGGTGAGCTCGGGGAAATTACATCATTAACTGAAGTTTTAATTGGTGAATTTATGCTGATATGCAAATGAACCAAACCTATGAAAGCGTGAAGAACCCGTGACTCGTCATCCATCTTGGGGTCCATTTTAGATGTCCCCTTTGGCTCCCAGGGTGTGCCTTTGAAGGCCTTTCAAATAAATACCTACCTTTATTCCCTTATTCTTGTCTAGTCTCTGTTTCTAGGTAGCCACTCAACGGATCATCATGGGGCAATCCAGCCCATCAAAGAGTGAGGAAAACCAACTTTTTTCTCCACTGAGCAGCAAAAGTTATTCTAACTGCCAGCAAAACAAACCAGTAACTTTTTCAATCCTGCTGAAATCACCGACAGCTCAACAGGGGCAGTTTTGTTCATCTTCTAAGCTTTTCAGAAACACTGAATAACCTTCATATTCCTCCTCTGGGCAGGAAAGTATTAGAACCTGCCAATTAAAATCATCACAGAAATAGAGGGACAGCGAAGCTGTAAGAGAACAGCTCAGATGTTCTGTGTAGGTAAGACCTGCCCACCCACTCTTCAGCTAGAGAATGTTTTGCTCCATTTGAAGTCGCGTGGCTTTTTGCTTTACTTTGCTCAGAGCCAGCACAATTGGTATCATGCTGGGGTTCTTGCTCTTCCTGTCCCCCCAAGGTAGCTGATGGTAATAAATAGGTAAGGAGATTTTAAAAAAAGGCCCTGAGCAGCATTTGAAGCATCAGCTCTGTTTTGCTGTTTTTTCAAACTCACAGATAAGTTCTCAGTTTCCACAGAAATAATTCAAAATGCACTGTAATAATTCAAAGTGCATCTGTACCAAGGAAGTATGTGAGAATCCTTAAATATTTCCTGGATGCAATGTTTGAAAGATAAAAAAGGGAAGATAACTGTGTTCAGTTCAGAGTTCTGATAATCTGGGATCTATCATTCTAATCTGCTCTTCAGAAAGAGACAGTTGTTAATACACACATGTGAAATCTTGCCTGACAGTTGTAAGGAAAGGAGGGGAACAGGGAGAAGGGAATGATTTTTCACTGTTCTATCCTGAATCACAGTCTTTGCAGAAATGGAAAAAATGTGCAAGTGGAAGCAAATTTTGCCTGCCCAAAGTAAAAATTCTGCCTTACAGCAGGAAGAAAAGAGTAGGAGCTGAGAGTTGCCTTCATCTGGTTTAGAGATGCTCAGTCAAGACTTCCATCACAGCCACAAACCCCTGCAAAGGAGGTAGTGAAAAGGCACCTGAGAGGGTTGGAGGCCATATCAGACCAATTGTGCTGTATCATATCGCCCCAAACAGACTGAAGGGTGATCACTCTTCACGGCATTCCCTTCTCTTCAACCAGAAATAGTTGTTCTAGTTGTCTAGACTAGAATTACTACTTTCCCACTCCTGAGAGGGAGATCCTTCTGGATCATGGAGCTTAGGTCCAGGTTTGCTTCCACTCAGCATGATCAGAGACAATAGTAACAATCACCAAAGAGAAACACCCAGAAAACTTTGTCCTTATTCTAATTACAAAATTATTTTCCAAGTGTTTTTTTAAAAAGCAGCAAAGAGGTTAAAAACCTGTAACCTGAAGATATTTGAGAGTCTGTGGACTACTTTTCATATCTACAAGACATTTTACCAAAGGAAACAAACTCAGGCCAGTAAGATTCAATTAATCAGGACTCAGACCATCAGTGAAAAACTTTCAGAGGTTTGTACACTGAAAAAGTTTGAAACTACTGCAATAGGGTATGCTTTTGTCAAATAATGCTATTAGATAAATAAATCCTTGTATTTAAAGGTATATCAGCTCTTACTGTGTCCCTTTGTCCATTCCAAAACAAACTTTTAACTTGCTCATATCCTTACACCTTAATGTACTCTTACAGGGTCTACCAAATACAGAAATCACATACTGATAAATACAGTAGAACTATGACCTAAGTCTTTAAGAAAGTATTTCTCACTTTCTTTTGCACAGTTGGACACCCAGTCACCAGCCAGGTAGGACACAGTCCTAAGTTTGCTTTCTACTGTGCTTGGCTCAGCTCTTTGTCATCTGGCCTTAAAATCAGTTAGAAAAGAAATGTATTTGAAGCCGCACAGGCAGAACTGGAACAATTCCATCAAGAATTCTTGAAGCAGGAAGCTTCATGGGGCACTCTGCATCTGTCAGATTCTGAGAAATGAAAAACAATAAAGTGTAAAACCAGAAGAATTTAGCATAAACTGTAATCTGTATTTTAAAATGGAGTTCACAGTAGCTCATCTTCAACCTTAATGGAAATGTTTGTATTCACTGTACAAAGAATGCTACCTCAGATGAAATTTGTGGTATTTCCTAGTTTTTGCAGACAGTAAAGTCTACTAAACAGTGGCAACACTGCATTTATTTTTGTGATTACTGAACTAATTGAAATTTTTACAGAGGTGTGGCATGAAAAGACACAATATTAGACTATTTTCTCAACATTTTTACTCAATTACTACACTAGCTAAGGTCTGTGGGCTTTTTGTCTCAACTCACAAATTGTAAAATCATGTTCTCCTGTCTGATTTCCCTGTTTTTCTTCCCTGTGGGTTTATTTTTGAGGTGACGATACATTCAAATATCTACATTATATTTCACAGGCTATCTGGATGATAATCTTTTAAAAAACAGAAGCCAGGATGGTCCAAGAACCTGCAAGTCAAAGTTTTAACCTGGACTTCAGTACTGATCAGACTTACTCCACTTCAAGCATTTAACTAGTCAGAAGGACGGTGTGCCAAGTTTTACAGCGTGAAATGGAAAAACGAGTAGGTGACCTTCTACTTTAGTTAACTGGTAAATGGGCTCTTTAACTGATTGTTGTTTATTTTATTGCACTAAGGTCACAACAAAGATAAGCATGTCCCTTAGAAGCTACATGAACACCTTGCAGGAGACAGTCCTCACTCTCCTGAATTAGCAAAACCAGGCACAGTGGAGAAAACAGGAGAGACTGAAGCCAAACAGCAGATGTATGGTTAAAAAGACCCCAAGACTCCTAAACTCTAATCCATCACTGTGGCCTCCAGACTACAAGGTGCTCAAGGTATTTTTCTGTGACAATAAACTGCCATGTCCAATCCCAGTGCTAAAATTAATTAGTAGACACAACCAAAAAAAAAAAAAAGCCAAACCAAACCAAACAACCTCATGCCAAAAAAACAAAAAAATCCCTAATAAACAAACAAAAATCCACCTTCTAGATATAAACTCTGAAAATGCACTGGGAAAATCTAGCAACATTTTTCTCCAAGCAGCCAAAGTAAATGCTTGATTTGGTTCAGTCTGCAGCAAGATTGTGCAGTCTTTTTCTGTATAATAGTTTGCACAGCTACAATAACACAAAATGGAATGTGAATAGACTATGCTTAGGCTAATTTATTGCTGAGAAACATGTGCTCTGTTTACTATGAATTCCACTCTTTCCTTTGGTTTGCCAAATGCATTTTTTTCTCAGAGAGCTGTTTTGTTTGATTCTGAGCTTTTGTTTGATTAACAGGAATTCCCTCATCCTGCTTCTTTTGATAAGAGTGATGGATCTTAGTGTAATTAATGGATAAATACACAGTGAAGTTTGCAGACCTGTCCCAGGGTGCCACAATGCAGAGATGCCAAAAGTTTACCACATCATTAATTTGAATGCTACTAGAATCCTAAGAACATATTTCAAGGAAAATGAGGAGACAAAAACAGAAGAAAAGGAAAGAAGGATGATACGATAGATAACTGGACAGACAGAGGTTTAAGGGCTGCTCTGCATATGGAATGTCACAGGATGGAGAATTTCTGTAGCCACACAGTCATTATCAGCAGGTCTGCAGTGGTAAACTCCCCAGTGTTTACCGCATTTCACTGATTTTTATTTTCTTTTTATTTTTTATTTTTAAAAGTGGCTTTTTCTCTTTGCTGGGTGGAAGTAACGCTGCTGGGAAAAAGAACCTTTACAACATCGGTGGTGTGATGGGAATAAAACTTTTGAGGGTGTACCAGACTTTGCATGTCATTTATGTCATACTATTAGAGCTGAGGAATCTTACTTCCCTCAGAGGAATAGCGAAAAGGAATCAGTACAAGCATTTTTCACTAAATGTGAGCTTTTATTGCACATTTTCAGTTATATTCCTCAGAATTTCTTCTTTTAAACAAGCAAATGGTACAAAAAATAATCCTTATGCAGTTTTCTAGGCACAAGAATATTAATTACAAACATATTTTAGCCCTGATGTAACAGAGCATTAAGTCACAACAGCCACGCTGTGCAGTTACCACGTTTTTATGTTTCCTTGTGCTCCTGGCACGATCTGGTTCTCCTGGTCCTTTCCTCTTTGCCTTTTCCTCATCCTATAATTACCATTTCCTCTTTACTTTGACAAATCCATTACACAAAACATCCCCCAAAATTAACGGAGGACAGCCCTCTAATATCTCTTGGTAACCATTTCAACAACTAGCTCTGGCCACACCTGAAGCTTTGAAAAGAGCATTCGAACTGGAACTTTCCTTGCCATTTCATTTTACGCATATTGAATGAAGTCCCTTTCCTCAGAGATGTATCAACTCTGCAGTAGCTCGTTGTGTTTCATCGGCGCGCGGCGCCTGCGGGCTCAGGCCTTGCCCGTCAGGGCAGCGTCCCCCGGGCGTCCCGCCGATGTGATAACGATGATAACGATGATGATAACGGGACCGCCGAGACCCGAGCTCCTGCCGGGCAATACCGGGGGGAAGGCACCTCAGGGAAGGCTGGCAGAGCCCCGCCGGAGGAGGAGAGGCGGCAGAAACAGGCGGGGATCCGATGTGGCTCTCAGGAGGTTTATTGGGGGTCAGAGCCAGGGACCAAATCCGAAGACTGAGGGGTGAACACGAGCTTATAAAGGGGGGATGTGATAAGGGGAGTACTCGAAAATTAACCAAGGGGGCAGATAACCGGGAAAGGTCCGGGGGTGACAATCAAAACGGGGACCAATAATCGGCGGGTAGCAACAACACAAACCTATTAGGGACCAAACAGAGGGGAATTTTCTGGAACTGGGAGGCAGTAGGGGAAGGATTGACAGGTGAGATAGGCAGGGGCAGTGGCGGGAGACAAACCATTATAAGGTGGGGAAAACAGGAATGAACCATTGGTAATAATTAATCAAACTGAGGTAGTTAACATGCAAAACACAACCCAATAGTGTTTGCTGCAGGCTTTTAATTGATTCAATTTGATTTTTCATATTGCTTAATTCTAAAGTGCTGCAAGCTACTGTCTTCATTAACAGAATTATTGGACTAAATTCAAGAGCTTATCAGGATAGTTTTTAGGAAATACCTACTTGTTTATGCTGTTTATCCTCCTCTGAATCCCTCTGCTACACTAATGCCTTTCTTATTAGTCACAAATTGTTTTAGAGTAGCCAGTAATGGCCATCAAGAAATTTAAATATCACACAAGGTGCATCCAGATAACTGTCCTGCCTTCTGACTAGCTTTTGGAAGAACACATTTAAACTTGGCATTCTGTAAGGAGTTCTGGAAGAGTTTAGTACATTAGGAGCATTATCTTATCCATAGGGCACGTATCACTGCTGTATATTAATCACATTCTTTCAGTCTGTGCTGACTCAGCTGACATTCCGAATCACTTGCTGAAAATAGAAAGGGTGCATTTTGCATATATATATATATATTTGTATGCACACACAGGCACCTATCAGATTTTCTTTACCTTTTACCAGACAGCAAAAAAAATTTAAAATTATGTTTTGTGTATAGAGTTACAAATGTTAATGTACTAGTAGTTATTTACTTAAGTGACATATATGTTTCCATTTGGACACACACACATTAATTCACTGTTGTCCCCAGTTATTTCCTCTGCCAGTTCACTTTATGTTTTTTAAACCCCAGAATAGTAAAAAAATCTGTTTTCAGTCAACAACTGAAAACACGCTGGATTTTCATTTGTAACAAGACCATACCTGACCATCTTACACACATATCTTACATTCCACCTAATGCAAACCAAAAATTTCAGACATATCACATTAAATCCATGTATCCTTAGCCTTATCCACAGCACCCATCAGGACAACAACTGCTTCAAAGTTCATCAAAACACAAACTCATTTTTTCCTGTTGGCTCTAAATCAGTTTTCAAAAAGAGCATCCATTTCAAAACGTGTGAATTTGCCTCCTGTGTAAAATTATTCAACAATTTTCTGGGTGTCCAGCCCGTGGTATCTGAAAAGGGCAGATCACAGGATTAATACTGAGATCACATAACTCAAAACTTAAAAATATCAGTTTGGGAATCAAGTGATAGCAAGCTTATATTACTCGAGGCCATCCCACATCTTTAAGTAAATATGCAGTAACCAGGGACATTATTATTTCTTTTTCTCAGATATCTCTAGTCCTAATTTTTTCACTGTTGTGACAGCTCACAGAATACCAGATCAGAACTTCTTGAAAAACACCTGCACTCCTAGTAAGAAGTAGCAGCAAATACAAGTTTCTGCCATTGCAGGGAAGATAAGAAGGCAATGGATCATGAATAAATGGTCTGGAATCGATTTCATCACCAAGCCCATATCTCTGCCTGAAGGCAAGGGCAGCTCTGCAGAAGATATTTCTGGAATACCAGTACCAGTAGCCAATACTAGAATACCAGCATTGAATGCTACTGGTTTAAACAATTCAGCTGGCACCAGGTCATTCTTATGATTTTAACTACCAACAGCTATCAAGGATACAGGCCTTAATTTTTACATATTTACCAAGATGCCTCTCAGGTTCAAAACAAACAATTTCTCAAAGCAAAGTCAAATATCTCCACTGAAAATGTCATGCCAGGTCTATGGGCCAAATTGTGATTTTCGTCAATATTAACTCCAGTAGTCGTTACATCCAGTAGTTATTCTGGATAAATGCTGGTTGCTGAAGATCAGAATGTATTCCAGCACCTTGGGTTTTATCTCCACTTAAAAATTCAATGGCACATGCAAAAAAAAAAAAAAAAAAAAACCCTCCCAGAAATAACTCACTTAAAGCACATGGATTTGGTTGGTTCTCAGCTTATAATCATCTGGTTTATAATTCTGTCATTGTCACTATTAATGTAGTGGTAAATGTAAAATTGTGTAACTGTAATATTAATTCTGTGAGCACATCTCAAAGTAATATTCACCTTTTTTTCAGACATCATTTGCTGACCACGAGTTATGAGTGTGACCATTCTGAACCCCTGAGGTTTCCCTTAGAGCACAGAGCAAGAAATAACATTTCTGGTTTCCAATTCAATATGCCTGCACGATGGGTTGTTGAGCAGGGGGCCAGATGCTCCCTGCCAGCCTTGGTAGCAGTCTCTGCTCTGCACAGCTGTCTTTCACTGCCAGACTGACAACGTGAATTTGCATGAGCAGCCAGCGATTCCCAAACTCCTTCTGTGGAACAGCTTTCTGTGCCAGAAGCAGACCTGCTACACTCACAAACGAGTGGCCTTTCAATGCTCTTTCGGGGCACTGCCATATAGACCCACAGATGTGAAACAAGACAAATCTTAGCATGAAAAACAACTTTTCTAGATTAAAAGGGACACAAGTACAAACATACTTTACATATATTACACTGTTCTGCTGTATTTTGTATATGAATATTGATTTTTAGTGAGAACATTTTCCTTGTAAGGGCAATAAATATGTTTGTCTCATTAGAGAAGTCTTTTATTCCTATAAACAATGCAATTTATATATACTAATTGATAAACAAGAATAATAGCATATGATGCACAATTAGATACAGATTATGTGAGGGTGCTATGCTTTCACAGTTAGGAATGAACAGTAAAGCTCAAAAAGGAAGAAACAGCAAATCTTTCAACAGGCATTCTCCATATTGTGATAATGGAAATAAGTAGAGATGCAGATTGCGTCTCCAGAGAATGGAATAACTAACACACGTGCAAAATGAAGGAAGGAAATTACTTGACCAAATTTAGATTGAATTCTTTCTGTATGTATCAAGGGGAACAGTCAGTTCTCTGCTGGGATATTCTTTCTCAATGGAATGATGATTTGGAAGTGACTCAGGGTGTCCAGCACCTAAGAAGTGACAATAACAAGCACAAACTGCCAGTGTCATCAGTGCTTCAAAACATATGGCATATTGTTATGCTGACATTCTCAAAGTTTTATACTTCTGAGCAGATTTAACTGTTCAGGAACAGCTGGTGCCTTTTAAAATTAAATATCCTCTTAAATTAAATATCCTGGGTAAACCATGAAAATACAGAATCAAAATCTGTCTTCAAATTTATAACATTGTGAAATACGATCACCCAGATTGGACCTACATCACAAAAAGCAAGTGTGATCTATGTCATAAAAAAGCTCCTACATAGTTCAAGTGACCCTTCAGATTTGGTGCAGGAAATGTACCTTTTTGTCATTTTGCAGCTTGCTAAACATCTGCTTTATGGGAATTTGACCTACAGTGTAACGATGTAATGAGCGGGGGTGAAGAGCAGGACCTCTGCACAGCCCTGCACGCACAGTGTGAGATGCAGAAGCAGCGATGCCCGCTCAGCCAGCATCCAGATCCGTGCATCCAGGCGGGATCCTTCGCCGTTCTGCCACTGCCCTCTGCCGGCACGAGTGTGACAGAGAGGCTCCTGCGTGTTCCTTCATGCTGCGGGAGTGTTTCCCTCTCTTTGCTGTAGATTTACCATCTCTCTCGGCTTTAAGGGCTGCTCTGGTTGTTCTTGTTCATTTGCAAGTGAGACCTTTAAATTAAAGCAATCTGACCGAGATCCCCCATAGGAATTATTTTGTGACCTCATCAGGCTTGTTTTCTTCACAGAAACATGTTCCCAGGAGTATTGGATGCCCCTCCAAGTGAAAGGGAACTGTGGCTTCACATATCCATTCCTTAGCTGGTACTCTACTTTAGGATGAGGTGGCTTCTGGGCACACTATCAATCTTGACATGCAGGTGAGAAATAGCTCTCTCGTTTTGCTCAAGAGCAGAGTTATGGCTGGATTATTTTTTCCCTAAGAGTAGTTGCACTTGGTTTGGGTCGTTTTATGTGACAGTACACTGGGGTGTAATTAACCTTCCTCTGGATTTAAAGAAAAAAGGAAAGAAAGAAAAAAGAAGAATGCAAAACAAAACAGCAGAATAGTTGGTAATTGCCTCTTCTTGGTATATCTCTGGAGACTCATGGAACATGGGGGATGGATTTCAAAGCAGAAATTGTCCATTATAGCTCTTCAGGCTGACAGAAGCTGCTGGGCAAACTGCTTTCCCTTGCTTTCATAGGACCTGAATAAATCCCAGTGCTTTGTTACACCTGCAGGATGCCTCTTGCGTGGGAATAATACTCAGACTAACAAACTGTGGACTGGGTTTCCAAAGGCTGAGTTTACCCAACATGCAGAGCTTTAAACCCAGTGTAAGGTGCCTCCTGCACTCTTTCTCCACAACAGGTTTGTACCAAGCTCCTGCACTCTTTCTCCACAACAGGTTTGTACCAAGCTCCCAAGTCCTCACGTACCCAACCCACCAACTCATACTAGAACTTGAATCCTTGCAACCTGGGTGCTTCTGCCCACATAGAGATGCTGAGGGGAGAGGCTGCAGTGCAGATCTCAGAGTGCAGGAAGTGCCTGCACCTTTCTCCTGGACCTTTCTCCTGGAGCAGGAACAGGCAGCAGAGGTACCTGCAAAAGATGTGCCCGGGTGGAGGACATCCCACAGCAGCAGGTGGCTGAGCTGCAGGAGACAGCAAGAAAGCTGTGTGATACCAGGGTGGCTGAGAAGGATTTAGATAGCTCACTCCAAAAGCAGCCTGGTGGACCCACAGCCCGTGGCCAAACAGCCCAAACCTCAAGTTTCAAGAGAATGGGGCCAGATGCTATTCAGCAGTGCCCCACAGCAGGAAAAGAGGCAAGGTACACAAACTGAAGCACAGAAAGCTCCATCTGAAAATCAGGAGAAGCCTCATTGCTTTGAAGGCAACGGAACTGGAACAAGCTGCCCAGAAAGGCTGGGGAGTCTCCTTCTCTGGAGATATTAAAAACCTGCATGGATATAACTCTGTGCAACCTGCTCTAGGCAAACTTGCTTATCAGGGGGTTTGATTAGATGATCTCCGAAGGTTCCTTCCAACCCAAATCACTCTATGATTCTGTAGAGGTGGAAGGATCTGTGAGCTCCAGAGACTCCAGGTAGAAGGAATTAGCTCTGTAAGACAAGAGGACAGTCATGCCCTGGAAGAGGGGGCCAACCCTCATTCTTGGAGGTCTTCAGGACATAACTGGAAAAAGCCCTGAGCAACATGATGTGAACTCTGTGCTGAAACTGTATTAAGTGGGAGTTTGTAGGCAGAGGCAGCTGAGGTCTTTCCAATCTGAGGCTGTGAGCATCCTGATTTTGTGATCAATTCTGACCATGCTGGAGAGCCAGGCTTTTATTTCCCCTCACAGCAGAGAAACAAGGTCAGAGGTGGTTTTTTTCCTGATCCACCTTGTATCTCATAACATGCTCCAGTAAGGGATGAGTATTGTTACGATATTGTCAGTGCATCAGCATGAAATCATTGCTGCGGAAAAAGATAATTTGCTGACCTATGGTTCTTTTCTTAACCTGATTCATGTTACTGGCATTGCAAACTATTTTGAGGCAAGCACTATTTCTGCTTTTATGACAAGTTCACCAAAAAAAGGTGCTGTTCGTTTTTCTGTTGTTTAGAATACCTAATAGTTCGGCAAGATTCCTTAGGGGAAGCACTATCTTTTCTTACAGCAATTGATAACTACTGGGAATAAAAAAATCAGATTTTCAGATACACTTCCTTTCTCAGATTTGCCTTCTCATTGTCTGTCATTTCATCAAGCCACTGAGAAAAGCATTTTTCTCATCCTGGCTATCATCAAAAACAATGTTGTCATATCTGTCCAGAGTCTGTTGACCAAACCAGGTTCCAAGCAATTCAAGGAACACACACTTGCATATGTTTATGTGGAAAAACTTCGTGGAACACCAATCATTAGTGAGGCTCTGAAATCTTATTGCTAAGTTCAATGAAGATTTTTCCATCTAAAACATTATTAGGGAAGTGTCTTTGGGCTTTAAGAATACACGGGGGCTTTTTGTCTCAGAAACAGAGCATTATTGTGCCAAATGCTGCACAGGTGGAAGGGGCAGATCCCACACTGGAAAACTTATAACATGTATGTGTGGAGCAGGCAAATTGTGAGAGAATCATTGCACCCCTTCTGTAGGAGGACATTGAGGCAACACAGATTAAAAGACTCACCCAAGGTCATGCAAGAATTTTTTGCTCTGGTTGGGAATTTAACCTCAAATATGTTGGGTGCCAAGCTTGTTACCACACTGTTCTCCTCAGGATCCAGTGGGGCAAAGTGTTTTGGGATTGGTATTTATTTATGGCATATCTTGACTCTTCATTTTTTGCTGTAGAATTTGGAGGGCTTCATACCATTGGTATTGTTTGTTGAGAATAAATGTGTGACTCCTGAGGCCAAATTCTTTCATTGCTACACAAACAGGAGCAAGGGCAAATGGCAAATAGTTCATTCACTCCAAGCTACCCATCCCCTTACCAAGTATCCATACTTGTGTAATTGTCCATCTCTTATATTTTCCTGACTATTTTGCATGCAGAGCACATCTTTAATCCACGTATTTTTATGTTTTTATCTAGAAAAATAACTGATATTGTTGATGAAAGTATGACTACTTATTACTTGCATTTTCAAAAGAAGTGTCTATCAAAAGGAAACGTTGAGACATGCCCATGTATCCTCATAGAAAATATTTAAACGTGGGTTTAGGGCTATTCAGTCAAATGCTTCTGACACTTCACTGATTAGAATAACCACTGTCTCTAACCACTGCAGAAAATTGAAATTATTCACAACCTAATGATTTTATTGTTTAGCATAATCATTTTTGAGCTTTTCCAGAGGATCAGAAGTTTACTATATGCTTATATATAATTTGAGTCAAACCAGGTGTCCTGCTGTAAAAATCTGTATAGGAAGCTGACATAGAAAAAATTACAAGTAACAGCAACAATAAAAAAAGACATCATCAAGGGGGGAAAAAAGTGTGTCTGGAAAACCATGAATCTTCTAGCAAAGTCAAACACATGCAGGGGATGGACCAATTACTCTCAATATTTCTGCAGCATGGAAAGGATACAGGATAGACAAAGCAGGGGTTTTTAAGTAACATGTCTGGGCCTGAAGAAAATCGTAGAGTCATCAAATGCTTTTGTTTGGAAGGGACTTTAAAGATCATCTAATTCCAACCCCTCTCCCGCCATGGGCAAACGTAAAAAATGTAAGCCTGAAATTATTTACTGGTGGTAAAAAGTCACCAATGAGGTGTAAGAGGAACAATGTATTTCATATATATGTATAAATTACCTAGAAAAGGGCAACCCAGGGCTCTGCATGTTTCCTGTTACATTGTTCTGAGTTTCTCATGGTGCAGCAGGTCTGTGTCCCACCTGAAGCACCCAGGTGTCCCTCTGAAGTCAACACCCATCACTCAGCAGTGTGTGTATGCACCTTACCAGTCTGAAAATGGCACTGCCAGACAGTCACTGTTTTTTCTGCATACCAGTAATCTTACAAGCCTGCACCTCTCAATGTTGCCTCAGCTGGGTGTTATTCACTGGCTTAGTTCAATGGCTTGAACAAAGCTTAGAACCTCTCAGTGAGACTTATCACCCTTTCAGAAGAGCAAAGAGTTTGGAAATCAGAGCTGTTCCCTTGCATACATCTCAGTTACAAAAGTATTTGAGGAAATTATTTCCATAAAATTAAACAGAACTACTAACTTGACATTGATGCATTTTAATTAACATCACCATTTGCCATCTTGCACAAAACAGAACTAATACAGAATGATTTCTGTAAAATTAGGTTATCTCTATTCATTTTGAAACCCCATGACTACTCTTGGGTATCAAGCAGATACATTTTAGTGTTAAGTATAACAAAAAAGTTGTGTTACACTATAGCCTCACAGATAAAGCTAATTATATGGAAAATTCATTCAACTGAGTTTGCATTGCTTGATTTGAATCTGAATTAGCAAGAATTGGCTTTGTGTTTCGTTTTCTAACTCAAATGAACATGAAATGCACACATACATAATTTTTCTCTGAACATCTGAATCAGGGAAGTCTCTGGAGCTCGAGACTGTTGCTGTTCAATCCCTACAGAATCTCAATGACCACGATGAATCTGAGCACAGGCATAAGTATCTATGTGTGAAGAAACAGCTGCAGAAAATGGGGCTCTACTTCCCTGTCCTGGCTTTTACTTCTCTGGCTATATTTGTAACTGAATTGCCACATTTTTGTATGGATCCTAATTAAAAGTATATGAACTTCTGAAACCCTGAAATTACATAGGACAGGGGGGAATGGCTTCAGACTAAAAGAGAGTAGCTTTAGATTGGATAATAGCAAAAAACTCTTTAATGTGAGGGTGGTGAGGCACAGGCTGCCCAGAGAAGTTTTGGATGCCCCATCCCTGGAAGTGTCTAAGGTCAGGTTGGATGGGGCTCTGAGCAACCTGGTCTGGTGGAGGTGTTCCTGTCCATGGCAGGGGGATTGGAAATAAATGATCCCTGAAGTCCCTTCCAACCCAGACCACTCAGTGATTCTATTCTATAAAAAGCAAAACAAGAAGTGTTTAAACAGGCCTCAGAAGAGATGGTGCTTGGGATATTCATATCAGTGTTTTGATTCCTCCAGAGTTTGGATGCAGCATGTATTGGATGTCACAGCTTTGCAAACAAGAAAAAAATAACTGGAGAATTGCAGCTCTCAAAATGAGCAAATTCAGACCTTTATCAGGCAGGAAGGACTAGAGGGATAAACTCTATAGGGAAGGATATTATGCTACCCATTAAGTTGGGATGACATCAATATGTTTATAGGGAAGAAAAGAAGAGATCAATATTCTCTGTATATTATAATGTGTTCTAGAAAACTTGAATCATTGTAGTGAATGTGCCCAAGATACATCACAGGAATCGCTCCAAGTGAGTACATTTTAAAAAAAAAATTTTTTCTGGGGAAAGGAGGGAGTAAGGTTCTCCATGATGCATTAGAGCAAGATATGAGGGATTCATTTTAGAATCTGAAGTTACCCTTGTGAAAAATATAATCTCTGGTAAAAAAATTTCATGAGCATGAACAAGTATCCAGGAAAATCACACAGTAATTAATTATTGACTCAGGATACACATGTGCTGCCCAGAAGCTTGAAAGAGAACAGAGAGGCAGATTTCACTCCTGTCATCTCTTGCAACAAGAGCAGAAACAACAGGCAGTAGGAGTTTCTGAGGAAAACAGGTCTTCCAGGCAGTGGGAAAGAACAGCTTTGAAGATGAGAAACATGGTAACATGAAAAATACCATGCAAGTGTTGAAATATAATCAGTGATATAGCAGGTAGTAAAACACAAAATCAGAATTATTTGTTGGAAAAAGTCAAAAGTAACAGAATAAAAAATACTGCCAGGAAATTTATAAGGTACAAACATATCAAGGAAATTACACTGACTGAAAGGAAGACTGGCAGAGAATGGGGGGAAAATTCAGTTTCAAAAAATACATCCATACAAAGCTCAGTCTAGTACTTTAATGAGTTCTTCAATGCTGAAATTTCTACAGGGCAAGAAGAAATAGCTATTTTCCAATTAATTATCTACAGGAAATGCAGCTTCAATGAAATTCTAGAATGATCAGAAATAATAAAAGCATCCACTGCTAAGAGTGTTTTCACTGAAGTATTAAAAGAAATAATAAGGAGAAATAATATGTAGTAATAATGAGTAGCAGTACGTAAAAAAAATACAAATTAATTCTGGCATCCTACAATTCAGGAATCAGGCCCAATTAATACAAAACTACAGAGGCATCCTCTCATTACCACAGCTTTTAAAATTCTAACTGAATAAATAGGGGATGCAGAAAAGACAGTGACACATATTGGTCCAGTGCTGAAAAAGCTTTTAAATTCATAATGATACAAGGAAGGAGAAGAACATGTCAGAATATACAGTTTTCAGGAGAAAGAAAACCACAACAAACTAATAACTTCTGAAATAGTCCTCATATCATGGCAGGATATTAAAGAATCATTTGTATATATTAAGACAGCACAACTGCTTGTTTATAAAAATTGGTGTGTGAGAAAGTAAAAATTAGTCTCATTTCATCCTGGTATGTAAATAATGAGGAGAAATTCCCCATCCTTGATACTCTTTAACTTGACCATGAAAAAACTAATGCCTTCATTATGACGTTTTCAGAATTGAGCAGATAGAGCAATTCTTGCTGGTGAGCTGCTTGTTTTAGGGGTCTGAGGGCCTGCAGGCTCCAGGAAAGAATAAATCAAAGTATGAGTTCTGATCAAGAGCGCAGCTGTTGGCAAGATGAAGAGATATTAAACAGGTTACTGATCAATCAATAACCAAACATATCACCACGTCAAACCCCAAGAAGAAGCAATAATTCATAACAGCTTGGAAAGGAGACTAAGGCAAAGGTTCAGACCAAGAAGGGCAATTATTTTCCTTTATATACAGGAGGCAAGACATGGACACCTATGAAAATGGGAAGAAATGGAAGGACTTTCATAAATAGGGCTCAAGGGTGACAGGTTGAAGACAAGTTCCAAAACAACATGGGGTAAAAATACATGAAGAACTAAGTCTAGAAAATGTATGCAATCCTATTGACTCCATAGGCAAGGCTTACACCCAGGATAAGACAAAACCAGCATCCCTGGAATCCTATGTGCCCATTGCAACAGCTGCAAACCCAACACAGACTGCTCCTAAAAGTAAAAAGGTACAAATAGGAATATCTGCTCCCTAGGCAGGTTTCTGTTTTTCATGGTTTCAAAGGCAAACCTAATAGACCAGAACTCATTGGACTACTTACTCAGATTTTGCTTCAGGTCAAGTGTATGGATGAAGCAATCACAGAATGCCCAAAGAATCGACACTTTTTGCTTCATTAAACAAACTCAATTTATGAGTTCAGCTGAAGATAATTCCTGATATTCTTACATTTTAACTGTAAAGATTGAGGTAAGCATTCCTTTGACCAATCTTCTGACACCTAGAATTTAAATATGTAGCCTAAGCTGGATGTTCCTGCTTACAGAGAAAGATCTCCCTCTTTAGTCAACAGAGAGAGGAATAAAAGACATCTCCAGAGCAAGTCTAGTGCCAGCTTTCTCTGTCATTACTGTGGCTGGCTAAATATTCGATAATATAAGGCTACATATATATATATCTAATACCCAACATCTATATATAAGCATGGCTTGCTTATAAAACAGTCTTTCTTCAATTTAAACAGCATTCTAAATTTCAGAAGACTTTCTTGGGCACAGTCACCTCCTAAATTGGGTTGTTGCATATTGTTACAATACATTGGCTCAACACTGAAATATCTACCCTTCTATTGTGTTCCTACCATCAGACAAAATGTGCAGCTCTTTGGTTATCTGCCATAATAACACGTTCAATAACAAATTTTTGTCTGTTGTTCAGATCTTTTCTTTTTTTAATTTTTTATTTTAGAAACCTTTAACTCTGGCATGGATCCAGTATCATGTGACAATACTGTACTACATTGAAAGCAGAACTGCAAGTTCAGCTGAAAACAGACAGCCAGTTCCCCTTCCTGAACACAAGCTGACATTTTTCAGGTAAATCAAAAGCTAGCGCTAAAAAATTCCACAATCACTTCTTTTTCAAAAGTCAGCAACTTGTGTTGGCACCAAGGACAAAGCAATTTTTCCAAATGTAAAACTGAAGGATGCTATCCAGCAAAAGATGCCATGTGAATTTTGTGTTACTGGTTGAAGAGATTCAAACTACCTACACTGAACATGCAGTGCTGTTGTAGTCAGATATAGTGATATGTCAGTGAATGTTATTTGATTATGTCAAAATACCCAGCAATTTCTGCTACTTGTTCTCTTCCTACAATTCCTTCCGTCTGCTGGTTTCATTTATCTACTCTGTCTAATTCTTTAGAGTCTTATCTGTTGAAGACTGAAAATTCTTCCTTATAAATGTCTACATATGAAGACCCCTGACCTGTCTGGAGTTCTGAGACATCCAGCTTAGAAAAATACAATACCAGTAAATTACAATACCAAAGGGCTACAGTAGTTCCCTGTCTGGCAGCCACTCTTTAATCTTCAGAGCCCACTGGCATGTGCCAACCCTCACACCTTCTCTCCAGGACATGGGCTGCTTTCAAAAGAACCATCTGCTCTCAGTTCTGAAGGCATTCCCATTAAAGCTTTCAATTTTTTAAAAATTAAAAGAACTTGAATCAGAAATAATTTGATTGATGCCCTTAAACTTTGGATCAAACCAGCCAATATGTTCAACAGACAGAGCACATAATTATAAATCCAATAGCTTTATATATCAGGAACATTCAGTGGGTTACTTAGAATCGTAGAATAGAATCGTAAGATCATTTAGGTTGGATAAGACCTTCCTGATGTCCAACCTGAGCTTCCCCTGGTGCAGTTTGAGGCCATTTCCTTTTATCCTATTGCTGGTTTCCAGGGAGGAGAAGCTGACCCCCACCTGGCTGCACCCTCCCTTCAGGCAGCTGTACAGAGCAATGAAGCCCCCCTGAGCCTCCTTTTCTCCAGGCTAAACCCCCCCAGCTCCCTCAGCTGCTCCTCATCAGACTCATGCTCCAAACCCCTCTCCAGCTCTGTTTCCCTTCTCTGGACTCGTTCCAGCCCCTCAATGTCCTTCCTGAGCTGAGGGGCCCAGAACTGGACACAGCACTGGAGGTGAGGCCTCAGCAGTGCCAGCACAGGGGACAGTCACTGCCCAGCACAGGGGACAGTCCCTGCCCTGCTCCTGCTGCCACACCATGGCTGGTACAGGCCAGG
>VZRO01000600.1:10853-45254 GCA_013397915.1 Daphoenositta chrysoptera | reverse complement strand
ACCTGGGGACACCTGGCTCATGTCCAGCAGCTCTTGACCAGCACCCCAGGTCCTTTTCCCTGGGCCACTTTCCCAGCCATGCTGCCCCAAGTCTGCAGTGATGCATGGAGTACTTAACCACAATGGCCATGGAAAGTTAAAAGGTTATAAAATCAAGTCAACATAGACATGAATAAAAAAAAAAAGTATATATATGTATATAATATGGGGGCTTTAAAGCAGTCATGAAGATTTTAGATGGAGAAATTACTGCTTCTATCAGTTCTACTAAATCCAACAGGTAAATTTCACTCCATTAGATCCAAGAGTCTCCATTTCTCAGTGCCCCTTCCTACTCTGAGAGATCTCAGCAGGAGTTATGTCATATTATCTATTTTTAAAATAGGCCAGAGCATATACATCACTTTGGTAAAACTGGGCTGTTTGTTCACTCTCTGATAACATACACACTTCTAAATGGAAGCTGCTTTCAACTACCTAGAGATGTGCATTAACAAAAAATACATTTCATCAAGACTCCAGTGGAAAAAAATTTACTACTATTTTAAACCCATTCTTTCTGTTGATCAATAGAGTCTTGACTCTTGGAAATTATTAGAAGCAATAAAATGTATAAGCATGTAGATGTCCAGAAGTAACTCTCTTTTATGGAATAGCTCTTGTAAAAAAGGAAAAAAACCCCAAACACCAACCCAAATAGATTGAACATCAGCCACAACATAATTTAAAATGTCTAATGAGAAAGTGGTTAATTACTGCCCTAACTGAATTTATTTTTTGCTTTAAATCACAAAGTCAATTTGATGATATAATATATAGTTTAGTAATAATAAATATCTCTTCAGAACAGTCTCTTTGACACTATAACACAATGCATTACCAATTAAATAAGACTGTTTAACAGTGAAGAGGAGGAGGAATTTCTTGAGTATTGTGTAGTGGGTATCCCTTGTGTTAGTTCTGTAATCTACATAAATTTCCAAAACATTTGACACCTCCATCAGTATCTGCTGAAGTATCAAAAAACCCTCAAGAATAAAATAACACAGGCAAGGAGTGAAACATCTACTGCTGTCATCCAGCCTGTTCCAGCCTGTTAACATTTTCAATTTTCCTTTAATTCCAGGGTGGCTGAAACAAAGATTAAAAATCAAGGAGGAAAGAAAATGAAATTTCTGCTGTCCAAAACCTTGCAATTTCAGAAATGCTATTCATCACAAAATAGTCCTTCCAGCACCAAGGTTGTTTTTCATGAACTCTAACTTGAAAATTTTCCTTTGGAAGTAGTAAAGAATTCAGAGGTAAAAGCATTAGCATAGTCTGCTTGGCTTATTTTGGAACAGTTAAAGACAACACCAAATCAAAACATACTGACCTGCCGGGCTCTGAACGTGAAGGGTATTTTATTTCTTTCCCACTGTTTTGTTGTAAGAGTAGAGAAGTGAGCTGTAGTTAGCTCCTGGGAAAACCTCTCTGAACATTTCTCAGAGTGTAATGCCAACAGACACATGGATGCAGCAGACTGAACTCATCCCTGACACAGTGCTCTTGGCTACTCTTCTGACTGAGTGTGCTTTCTGGATTCTATTATGAATTTTGTCTAACTCAAAACTAATAAAAATGTCTCTTTGTTACAGCACTGCCATAAAGATTGAATGTACAGGTATATCCTGAATTATGACACTGCAGAAAATCATTTCACACTCTGTGACAATCCACTAAAGTTCCCAGACATCTGAACACTCCGTTTCTGCATGTGGTCAAAGCTGTTTAGAAGTTCTCACTTTCTAGATGCCCTAATTTTTTCATTGATATCAATCTGCAAGCTTGCTTAGAGATTTGTGGGGGAAGGAGGGGCTTTACCCCCTTTGATGTATGATTACTTGTTAAACACTTCAGCACATTTCCATTTTGTTTCCCCAGGTAATCTCACAAACTTGCTTGCTAAGCTCAAACCTGGGGAAAAGCAAACACATTCCAAGCAGAAGATTTAATGAAACAAGAATGAGAGCTAAATGGAGGCATGCTGGTTCTGACGCACTGGGAAGAGCTATCAAATCCATCTCTAATATCAAATACTCTGCCTAGGGAGACATTACACAGTAAAAATGCTTCCATCTATTTGGGAAGAAAGATGTGAGATTATGAGAGATTAAAAGGGACCAAAAAGGGATTTGCTTTTAAGAGAAAGAAAAAGGAGTTCATAACATTCAGAGTATCACATAATAGGCACTTTTACACAGAAATAAAAGCAAAACGCTGAGTTAAAAGCTCTGAGCTTTTGAACAGAATATCTAAAATAGAATATTCATTTTTATTTTAAATGGAAAATTTGAAACAATAGAAGAAATAAAGTACTGTAAAATGTGGAGGGAAATCCACTAAAGGATTCAGCCACTTCAGTCACATTTCCTTTACTAATCTTTGCCCCAGCTTATGGAATATGCACCCCACTACAGGTAAATTTTAAGCAGGTCTTTACTGTAACAGTAACCAAAGCCATCTAAAATGCACCCAGCTCCACAGCACCATGTCTCATTTGGAAAGCCAAAAAATACAAATGTGAGCACAGGAATCCTAGGAGGAGACAATGCATGATACATGGAAAGACAAATGCTCCGGGCTTTCTACAGTCTAAAAAGGAAAGAATGAGAGAAGACAAGGTTTCAGATTAAGAAACTGACAAATCTCTGTGTTGGGGCTTAGATAGAAAAGAATGTTTCAGATGCAGGAAGGGGGAGGGAACTGTTTAAAATCAGGCTGTATATAAAACTCAGTGATAGAAAGACTGGGGAACTGTAAGAATACTGCCCAGCAAAGATGTGATTCTCCATTTGCAGAGCAAACCTGATTTCTGTCAAAAACGTGTAAGAATAGCTTGTCTTGCCCTAGAGAAAAGAAATAAGGTATGTGGTTTCTTGATGTCTGTTCTAGACATAGTTCACCAAAGACCACACAACACAGGGAATCTTACCATCTTTGACTGCCCTTCTACAGGATATTCGTAAGCCAGGGTCTGACAGGTTCTTCCAACACAAGGCCTGAGGCAAAAGAGGCATTTATGTTACATTAAACTATCCAAAATATTGAATACCTGACTTAACCCTGAGTCCCCAGGTAATGGACACTGAAATCCTGCCTTTACCCTCCAAGGCACAGATGGAACTACAGCGTTCTCGAGCATAGGAGATCCATGTGCTGTCAAGACAATGCTCCCATGCAGAAAACACTTACTGTTCCCTCTCGATTTGGGCAACTGTAAAACAAGAAAACTAGCCAGACCAAAACCTAGTCTCTCCTTCGATCCCTATGAAATTATAAACACTTCTAGTTACTTTTCATTATGCTTATTTTGCGAGTTTAGGAGTTCAGTGTAGCCACGTTTTAAGCGCTGGAGACAGCACCAAGTATACCAGATCTGGGTAATGCTCTATCTCCTGTCTCCACCAACATCACCACTGATCAGGGCAAAAAAGGTCTCTAAACTATGAGTAATGCTTTCCCCACATATGGGAAATATCCCACTGGGAATCTGTCATTGAAATATCAACTTTCCCATAAGGATGGCATCTGACTTATCAATCCAGTTATAAGATAATTTTTTCTGATCCTACTGACTTTGTTCTTCCTCTCATCCTCTGCAAACCCTTTTTTAGTACCACAATGTACAGTAATGAGATTCAGGTTTTTTATCCTAATCTTTGCAATTTATTTAATCCACCTAGAAAGGCATGAACATTTATGCATAATAAAATTCACAGATGGGGAGTAATATCGTTGCTTCATTGAGAATGTAAAAAGTTGAGCTAGTTTAATTAGATCCAGATACGATTATGGCATGAGTATTGAAAATTTTGATGCAGTCAGATTCAGGATCATTTAATTCAGGCCAAGTGGAATGTATCTACAACACAGGGGAACATGAGTCACTGTGCTGCAGCACTAGGCAGCACAAGCTATTAATCTAGCACCTAAAGAGCTGAGCATATTTAACAGAGTGAAAGTTGGCTCAATGGATGCTCATGATTGGAATCACTACTACTGAATGGAGGACCTTAAGTGCCCTACACCCCCTCCAATATTCTAGGTGCAATTTAGGCTTTTGCAGCCTCCTCACTGTAATTCTATGCATATATACCTGTGTTCAAGACTGTGTCAGAGTAGATGTAATACAATTTCTTCTGCAGTGCAGATTCCAGGGCAAGACTTTAAAATGCAGACCGTTATTATCTCTTGGGATCCCAAGATATTCCATCCCAATTCTATTTAAATTATGCTGAAAGTAAAATGTCCAGTAATTTCAAAGAGAACCACCTGATGAAGTCTTCATTGAGAGCTGAACAAAGTCCTACAAAGACTTTTACAGAAGCCAAATAGTCTGACTCATATAATGTCCTGCTGGAGCAAATATAATTACTTAAATGTATGAAAACGTATATGGGCATAATGACTTGAGGGATTGCATATCCTTCTACTAAAACACAAAGAATGAAGTAGCTCTTACAGTAAGATTGGAACTTTAGGTATGTATTAGTACTTTTTATCTGAAGCCTTTGTCACAAGCTAAGGACATTGGAATAGTGAAAGGTTTCTTCATTAAAACCAGCACAAATCATATTGTGATCATCAGACATCTAAATGCCATAACAGCCTACAGCACCTTTCTAGAAGTTGGAACAGGCAGGTGGGTATAAAATTATTAAAAGCTATAAAGGCCAGCAGAGTAAACTATCTGATACATACAGATATAAACTAGATGCCTTGCACAGATTTGATTGAAGAAACTCTTGTACACATTTTCTATAACAAATATTCTCTAGCTTTGTATTGTGCCAGTATGCAGAGCAGTTTGAGGAAAAGAAACAGAAGCTTGTTTCTCAGAGATAAGTTTTGCCTTATATTGGTTGCATTTATATAATTGTCAAAACATATTCTTCAGATCTGAGTATGTTCTGTTTTCATTAGTCATGTAGAAGGAAAAGGGAAGCAAATATGGAACAATTCTTACAGCTTTCTCTTCCCGCTCCTCATCCCTTTACAGTACACAAAACCAAATCCAGTTCTTGGAATAAATTTGCAAATATATTAGACTGCATCGTCCAATATTTTTTATGAGACTACACTTTTTGTTAGACATTTCACACTGCACTGCATTTATAATTATTTATCCTGTCTGCATTCAGAATGTAAACTAATAAAATGCCTATTTTGGCCTATCAGATACCACAGGGTGCTTGCTCTGCTCAAGAAATTAAATGCAGTTGAGCTGAATGTCTGATGGCTGATTAGGCTCATATTTCACAATTTATTGAAACAAATAGAATCAGAAGGAAATTATAAACAAATTAATTTTACTTCTAAGATCAAAAAGTCTATACAGATATAGCAATAAAGCTATGGTAATATAAATAGCATAATTAAACTACAGGTGGAAAGTCTGATATTATTTTCAATTATTTGAAGGTGTACCAAGCCTGGAATGGAGGCTGTAATTTTGACAAACTTTGATAACAGTTATTTTCATTAATTATTCAATAGCAAGCTTCATTAGGCTTTTTGTAAGTAAAAAAGGAGAAAAACAACAACAACAAAACCACAGGAAGAAAAAGAAAAAAAGGGATTTACACTAAATCACATTTTGCTTCTTGTTGTGAGATAGCTACACTGTATCACTCTCTATCTGCCTGTTGAGACGGATTGATCCTGCACTTAAGGTCGTTAAACTTTGTCACTAATTTTCAATGACCTTGGGATAGAACATTAATTGCCAAAGTAACAAACCTTGGAAATCTTCACAGTGAATAATGAAATTTGCAAGGATGAGACTGGTTTGTCAGCATGAAGTGTTTAAAGTCTTTATCAGAGGAGAGCCACAAGACTTCCTCCATTCAGAACAAGGCAGCAAATACATTTCAATTAAAACCAAGCAAATAAAAACATAGAAAAGAAAAAAATAAAAGAAAAATGGAAAAAAAGGAAATTAAAATGGTGGGCATATAGAAAAAATGGACACAAACAAAAGGGAAGAAACAAAACCTCTAAGGGGCCTGTGAAAAGCAGAGAGAAGAACTATACTACAGGGTCAGCATGTACTTAGGCATTGTTGCTTTGAGTGCTCTGAAAGAATGATGATCAATTAATTGACTTTCCACAGAATCACAGAATGGCTGAGGTAGGGAGTGACCTCTGAAGTTTTGTTCTCATCCATTCGCTCCAGCAGGGCCACCTGGAAAAGGCTGCACAGCACCATCTCCAGCTCTGTAGTATCTCCAAAGATGGAGATTCCACCACCTCTCGAGGGAACCTGTGCCAGTTCTCAGTCACCCACTGTCTTTTCAAATTAAAATTTCATATTAGTGCAGAGGAATCTTTCTTACTGACAGTATTGTTGACGTTGCTTTGTGGGAATGAACAGGAAATGTTTCTTCTCAAAAGAAACAAAATTCAAAAAAAGACAAGTTTGCAACATTCCCATTTGCAATCAAATTTTTTTTATATTTATAGAAAATTGATGTCATAATTTTGTCCTGAATTATTACTTTCAAGTCAGAAATTACATCAAAAAAAAGCTTTGACTGTCATTGTATCAGAGAATGCCCCTGGATGTTGGGGTAAGGTGAATATGAATTTTCAATTAATAATACATTAAAAAGGAAAATTTTTTAAATGTTAAATATTAACATTTTTCATTAAAAGGCCACAGGCAAAAAAGGAAAAAGTTCACAGTTAGCATTCTGATCACCTCTAGAGCAAGTCAAGGAATCAGTCTCTTTACAACTGAGGCCCACCATTCTCAAGGCACCTCTTCTCCAGGCACTCTGCTCATGTTCTTCAACAAGGACTTCTCAAGGGATGAGAGCGACCATTGCTTCAGTTGGGGTTCTCTTCCTTATTTTTTCATGCTCAGAGTCACTTCCACCATTTCCTCCCTAATCTGTCATTCCTTTGACCATATTGGAAATATTCTAACCCAATTGGTTTGGTCTCTCACTAGACAGTCTCCATGAAGAACATCTGTGGAGGTTTGGCTTTATCCCACAGCCTCTGTAAATCTTGTGCCCTACTGGAAGACTAATGCATGTCCCTTATCCCCACCACTATAGAGAAGATTTCAGTTTTTATTTATATTGTGTCCTTTAGGTTAGCACACTGAAAATATGGGCTAAGGATTCTATTTTCACAAGTTTTCTACTTATGATAAAGCATTTGCATGTCTGTTTATTCAAAAATTCATGTTCAATTTCAAATGCATAAGTTTGTGGAAGAAAAAGGTTTCTTCCAACTTTGACAAGGAATAGTTTCTCCTCTGACAATAAAGTAAACAGAAAAATTCTAATATTTTTCTCCTGTTTCCCTGATCTGCATCTCAAATTGAGTAACTGTCAAAAAATCATTTCACCCCATACAAAATCCCACTCAAGTTGCAGTAGCCATCTGACTTTACTGCACTGCTTCTCTGCTTACCTGCTGCTAAAGGAAAGGTTTGTTTAACCTAATCCTCTCATCTTTGAATCATGACAGGATATCAAATCTCAAACCAGTCAGTTGAAAACCTGAAATAATTTATAATTGGAAATGCTTCTCTGCATACATCATTTTCTCCTCAGACATCAAGGAAAGACAAGCAGAAAGCCAGCCTTGTTTCTAGCAAATTATGCCCAAACTAACAGAACTCAAATGATCTCTCTATGGAGCACATAGGTAGCTGTGTGGGGTTTCTCACATATATTTCTGGAGTGAAGTAGATAGAATATTTTGTAACAAGGAATTTAATATTTCCTAAAGCATCGGTGCAGGATTTTACAAAACCAAAAAAGGCATAAAGATGTCAACAAAAACACTATTTTTTAAAACAAGCTTATTTTCGACCATCATCTTACTTTCAAAGAATAGGTGTGACAGTAACAGAAGCTGAAAATGGTATTAGAAATCACCAGGGAAGTGTGATTAGGCAGTTATAGGAGATTTTCTCATTAAATTGAAATTTTAAAAAAGGTTTTCCTTTAAAGAAAATTAAAAATAAAAAAAAAAAAAATTTAAAAAAAGAAGAAATAAACAGACCAACCTAGATGAAATTACCCAGACTAAATGTAACCTGGCTTGTGTTTGGAAAAGGACTGAAAGGGCTTTCTAGCTTTAATGGCAGGGGAAGGGGAAGGAAAAAGGAGGAGAGGGAACTTCAAGCTTTGTCTGGGGATGTTACCTATGTAAATTTTAACTGGACCAGTCACACCCAGAACATTTCTGCAGCTCACACGGGCGTTGCAGTTCCTCTCCAGCACTGGGCCCTCCTGCAAAACACAGGGAGGAGAAATAATTCATCTCATCATCCCTTCTCTGCTCTGAAGGTCCTGATCTGGCCTGACACAGCTACAGTGCCTGTCCTTAGACAAGGATCCATCCATTCCATCCCACTTGGAGTATTCCTTGACAGCAAAGCCATTTCCATACCTCTGAATATAGGTAATGTCACGCATTTTAAGCATAAAACATGCTGAAAAGACATCCACACTTTAGGACAAAAATCAGTTCTGCAGATGTCTTAGGGCAGAACTGACATAGCCCAGATGTTTTGGGTTGATCAGCAAGAGCAGAAGGTCTCAAAGGAATTCTAAAAATGAAAAATGGGAAGACAGAAAAAACCTGAAACTAAACATCAGCAGTTCCATCACTAAGGGATATTTTTCACATTTTTCATCCAAAATGCATAAGCTCAGGAAAAGTATTCAACTTCTAACTTACAGCAGACTTGTTTAAATAATATTCCAGTTTTAGAAACCTCCCTTCCTAACCTAGGGATGGCTTCATAGCTTCCTGCTTCACTGGGTTTAAGATTCCCTTGGTTGTAAAGATTTCTCTAAGCTGCTTCTCTTCATGAGCAATAGACTGAAGTGAAATCATTTCTCTGCAGTATTTTCTCAGTGAAAAGGTCCACAAATTGATTTTTCACACTTTACCCTCCCTTTCAAGATGCAAATTCAAATATAAACAAGGCAGACTATCACTGACAGTATATACATCTTTTTCCTCAAGTGGCTTTATAAAAAGGCAACATATACAAAGCATTAGACAGGCATTAATAATAAAACCTACACAAAGAACTTAGAGAAGCATGGTGAGCATTCATAAAATTTCAAATAAAACCTCTCCAAATCTTGAAAAAGAGCCCACTTTACTAAAGTGGAAAGATTGAAAGTATTTCTTCCCTCTCAAAATGATGGAAGGAGTTAGATCTGTTCTACGGGAATCACAAACAACAAAACATTTCACAACTATATTGTCAATATTGTAAGATTTTTACAGATCTTCTTGCTCTTTGCATGTTCCATAGTCAAAATACTTCATCCTGCCCTTATATTAGAGGAAAGAGTGCAAGCTTGGAAAAAACCAGGACTCAAACCATTAAAACACTTAATAAATTTTTAAAAATTCTTTGAATGATGCCTTGAAATGAAGCCCACAGGTAGAATACATTCCCTCGAGAAAAAGTACCTGTAACTGTCAGTTGCATTCTGCTGAACTTCCTGACTGCAGCCTGGAGAGTTGATAAAGTCTGGTAAAGAAATGCCTATTTTTAAGATAAACAGCTATGACAACAAAATGCTTGGAGATATTTTCAACATACATGACATCTTTCTTCCCAAATAGAACTATTTGTACTCAAAAAGCAAAAAATAATTTAGTTCTGGATGAATTGCATTCCTTTATTTATTTTAAAGTAGATGTAAAATGCAAATTAAATTTCTATCTCATTATGCATAAGATTTTTATAGCATAAAATTCATCCCAATTTTATATAGCTCTGAGCATTACCCTACTGAAGGTGAGTTGGAAATGGGCACTCTGTGCCCACTAACTTAGCTCTCACTGTGATTTTGGCCAGGTAATTCTCCCTTGACGAGTGACTGAACCTTCCCACTTGCAAAAAACGAGGTCATAACAAACAAATATTTGACATTACAGAGAATTGGTGTGACTTAGTGTAGCATTTGGAAAGCCATTTGCAGTTCTAGAGCACTTAGAAAATGCTAAACCCCATTCTTTTCTTGTTCAGAACATGAAGTAGTGACCTGCCCTACTTGAGAAGAGAAATATGTGAGGCCACAGATGTGGGCACCCACTGTTTCAAAAATATCATGTGCCATAAATAACTCTAAGTGACACTTTGCATCTTTGTGACCTCTTCTTTTTCCACCCGATATTCTGAATGGTTCCTTGTCTCAAAAAGAGCATTTATTTGTAACTTTGAGTTTGCTGAAATATCTTCCAACTGCAGCAGTCTGTACATGGTCTGGGTTTGACAAATTTTACGATGTGACAACTTATTAAGTTGAAATACACCAGTCATTTCAAACAAACATTCAATTACATAAGCTAAAGATTGGATTCTTTAAATTTTCTTTTCAAGACTGAGCATTTGCATGTTTATTAATCTTAGATCAGAATTTAGAGCTCTGTCTGAACTCCAAGCTGTCAATCCTTTGATACACAGTAAAGAGCTCTTTGGTCTCTTCACTCTTTGAACTGCAACAGCAAAACTGAAGATTTCACTAGGATAATTCCTTCCTTTCTTCTCTGAGATTAGAAAGTTATTTCAAAACTTACTTTGTCTTTTTTTTTTTTCCAAAACATGCTTATTCCTCTATAAAGCTACCACGCATTTAATCAAGAAAATGTTGATTTTGTTTGAATGTTGATTCCCTTGAAATACTTCTCCTGGTAGAGAAATACTGTAATAATATTAATCATTTTTCATTGTGAATTAGGAAAATTATTGCAACTATATCAGCTGTCTTTAAAAAAATCTTATCGTTTGTGGGGATACGTATCTTTTCTGGCATATAAATAAATAAGTACAGAATTCCAAAATAGAAAGATTATACAGTGTTCCTTTCCTGGACTATCAAAATAAGGGAGAAATTAACATTGTGACACTCACTTGCCTGCCACCAAATTCTATTCTGACATTTCCTGGTTATTAAATGTTGACAGTATTCCAGATAGCAATCCAAATTCCTGCAACTGCTTTCAAAAGTTTAAGGATTCCATGGTGCACAGAGGCTCTCAAAAGACTGTCTGATTTTCACATTTCAAGCCTTCAGGAACAGAAATATAATCCTTTATAAAATATGTAGTATTCCTTTAGTTCTGGCCCAAGATTCTGATGGGAATAGCAAACATACACATGGAGGATTCTTTCCCTTCACTTTGCTAGTGCACTGTCTCATTCAGATTTCTCATTTGTTGGCAAACCCCAGTAGGCAGGCCTATACCCTGTTAATAAATTCACTGTGGTTTCTGCAATATCATTACATGCCAGTAATTGCCCAATCTACAGCAGTAGGAGCCTTAAAATACCGTGAACCCCACTGGTATCTAATTATTTACCTGAAGCCAAATTCTGCTGTTAAACCCCTGAAAACATTTTCCCAGTACTAATTTTCACCATAGGTACTTCCTATGGCAAATAACCAAGCTGCTGATCTTTACTTCCACTCCCCACTATCAATTATTTGACTCCAGGACACCAAAGGCTGTGATTTAGAGGCAAGGGGAGCGTATTAAAAAGATGCAGAAGGTCTGTTTTTAAAGTGTGTTCTCACACCAGTGCTCTACACCCAAGCATTATTTTAGTAAGGTGAGAAAAACAGAAAAAGAAGGAGGTTTGTTTGACTGATTAGAATTAACCAACACTTTTCAGATATTGAATACTAGTTGCTACATACTGAAAAGTTTGCAAACCAGACCTTATTCCTAGATATTGGTAATTGTTATCAAAAGATTGCTAATTTCAGGGAAATACTGCACTCCTACAAAGTGCAGACCAAGAAAAATGATGCTACATTAATTAGCTATAGGATAAGGTATGAATTATTTACCAAGCTTGATTCACATGCACAATTCTTCACAGTCAAGCATGCAAATCAGATCAGATAATTCCACACAATCATATGATTACTAATTTCATATCCAATTACTTCATCAGTGTCTGTAATCACATTATTTAGAGGTAAAGATCTGATAATATTCTTGTTTACATATTTTACAGACAGCTAGTACATTTTTGGAGTCTAAATACAGAATTTCAAACCCCAATTTCTATACTTCAGATATAAAGATATGGCCATATGCTCATAACAAAGGCTTTCATCTAACTGTAGAAGAATACCTTCAACTTCTATCTTTCTGTGGTTTGTAAGGCATAAATGGTACTGTGTTGCAAGTCAGAGGAATTTTTGTTCATGTCAGACAACAGGTTTCAATATTTGCTTGATAGTGGACACAAAATGCAGAGTAGCCTTTTATTTAAGTCCTAACAATTGTTACCATTAAGGCTTAAGTAACAATCAAATTGCTGCTGCTGCTGTATTTGATAGATTTGAGTAGAAACTTAAGAAAACTCTATTCAATATTCAGAATTTCTACTGATGGTTGTCTTCAACACACTCTTCTATTTTGCAGTTTCTATGGCTACTGAGAGCACTAATTTCTTCAAATTAAAAGGAAACAAAATTCAATTTTTATATTTAAACAAGAACAGGCACAATTTTCTTTGAAAGCTGTTGCAGCAGATAGAGCATGTATACATCTACACATATATCTCCATTTTACTGCAAAACCACAGCCATATATATTCAATTTCAAAGGTTTAACAAAGCAGAGAAAAGCACAGTCAATCTTAACAACGTATTTTTTATGCAACATTAGAAAATTTTAGCCAGCACTGAAAGAATTGTACTTTTACTTTTTAAAAATATTCACTACAAACCACGTGAATTTCTACAGATAGATGAAATAAAACAATGAAAAAGAGCAGCATAAATATTGTGTTTCTTTGTCAAAGAGTTTTCCATACATCCTATATGCTTATGAGGCTTAGGATCTTTTATTTCCCTGTATGGTTACACCTGTTATTTAATTTGAACTCCCTGAACCTAAAAAAGAGAAGCACTAACACCTAGACAGCTGTTGTAAGATTATGACTCAGTGTATTGATTTCAGCAGTAACAGTCATACATTTGTGTAAGGCCTTTTCTAGTAGCTCCAGTTCCCTTAAACATATTGTGGTCTTAGCCACAAAAACTCTAATGGCACTGCAAAAGCACACTGCCAGAATAAGCAAAATTCATCATACCCCCTGAAGGTATTTGTGATTGAAGAAACTGTTATTTTTTGTGCTGTTCCTAAATCTCAACTTAGCTTTAGCCTTACCCCTTGGTAAGTGCCATTGCTGTGCCCCTGGGCAGCCAGGGAGCCCTCACACCGGGCAGCTGGCAGCACTGGAGAGCTGCTGGTCAGGGAATGGGTTCTGGATAACCACAGAGCCCCCAGCAAACCAGCTGGATGTCCTTGTTTCATGCCAGCTCACCTGTCCAGTCTCTTTTCAAATATTGAGGGATTCACACAAAATATGTGTCTGTAAAATCAACATTTTTTCAAGGCACTGCTGTTCTGTCAGAAAAATAATAGCTGGGTTTAAAATTAAGTACCACAAAATACATTGGGGATTCATTTTCTGATTTAAATCAAAACATTACTGAATTCATCCTTTTTCCTCTAGTAATTCTATTGTCCCATTTTTCCTTTGTGTTAAATTAATTCTTTTCCTTGATAAGCCCTTCAGAGGGAGCAGGAAATACAAAAAAATATCTTGTCAGGCACACGGGAGGAACGTTCTCATTTGTTTCAGCTGGGTAGCTATGTGGAGACAGGCTTTCTTAGCTTTCTTGGCTGTTCCAAGGAAGGGAAACATGAAGACCAGTCATCCCAAGAAAATACAGTCATACCACATTTAGAGTCACTGTTCCACACAATGGAACACTTCAAGTTCAAGCAGTTGTTCTGAAATCACTCCTAAGACAGGTCTGGGCAAGGTAAAAGCAAAAAAAAAAGTGAAATGATTTGAAAATTTTAAGAACAGATAATAATCACGTTAGTTGGGAAACAAAGAAAGGGAAAACTCACTTATTTTACAAGCACTTATATGTGTACTTAAGGCTTTCCATCCACATTAATGGTAAATGGTTCAGACCAAGCAGCCTAAATTTTACCTATTTTGGGGAAAATTAAAATAAAACTCCTCTGCCTTATATTCTTCTCCCTCTCCCATCTTCCCATCATTTAATATCCAAAAACAAGAGCAGGCTATATGACTGTGGTCCACCTTTTTCTCTCATGTGCCACTCCCCACTTGGGGAGGGTGAGATAACATTCAATTGATTCTTTTTTCTCTGTCTGCATTGATGGACAGAAAACTTGATGAGTGCATTGGAGAATTCTCCCCACTTTATTATGCCCATCCATCAGCCTTATTCCAACTAAAATGGAAAAGCAGCATTTAGCAAGAACTGTCCATAAAGTCTTACCCTTTCTGTAGCTGCTTGGAGAATAAACTCTCTGTAATTGACATTTGTAACCACAGTGTGACTCACCACAGCCTCCACAGACACTGAAGTATTTTTTTCCAACAAAAAATGGAAGAAAGATCTTAATCAGTGAAATTTCCCTGGTTTTACAGATTATTAGCAATATATTCTTATGCTGCCATCAAGAACAATCAAAATAAGTATAGCTGTACATGAAGACCAATTTAGTATGGCCATTAAGACTTAAATATTAATCCTTTTCCCCCATGTAATTCACGCAAGTCGTAGTAAAATCCACAACTCTCAAACTGCTTCCATTGAGCTTTTGAGCCTCAATCCATCAAACACCTGTTTACGAGAGAGGAATTGTCCCATTGATTTTAGGTATACACATTTAACATCTTTTGTTGGATTGGAAACTTATAACTTACTTTCGTCAGCAAAATCCCTTTCACTGGTTATCAAATAGCTCTTGGATCTGGCAATTCTTTGGAGGATGAATCAGATAAGGGTGATCACTTGCTTTGGGGAAGAAGGCTGCTGGGTTTGCCTGTATGACATGGAATACATGAACCCCACTAACTCCGTCCTGATTATGTTCCCAAGACACACACAAACATTTTACTAGCATGGGCTTATCTCTGGCTCAAGGCCTAAATATAATTAAGGCTCTAGGCTAGAAATGGAAGAGCTGTCTTTGAGCATTGCAATGGAAACACAATGAATAAGAAGGCAGAAATCTTGACAAATATGAAATACAAGAACTTGTCAGGCAATAATGGCAAGTTGTAAGCATGACGTGATTTGTTTATATAACAGCTAAAGGAAGGTTTTACAGAGCAAAGTCCCTTCCTCAGGAGTCAAAAAGAATAAAACTGACTACTGATTAGAATTTGCCACCTTAGAAATCCAAATAAATTAATGTGAAAACACATATCATCAATTAAAGTTAAAATAACTAAATGTAATTTTTGAGATCCATCTACTAAAGGTGGTGTTACACTTTATGCTAAACAAATCCTTAAATTCTCCCCATTTCATAACAAAAAAAAATGGAATTTCATAAGCAGGGAAAGCCTATGAAGAGCAAGATCTAATTCAAAATCTAAAACTCATGAGAATTTACAACTACTACAAATGACTTCATTTCTTGTAATCTCTCAGGTTCTGCAAACTGAGTAAACCTAGGTGGGACAACATTTCTTGCAAGTAACTAGTGATATTTCAGCAGCTACATTACAATCTCTTAGAACCTGCTTATGATGTTGTTTTATGCTATAATCATGCTTGCAGCTTGTAGTATCCTCTGTATTCTGAACTCTGTGTCCTTTTTATGTGTGTCAGAGAAAAAATACTCAGTACTACTGACCTTCATGAGGTACAGAGCAAAATGGTCAGCAAATCCCACATAATATTTACAGCTGGAGGCCGACAGGTTTGCTCTGTAATGAATTATTCCAGTACCAGTGATATACCAAACCCAATCTGCTCTCTATTTTTGGTTCAAAAGACACCCTTCCTTGGCTACCTCAGTTACAGAGTGAATGAAGTAAAGTATGTTTCATGTTTTGATGACAAAGTTGAAAACTTTAGGCAGGAAAATAGAAAACAAAAATGGAACTTCAGTTAAAATGCTTTCATTTCCATTTCACACACCGGTCATACTACTGCACCTGGATGTGTTTTTTCTACTTTTCCACCCCTTCCTTCTTTAATTTCTGTGGTCTGATTGCCCAAAATAGCTATTTTTAACAAGATATAGTGTTTTCTAGCTTCTCTTTCCAGGAGTCTCTTCTGCAAAATTAACAGGGAAAAAAAGAGTGGGGTGCAATCATGGCACACACCGGGTGAGACAGAGACTGAATGATAAATCCTTGAACTCAAGGAATCCACAAACGCCTGCCCAGGTTTCCTTTTTGGTGTCATTACAGAATAAATTATGCTAGAGCTGAGAAACTCCAAATTGTTTCCACTATCATTTAGTTCAAGAGAGACAAATACTTTTAGAGTAACACCCTGTCTCTGGCTCTATTACAGATGCCAGAATAGCAAACTCAAGCAGGAAACCAGGACTGCTTTAGTGACAGATGAATTGTGGACTTCAACCTGAGGACTTCCAAGGAGTTCCTTAAAATATATTAGTATTCTCAATAAAACTGTACTTAAAAATAGAGCAGAACTTAATGGATCTAAAATATATATATGTGATAACAATTCCTTGACAATTTTTTAAATTTCTCTCAGAGGATTTTATGAAGTTTATTTTGTTTTATATTCTCTGCTGTTAATCATGAAAGGAGCTCCATCAGACTTGTCAACATAGAACGTCCATACTGTGTAATTTATGGAAAGATCACATGATTGTCATGCCAGAAGTGATCTCATCTCAAAATAAGTATTTTGAGTGATCCCTCTTTCTTCTGAATCTTTTTAAGAACACCAAGTTCTCTGTCTATAAAACTGGGCACAATACCAAATGTCAATGTAATCTCTTCCATTTACACCACCAGCCTCAGACAATGGCCTGAGCCATCAGCAAGCTGCTGTTAATTTTATCTGTCATGCTGCATATTACAGGTCCAGAACAAGGTTTACATGAGATTGAACACAACCATGAAATGAAAAGCCACTTAAGATTACTGAAACTACATAAATGAGGCAAACTGCTGAAGACAGCGAGAGGAGTTGGAGAAGGTTTTACTGCAGCCTCTGCTATTCTTGCAGCCTTCAGTTTTGGTCACAGATGCACATATCCATGAACTTTTGGTCTGGCACAACAGTGGAACCCTTATTTTCTTAAATGACATGGAGAAAGAATTGAAACATTGCTCCCTTTAATCACCCCAGTAGCCATCACTGAATCTCCAACTCAGTAATCTTTGGCACCTTACTCCCTGATCTTCCAAGATTCCAGTTTCAGCTCAAGTTTAAAGATGTTGACACTCTTATTGTGGCTGTAAGAGAGTCTAAAGAATTTTACCATTTAAGCTTAAAGCACCTAAAGCTTGCCTTATTGCTGTTTTCCATGCTTTATTTTCATCTGGTGACCAGAAAAAGTTGTATTTACTGAGGAAGAGGCACATTACTGAAACCTAGATAAAATACAGATTTCACTGATGAGATCCGTTTTTATAAAATTTAAATTATTATTATATCTATATATTATATCTATATTATAAATTATAATTTAAATTCTTAAATTATTTCAGGAAGAGTGCCAACACCATAAAATGTAGGAAACAATAATGAGAAGCTCTCTTGCCTCTGTGGTAGCACCATGAATTATTTTTGATGAACAAGGCAGGCTTCCAAAACTTCCTTTCAGAAATCCAAGCCAATACACAGATTGAATAAAATCTAGCTTGGCTCAGTGGCAGGCAGTTACAGTCTGGGGAAAAGAGCCTTCAGTTTCCCTTTCCTTTCCCAGGACACTTCTGCTTAACAGCACAAACCCCGAGGACCCAGGCTGTTAGCTCACAAAGCCATCTGCTTTTTAATCATCTGTGGAAACCATATGAGTACTTAAGTGCTATTCTCCTTTAGTCAGCTTCCTAGTCCCAGATTTCTTCAGCTTTTCCTCCATGAATATATTTAAATCTAAGCAGCTTTCCCATGCCTGTCTTGCCTTTACTTAGTAGTTTAGTAGTTTGAAGGATACAGACAAGTTTTTTCTTTTAAATACGAAGTAGTACATGCTTAGAAAGTGAGGATGAAAAGAGCTTGTGTTGTTCATGTCAAACAAATGAGACCAAAAAAGGGCACATCCCCCATTTCTTTCTCTCTGCACCACAAGAAAGAGGAGCCACAGCCTCTTAGAGATGGCAATAAACTTTATTACTGCCACCTTTTGTAAGTTCCCTAACTTCAGTTGCCGATCATTCCCTGTTTTTCACATTTACAGTATCAGTAAGCAGAACAAGGGCATGTGAGTGAAAGAAATCCAAAACAGCCATTCAAAAGACAGAACACTAATCTTTTTAAATTTATGTTTACAGTTCTCCAGAACTTCATAGCTCTACACTGGCTTTGACAGACAGTAGCTTTCTTCTACATCATTTTTGAAGCAAATCGGCAGGAACAGCATCAAGGCTTTTTGGCTGTACTCGTGCCCTGCAACATCTGCCTGTGCTGACATTCTGCTCAACAGGAGCACCAGTTTCCAGTGCAGATCTGCCACATCAATGGGACAGCAAAGGAGGTAGATTTTGCAACATGCACCAGGAACATAAATAAATTATATCACTTACTCAAATCTATATTGTTCCTCTACAATTGTGACCTTGGTGCAATCATCAGATACTGATATACAAGTCCTTCCATTCACTTTGTTTCTCATCTTACTATCTGGTGCCATTCAAATAAATTATTTTTTCATTGTTACAATTCATCTTACAAGGTTTATATATTGCTTTTATCCTTTTTGTTCCCACTGCTGTTAAACTTTTAACATAGGTGAAAACAGATGTTATTTGCTCAGCCCTACATACTATGGATCATCAGAGCTTAGGGAGAAACATACATATCTTAGAATTATTAGGAATTTCAGTTTGAGAAGAAAACTTCAGAACAGTTATGAATAAACTGCATTCTTCAGTGAAAAAGCAACCCCATTTACATCATTAGCAAGGTTTAAACATAAATAATGTCTCTGAATTATATATATTGAGTTACAGCGAGCAGTGGCAAATAACAGCACTTACACCTCCAGATGTGCACTCATGCACCTACATTTTCTTCCCTGTATTATCCTCAGAGTTCAGACAGGCCTGTGGGATATATCCTAAGATCCAAACAATATGCAGGTAACTAAGTTGTCACATCAAATTTGAATGTTTTCATTTCCCAGCGGTGCCAGGAACAAAATGAAAAATTCCTGATTAGAGTAATACAGTGAAAGTACACCAAAGGATTACTGAGGGGACATTAATGAGGGTAGAGAAAGAAGGCATAATCTGTCTCAGGAAAGGCATTTTCCATCAGTATCAGCACAATCATTTGTAACCAGATGGCTCCTTTACATTTCCAAAATAATACTGCACGCCCTAACAAGAAGAGCCATGGAAGTGACTCCCTGCTGTTAGGACTGTGAGGGAAATGCATTCTTTCCATGTTATATAGAGAGAATTGGGCAGAAGCATTTCTTAAAACGGGAAGCTGAAGATATATAGTGTTTTTAATGTACTCCGGAAACCAGGAATGGCTGCGAACACAGAAACTAAATTCAGGTATTACATAAAAGCTTTTCCGTAGCTCTGTATTTACCTTGTATGTTTACCTTGCACATAGAGCAGTATTCCAGAACTGTTGCTTTGTTGCCATCTCCACCCCTTAGACAATAAAGAATAGATGCCAGTTCTTGAAAATGGTGTGAAACATTGCTCCTTTTGATCAACTAGATATGGTCAGCTACCATCACCACTGAAAAAAGGCACCTTTGTGTCATCAGTTAAGCATGGATTATAAAATGTTATCTCTTCCCACAGACTGCATTCAACAATAATTGCATTTGATTCTCATTCAAATCTATAATATTTGTCAAGGGACATTAAAAAAACAATTATAACTTTTGGATACACCATAAATTATAAGGAGAGGAAGCAAGGAGAATTCATGTTACCATGAAATAAAATGGAAATGCTATACCAAGAAAATAAATGTGTCTGAAATAATGCACATCGAAAAGGCACATGTGCTTTGCCTTTTTTTTTCTGGTGATTGGTTGGGAACTTTCTTCATTTCATTCATGTTAATTATTCTTGAATTCCTGCTGCCATTACTGGCCATGAGCAAGGAGCTCCAGACTGTCAGCAGCTCAGAGCACCTTTCCAGAAAATAATTTCAAATTCTTAATTTAAGTCTGGATGTTACTTGGTTGAATAAAGAAAGAATTTTTTTCATTTATCTTGTACTTCTTTTATCCTCTCTGAGGAACTAATCATATGTGAGTATTTGGGGATCTTGTATCTCATTTAAGAAGGAATTAATCTCTATCGGGTAAAGAAACAACAAGAATTAGGGACAAGAACAGCAAATCCAAAGCTTGTAGAAATTTTAAATTCAGAATAAAAATCTCTTCATCTGTAAAACTATATATCAAAAGTGCATGCGGTAGAATTTGAAAGTCAGCTCATCATTAGATCTGTATTACACAAGGAGGCATAAACTTATTTTTGCATAAACCATGGAGTATTGGATCTTACTTTCACAGATCACCAGAATGGAAAGACGTCTGGTTCAATTATTTCTTTGAGATTGTCTGCAGGTATTTCATAACCCATAAATATCACTTATCAAAATGCAATTACATCGCCTCTTTGCCAACGTCAACATTTATCCTTATCTCCATTCCATTTTCTGTCCTGCTCTAATCCTTTTTTCTTTCACCCCACTTTCTTTCTCTTATTCCTTATTAACCCACCAGACTGCAGCAGTTCACTGCACATCAGTACCCACTCGGCATCAGCTGAAATGCTGTCAGTGAGAGTGGCAGAAGAGCTGGCACACAGCTCCTCTCTGGGGCAGGAACTTCTGGCAAGGACCGGAATGCGTAAGGGCAACAGCAGAACTCCTCACTGCTCTTACTAAATCACCCAAATCCAACTGTCAAAGTCCCCAAATTGCCTGGTATGTCTCCAAAATACCAGTCCAGGTTTTGGAAGCAGAAGAGCCAACAACCATGACACCCAAAGGGAGCTTCTCTTTAGAGTCGTTTGCTCAGACTCTGACACAGTGACTGTAATGATCATCAAAGACAGCTCTGAGCTGGCTCTGGTACCCGTACAGGACACTGAAAAGCCTGAATGCCACTGTCCCCTGAGACTGTCCTCACCACCTACCTCAACAACACAGCAAGTTCCTAAAACCACAGGGTGCTTTTGGAAAAAGTAAACAGCCCCAGTGTATGTATGAGGAAACAACTGTGAGCAGGCAACATTCCTTCAGCAGTGGTGAAGTGTCTCATAGTGCATTGTGGAGGCAGGGGGAAGGGAAAAATCTTTTTCCTGACTCTCCACAAGTTTTAGATTGCCCTGACTGCCCTCTCCTCTCACACCCTTTGGCAATATTGACTACACGACTGGATAAACAACTCATCAAGAGAGCACTTGCTTGCAGGCTGGTAGATGTAATGTGAAAGGGAAGAAAACTTCCATTTCTGTAGGACAGGGAAAGATATCAAGAATTTCAAGAGACAGGCTCATCCAAAATAACTGCTCTGTCTATATAAACACCTTTGAACCTCTGCAGCATAGGAAAAAAAAGATATTTCAAACAATAGGAATCAGCTTAGCTTTCAGTCTAGGCAGTTCCTTTACATCCCAGAGTATGCTCATCTAAACAACTTTTAGGGATTTTTATATTTTGTCACAGATACAGTATATAGAGAAAAACTACACCAGTAAGACAGTTTTATTCTGCAATAAAATCTAAGCATGTGATAAGAATTAGAACATATTCTATAGGTGAATGACTATATAGAATCTTGTCAGTGTTGCTCTAATGCAGAGGTACTTCCTAAAACATTCAAAATCAACACTAAACTGCATCACAGCAATAACAAAAGCTTTTATAATGGACTAATTTCCCAAGAGTTTATGAAGCAGATGTTTATACAAAAGTTCAAACTTTCAGGTCTACCTCCTAGCAGTCATTAAAAAAATGAACGTAAGCTACAAATATTTGAATGTACTCAAATGCCCAGAAAAAGAAGCAGGAAAGATGGAGAACACTAATTAGATATTGGGGATGCTGATGCCCTGGGAGTATGGAAAAACCCATTTTCAAGACAGGTGAAGAACAAGAGGACACTTGGACCACCTGCTCTGTGTTTACAATCTGTAAGTAATCTTACTCATATGTGCCTAAATACTTCTGGATATTTATTTTCCCTGCACCGTAATAGCCAGTTTTATTGAATGGAGACTGATCATCTTACAAGTACTAAAAAACAACTGCATCTTAAAAAAAACCAACCAAAAACCTCTGCTCTTGTGCTGCAGTCATAACATGTTAGAACTGACTTTATACCTCAAGAAAGCCATAGAGAAGTGTTATCAGTTTATTTCCTTAAAAACCTGTTAATCAAGACCTAGCTTTCATCAGCACAAAGCCAGCACTTTCTAACGTATTAGAAAAGATAAACTCTTTTAAAAGATTTGATTCAGCAAAGTACTTGAATGTGAAATCCAAATTCCTTGGTACTACAGCAAACTATACAAACAAATACACATTTCTTCCCACCAATTCCTAAATCTGACTAACAGCAGAAGATACACATCTAAATGTCTAAAATCCCCTTTGAAATACTGAAGTCAGTAATATGAACCTTTCTGCAAGAATTTTTAGATATAGCCAAGTGAAAACATTTTGACAGAATTTTTTAGAATGGTTTTCAATTTTAGAGTAGCTTATTTTTCAAGTACAGCCGATGCTGTGATTTAATAGGTTACTACTGTGTGTATTTAACCTTCTCTGTGGTGTCAATGTCTTTTTCTGAGAGATTTACAGGAGAATTCTTCAAAAGCTTTGGTTTCAGTCTTGTGAATTAAAACTTTATTTAGTAATACACTATTACTAGAATGGCCTTGAAATGCATTTACTTAATGGTTTTTTTTTTTTTCTCATCCATTCATCCATGTGCCTGGCACACAGGCACAAACATTTATGTTTTATAAAAGCCCAGTTGTCCACCCAGCTTGCTGTAGCTGCAGAAGCCTCTCAGAGAGCCATATATAACCACAGCTGTGTACCTGGTAATCAAACCAGGATCATCAGGAACTTCCTCTTTCAACAGCTTTGATAGAAAGCATGATCAATATAAAAGATTAGAAGCAGACTTAATCTTTCCTTCCTCTGGTATTTGTTCACATAATAACAGGCTACCTAGCAAGTACTGTTTGTTTCTCTCTCCTGGATGTAGCTCAGCAGATGAGCAGAGCTATGGGAACTCTAAAATGATAGAGGAGGGGAACGACTGAAAACATAACTTCTGGCTCCTGGTGTACAAATACTTTTTTTTTTAAAGAGCTTAAGTCCAGGGCTTATGAAATTTTTACTCTGAGTAGATCCCAAATCTCTGGCACATCAATGTGCTGTTATTCAAGGGTGCTATAAAAATTCAAGGCAGAGTTTAAATCCTAGAAACATTAAATAAACCATACTCTAACATAGCAATTCCCAAATCATATAGATTTACAGAAAGAGGTTTAAAGATAAAACATCACTAGGTTCTCCTATGTTTACTTTTGCTAACCAGCTCTGACTGGTAGTAAGATATAAGGCAAATTTACCAGAAGAGAAGCCACCAGAAATGTCCTGAACTAAACAGAACAGGATGCCATGAAAAGGCAGCAATCCAGAATTGTCTGAGAATTAGGCCTCTAAAGAGCACCTCAGAAATTATGCTCTTGCTTTCACAGATAGAATTTGTTCATGGGCAACCATGAGAAACAAGTGGTTTCCTAAGACTCGTGTCAAAGGATACCAAGGACATAAAAACCAGAAAGCTCCTCTGTCATCATGTTACTTTTCTGTGAATAAGCAAAGTATGAATATTCTGAGGTGTTCTGATCTGGTGTCCTTCTATGGCTTTCTACTCATTGCAAGGTTTCTAATTAAAATAGAAACCAATTATATCTAACCCTCTGCCTACAGCATCATTAACCTGCTTTCTTTACAAATTAAAGGCACTGAAGCAGAATTTTATTTTTTAAAATTATGCTATTAATTTAATTCTCTTGGATCTTTTACCTTTTTTGCACAAATTAGTTGCCTGCATTACTTTTAGTATCATCTCTCCTGAGAGGTGATCCAGTAGGTGAGTTATTTTTAATAATGCTTGGGTGTCCACTTTCTTTTGAAGCTTCTGCAGCACTCATAATCCTGACTGCAAGGAAAAAGTTGGCACATCTAGATCTGGTACAGTGTTAAAAGAACGCTATCAACTTAAAATTCATACTGAGCCACATCCAGGAAGTACGAGTTTCTCCCTACTTAAACCAGAAGACAGAAAAAGAACAACCACAGAAGAAAGAGAGGAAGAGTACCAGGGAGGAGGGAGCAAGATTAAATGATGACTTGATGGAGATGAGCTGAGAACAGATGATGAGAACAACAAAATGGAACTTAATGCAGCAGGACTGGGGAAAACACTAAGGACAAATAAAAAAACAAGAAGAAATTGAAATGTGGGAACATGAGACAAAGCTAAAAAAGTATTTCCTCACATTGCTTATTGGTTGTAAGAGTATTTTAATCAAAATGAATGGAGGAAAGATGCACATCTGTGTCCCATACTCTGGAAGTAGATCTATGTGCATTGACCTTCCTGAGGAATAAAGCTCCATCATCCAGAAGAGCAAAAATTTTCCTATGGGGCGTCTCAATACCATGTCCTATTCATTACTGTCACCACAGTGTTGAAAAGCTAACAGGTCTTTTTTCCTAATTTGTCCCAAAGGGTATAGCTGTGGTTATGGGGTTGGTTTCTTTCACTTCAAGAACTTGGAAGAAAACACATACACTTACAGAATTCAAAGCCCTAAAGTAATTCAGCTGCAATATGAAAAACAGAAATGAAGTATATATATAATTTAAATGAAGGAGTTCTTCCATTACAGTCCATTTTAAGAAGATGCTTTTGTTCACATAGGTTGGACTTGGACTTGATGATTTTGAGGTCTTTTCCAGCTTAATGATTCCATGACTCTATATTCTGAAATTAACACCTAGAAATTCCAGGACATCAAGTGTGTTTACATTATCAAGTAGTGAGGTGCAAAGGAGGGGTGGGGGTTGATGTGCTGCACTCCATTATGGTTCCAGGCCCCCACATCCACCCTGTACCTTTACCCACAATGAAGTTGAGCAGCCACAATGCAAACTGATACCCAAAAGAACCCCAGGGACCTGCAGCCCTTCTCCCAGCTCTCAGCATCACAGACAATGCCATCACAGAGAGGCTGTGCCGTTCTGACAGCACCCTCAGCACAGCTTTCAGCCTGGTTTATGTCAGGAGAGGTGGCACACGTCAATCTGAGTGACGAGCCATCCAAAATGTTAAATATTGCTCAGACACCAATCCCATCTAGGAAGTTTAACAAATGACTGCTTCAGCTTTCTCTTGGTAAAAAGCAATGAATTATCCCACAAGAAGGAATATGGCCCAGTAGGAAGTACTTGGTAGAGTAACTACATCACTTGATAGATCTTGAGAAAACAGCAATTCTCTTCTGAGTAATTCTATAATACTTCACACACTCAGAAGTCTCTCTGCAGAAAGATCCAAGGACATCAGTATATTCTTGTAATCACAAAAACATATGTACAACAACCATGTGGAAGGTAAAATGGGATAAACTATAGGATCACCTTGGAAGTTGTGCCAAGTTAGGACCCAAAGACACAAGCCCTAACCTTTTTGTTTTCCTTCTGGAATTATTAAGGGAGTGTTGGTGCCTAAAAAATGTTGCTTAGGAGATTTAAGTAAATTCCTGGTCAAATACTAAGGTTTGTTCATCTTCTTCCTGTGGTCCTTTTTAAAAGAGCACTCTAAAAAAATCTTTTGGGAAGCACAATAATGAGCATGCAAGCAATAACAGAGTTGATAAATCATTTATGAAAAACGTGAAGGGATAACATTCCCAAATGCCAATCCATTAACATAATAAATACACTCCACTTTGAAACAATTAGATAACTGCCATACCCAATCTAGTGGGAAGACGTGAATTATGACTGGCAGAAAGCAAGCAACCATATGGTCATTCAGCCAGATTCCTTAGGAGGGATATTTCTCAGTGAGAAAATAGGAGTCTGGCTACCTAATGTGATAGAACCAGTGGATGAATTCAAGCTTCTTGAGAAATAGCCTGAATGGCTACATGAATGGAACTTTTCCTGCCTTTACATATCTGTTAAATGGGGATGTTTACACTACATAAATTCTTTGTTGGGTATCTTCAGTTTAACATGTTTAAGAATTATTAAGATTTACTGAACTTTACAGAGTTGGTCATGACATTGTATAATTATTTCCCCTTTGTCTCACTCACTGCCAGACATTCTGATTTTACACACATTAGAAAACTCAAACCAGAAGTGCACACAAACTTAGAGTGGTTAAAGGGATTTTGTTCTACCTTCAGTACTTTGTCAGTAAAACAAGTTGACTCACCTAGGAAGAGGACAGGAATCCAATAACAGTCTACAACTGGGATTAGTACTTTGCTGGTGTATTTAAATTCTGAAGTTTTCTAGTAGAAAGTCTGATCAAGTTCTGCTTAAACCAACAAACAGATTGCATCCTTTAGAAGCATTTTGGATCTGTTTCTTTATTCTCTGTGAAGAAAGAACAAGCCCATTTCTTATTTTAAAAAAGAAAACACTGTCTCTAAGCAAAACAAAATAGAGCAGTCCTCTACATTTACCAGCGAGAATCCACTTGACAGAAATACATTAAGGATTTTACTAACAAGGCAATAAAACAAAACAAACTGTGAGAGCAAGCGGCAAGAAATAGTAGGGCTAGAAATCCTACAATCTTTCCTGTAGGGTGCATATCTGCACTGTACAAGTATAAGGTCTGTAGCCTGTTTGAATTATTTAAAACTGACTGAGCTTTCTTTCCGAAAGAACCTCAAAGGAACCCAATAGAAAATCAGGGACAAGACCACATGAATAGACTTGACCTCTTTCCTGCTTATAATTCATAATTTAGCTGCAGTGTCAAACAGCAAACTAGCCTTAAATAATATTCTTCTTATGAGGATTAAACAAATAAGTATAATTAGTAAAACTATAATTATCAGAGCAATATTCCCATTCCAGCAATAAAGAGAGAGTGCCTGCAGAATAAACTCTGCTTTTTTTCCTTCCAGGTTAACCAACCACTGAAAAAATGAAAAAAACATGAATAATTCAGGACTGTACTTGCTTTATGTAAAAAAGGGCCCTGCATGTAAATTCAAATGAATCCCCCATTCACTGAAAAATCAACTCCTTTACTTTCAGAATAGCAAACGCAGAAAATAATTTCCTTTTAGATGACTGCATTGTATGCCTGTTTGGCATCCTGTTGAACACGCAGTGAAGAATTAACTGGCATGAACATCTCAGCCCCTACCCTGAAGGTGTAAACGGCCCTGGCAAGAGCCTTCTCCATCTCTAATTTTTGTTTTTTTAGGTAAGCATTCTTGCATAGACAAGATTGTCAAAACCTAGACAGTACAACATATTAGACAATAGATGAGGATAATTAGATCAAATTCCAACACCACTTTTTGTAACTCCAGTGAAAGGAAAGGAATAGAGTGCCGAGGTCTCTGATGCTTTTGTTGCTGAACCTAATTCTATAAAGTCATTTACTCACTTTCAAAACAGCTACCAAAGGTAAAACAGAGCAGCATTGCACATGATGAATCGTTGCCTTAGTTTTAAACTTGTCCTGCAGCATTGGGATGCACACAGGATCTAAGATAGCAGATTTTAGCAGTAGAGAAAGCCAGAGACATTAGTTCAGTAATATTCTTACTTCCTTTGGTTGCAGTCCCTACAGTTTAATTTTTTTTCTACAACATTTGAAAATATCTGGATTTTGGACAAAACCTGAGTTTTCACAATCATGATTTTTATCTGGTTTGCAAGTATGTGCCCTCACATGAACCTAGAGAGTCACTAACATCGGAAACAGTGTCTCAACTACAGAATTCCTTGAGATAAAGTTTGTTGGCTGAGTCAGGTAAACAGCAAATTGTAACAGCATCCAAGAGCACTCACAGAGTTTTTATTTGTTGTTTAAAACCAAAGAGAAGTAAAACCAACATTTGGCTGAGGATAGGGGCACCTGAAAGAAGGTCAAAGAATACCTTAGCAAACAAAGATTAAGCGCTCCCATCCCCCTAATCTGCCCCCATGCAAAGTGTTGCAGGAAGGAAGGAATTTACAGAATGACAGAGGATTCCAGCATGCCTGTATCAAGTGGCAGCCCCTTCAGGAAGGAAAGGCAGGCAGTCCACAACCCATTTCAGAATCAGTGTTTTATCTGCATCACAGACTGCTTAGAAATATTTCCATTACAGATAATGAAGAAACGTGGCTGCCCAGGAAGGCCTCGGAAAGTTTCCTGTTGCAAACTGCCTGCAGTTGCCCCCTTGTGAATCCTCTGCTTCTCACTGTCAAAGGCTAATAGCCTCCATCATTTGAGCTGTACATAAAGTAGGGCAACCAAAACTTATTGGCACATTAACAGAGAGAAAGAGTTCTAACTTCCCTAAAATAAAAAGGGGCAGTGGAGGAGAGTTAAAAAATACAACCCCCAGTATCTTGTTTCTATTGTTTTTCCTTGTACATTGCTTAAAAGAAAAAGGTCTTGTAGAGACACACAGGGACATTTTTTCCTATCAACACACCAGGCAGTCTCCAGAGCATAAAGGGACTTTTACTCCATTTCACCCGTAGAGATAAACAAAAAGGCCATCTGCTTCTGGATTTGAGTCACTGAACTCCGGGGGCTGCAGTGAGTCCTATGTTCCCTGCATTTGCTGTGGGGCTGTCACAGTAATGATTCCTGTCTGTCATTTTTCACTTGACCTCAGGACTCAGTGGGATGAACTGTGTTTAGCTCAGCACAGGTAAGTACATATATAGAGAGTGGACGAGGGAATGGCATTGCAGTTTTTGCTTTTCCCCTCACTCCAACAGAAAGCATCCTTCCATTCACATGGCAGAACAGCATTAGACCTCCTAAATCAAGTGAGCCAGTTACTACAGGCAGATCGGCCAGCCCAAAGCAAAAGAGAAAATCCAATTTACAGGGGCACAATCAATTTATACACCCACCCTCAAGAAAGGTGCAGTACTTAACCTATACTCAGTTGTTTTCTCACATACTGCAAAGTATGTACAACTTCATACTTACCTTTAGGCATAAGATCATTATTGTCTCGTGTCTTTTTAGCCTCATAACTGCTGAGGATGGTGGTAGCCACATCTTCACTGTAGCTCAGGGCCTTGCATGAGTTCACTTGTTCACTGAAAAGAAAACAGTGATACAGGATCAAGATATTTTCTAGCATCATATTTTTATTTGCCCTGTACAGAAAGCCTTAGAAGCAGCACATGGGCAATGCCCTGCAGAAGCCACAGCCATGGTTAGCTCTTTCAGCAGTTCAATATGCTGGCTTTCTCAGACTTCCCTTAGCCCCTAACTTTCTCATCTTGGATTGCCCAGACAAAAGTTTCTTACCTTAAAGTATGTGCCCTGGGCATAAGTGTTCTGCAGAAAAAAAGGAGATTCAGGTAGGTTTGCCTGGAGCCAGTTTTTGACCAAGGGAAAGCATTTAACCGAGGCAAATTCTCTGAGTGATCAGCAGCAGACAATTATTCTGTGAGCTCCCACTCATGAAGCTGACTGGGTTTAACACTAGAGGAAGTTGCAGAGGGAGGGCTCACTGTTCACAACCTTTCCTTTTTTTAGACTGAGAATTTACTATAGAACTCACACAAAATGTCTCATCTGACCAATTTAAATAAATAAATAAATAAATAAAGCATTATTTTTTTCTCATACTAACTCTGCTCGCTTTTAACCAAAAGAGTTGTGAAACTCCTGTATCAGAAAAGAAAACACCAGGGCAAAGTTAGAGAAACATAAGAAAAATTAGTTTAGTTACTGAAGGACAGAATCACATATTTCAGGAAAAGAAAGGACCTTCTGGGTCATACAGCTCATATCCCTAGACAGCAGAATGGCTGCTGCATGGTCTCTAGTGTGTTTTCATTGATTATTCTCTTTTTTTAATACTCCAGAGAGACAGCATCTCATCACACCACCCATGATAAACTCCTCTTTGTTCATTTAATTTACTGTAGAGCTGGAAACCTTTTCTTTGTGTCCGCAAACTTTCCCTTCATTTAGTATGCTACCTTTAAAATTATTTAAGTAAAGCTCCTTTCTCTTCTGGGCAATGGTTCTTAAACTGAAAACCACAATTTCTTAGTCACCTACAGTCAGCAATCAACCCAGTATAATGATGACACAACTATTAGTAATAATGGTATAAGAAGTAAAAATAGAATAGGTGTCATTAGCAGGTTCAAGTCATCTATTCAGGCACTAGGACACAACTTAAATTTTCCACCCTTAAAGTTTCATTCAATATGACATTTAGATGACCATGTGTTAAATTGTTGTTGCATATAGACATAAATCAGATTTTACAATCCATCAGATTTGAAATCAACTGTTATTAATAAATAAAAAAGCACAGAAAATGGTAATGTGCAGAAGGTCTAGAGTAGAGAGGAACAAAAAAGCACAAGAAAAGCAAATAGCACTAAATTATTCAAACTTAAAATCAGAGTATGCATTCATCATATCAGGCTAAGCTTTCCTAACCTACAGTATAAAAATCTTTGCCTCTAACTATTAAGTCAGAAGGTACTATTTCCAGACTTTTGAAGAGTTTTCTGCCATTCCAGTAGCATAGTTCCCAAACAGAATTACAGGAATTTTTTAAGATCAAGAGTTACTGGATCCAGATCTCCAATATTACACATGATACTATAGACAGCAAATATAGATGGACTTTATTCAAAAGTCTTCAAGAATAGGAAAAAAAAAATAAACCACAAAACCAAATCAGCACACACACATTTGCTGCTGTGCACTTATTTTATTTCAGCATGCAAGTCATATTGGTTTTTCAATTGCCTGTTCACATGAGAAACTTTTACCCAGTTTTGAAAACACAGCCTACTTTTGTGTGCAGGCTTCAGGGAATAATGCAGTGGGCACGTTTGTAGCCCCCAGTGCAAAACGTTCCTTCTCTGCTGACTGAAATTAATACTGTAAACGTGGAACCATTACTTTTGCTTTCCTTCCTACATTATTCAAGCATCATAATTGAAACCTTAGAAAACCTGGCATGCTATTAGACTCAGACACAATAAATGATGACCCAAAATGTTTTTGAGACCTAATCCCCCAAAGGCAAGTATTCCACATGAAAGCCCACAGTCCAAATTTCAGAATTAATTACTTTTGTCATTTGTGACAGGCATTATGAATCTGAACTAATTATATTAGGAATATCTGTAAACAGAGTAATGGCTTGAAGGAAGTAAATCTTTTTGATAGAAGTTGCCATGAATTTTGGATGCTGGAACACAGAATGTGGTTGGGGAACTAAGCTAAATTTACCCAGAAAATTAATTGTGTAATATTCTGTCTGCTGGTGAATATCTTTAAAATATTGGCTTGTAACCGACTGTCATGAGAACAGTGACCTTTCTGCCTGACAACAGTAGCACAAGCAACATCACTATCTTAATAAAACATGTGACCAGCAGTACTCAAGGAATTAATTCCCTGCTTCCCGTGGGCAGGCAGGTGTTCAGCCATCTCCAGGAGGGCAGGGCCCCATCACACCTGGGACTTGGGAAGACAAACACCATCACCCCAAATGTCCCCCCCACCGTCCTCCTTCCCCAGCTTTATCTACTGAGCTTGATGTCCCACGGTCTGGAATCTCCCTGTGGCCAGCTGGGGTCACCTGTCCTGGCTGTGTCTCCTCCCACCCTCCCAGGCACCCCCAGTCTCCTCACCAGTGTGGCTTTACAAAAACCAGAGATGGCCTTGGCTCTGTGCAAGCCCTGCTCAGCAATAACAAAAACATCTCTGTGTTACCAACCCTGTGTTCAGCACAAATCCAAACACAGCCCCACACCAGCCACCATGAACAAAATTAACTCTACCCCAGCTGAAACCAGCACACCTACCTTTTTCAACAATGATTGGACTTTTCCGGTATGTCAAAAAGTTCCTAGTAGATTGCTTATTTGTATTAAACAATGTATTATCATTCAAAGTCAATGATTTTTTTTTTTTAAGTTTTGGGTTTTGGTATGTTAGAAAAACCTTGTGGTTTTTTTTAGACAGTTCACTCCTAATAAGAATATACAGAGAACATTTCCAAGCCCGTTTTATTCTGCTCTGGAACACTTCAAGGATTTCATAAAGCATTTTAAAATCCTTTGTATACGAAAGCCAGGATTTTTCCACAGAAAATAAACAAAAAAAATCTACTCTGTATGCAAGACCTTTTTGAAAGCAAGATGTAAAGATGTAGTTACAGCATACACACATAAACAAATCAGTCTAGAATCCACCTTGAAATTCCCACAGGATGCATGTTGGCTGTATTTTTATGATTTGATGTGTAAGGACCAAATATATGTTTGGACAAGATTTGGTCTTTTTCACTCTTGAAAGGTGAAATGGTACAGCAGCACAAACAGATATCTACATGTAAACCTCTAAGCCCTCCACATAGCTATGAAGAACTAGAGGGAAAAGGACAACCAGAGGGAAAAACTTGTAACTGAGCTTGCAAACAAAGCTGGGAGTGCAAGATGCTAACAGAGTCAGCCTGCCTTCTCTCTCAGTCACTGAGGATGAAAATCAATGCTTATTCATCTGGTTTCTCTGTGCAGAAAGTATAAAACTATTCATCTCATGAATACACTTTTTATGAAGTAGCAAGCATAGCAGCCGAGGAAACTGCAGAGAAGTACACTGATTCTGTAAATTACAACAAGTCTTGCTTTGTGAACCTGGAAGCTCCATAATGAAGTGTATATCTCTCAGATCAGAAACCTTTTTCCAATGTTTGCTTCTCCAAAGATGAGCTATTAATCCCTGGCTGCTGTCGGAAAGATTGTCTCTGATTTGTTACAGTTTGCTTTTGCAATATTTTACAAGCAGCTACCTGAGACAGCCCATTGAGCAGCCTTACGCAGCAGGATTTTCAAGTACCAAAGATCAACTTCGGCTCTCTCAACAGCAGGAGTTAATTATCTTGGCTGTGCCTCAGTGACAGGAAATACGTATGTAAAACAGGACAGAAAAAATTTATAAGATACATATAAATATACTTTAGTGCTGGGTGTTTGCCCTTGTAGCTTATTTCACAACTGCTAACTTTGTCTCCAAAACATGAAACAACGACTCAATCATGTAAATTATAATTCATATCCATTTGTATCCATATAACAAGGAATTATCCATGGGTTGAAATGTCCATGTAAAGTCCAGACTTTTATTCCAAGGCATTGCTGCTGCTTCAGATTATAGCAATACATGATCAACCTCATTGATTGCATCCACCTTCAAATTAGGATTTGAACATTTTTTGTTTTCCAGAAAGAAGCTTGAGGCCCCACCAACTGCACCCAGCAGTCTATTGAACACCGCATTAGTAAATATACACCTATTTACCTAATTGTTTACAGGTATTTGTACACTATTAACTTGGCAGAATTTGAGTAAGTTAGTGCCAAAGCACCCCTCTTACACCATGATAAAGGAGAGTTTGGTGTCTCATGACCTGTTCAGAGGAACACACACCATGGTCAGAGAGATGGTGAGCACACCTGGGAGCAATGTTCAGTTAGCAAACCATCAACTGCACTATGAACTTTGGAAACAACAGAAAAGGACACTAGAACAGCTTATTTGGCCAGTTCTCTAACGCTCACCTGGTGTGAGTTTGCCATGGTTTCAAGCCATTTCTGTAAAACTGTTTGGTTCAATACTGGTGTTGGCTGCTCTCATTTGTGTTTTCATTTTAAGTAGAAAAGAAAGATCAGCATTCTCCCAGCTTATACTTTCAATGATTTCTTTCAATGTGTGACCTTTATCCTTCCAATACAAGGGCAGAGACAGTAGCAGAAATATTAAAAATCAGGTACTTGAACCTTGGTATCCTTTCTCTGCTGCCTCAAGCACTGTGCTCAACAAATTAACCTTGTTGATTAAATCAAACAGTTCAAATCATCTCCAGATCAGATGAACACATATGTATGAAGAGGTCACCAAGAAGGTGGCACAAAGCTCTTCAAAAGGATGCACTGCACTTTGTTTTGTACACTTCATGTGCACTCAGTTTCACTATTTTATTGCCATCATCAATAATTTATTTTCTTCTTCAAACATAAATACCTCAGAGTACCGGAGTGGGGGGGGGGGGGGGGGGAGGGG